>WPIO01000008.1:12290000-12764981 GCA_009760855.2 Cristatella mucedo | reverse complement strand
ATGCAGCAGATTTACAAAATAAGCCCCGGTTTTGAAGAATTTTAATACACACTCTCACATTGGCGATCAGGTTCAAGTAGCGACGCTTGCTATGAAGTCATGTACAATCCTAATTTTGAACTCTGTTATACGGAATCTATGACAAACCTCCACACGCTCCACCCTCACACCACAACTCAACAGACTGAAGCAATCAGTACCAACCACCTTTTTCCAGTGGAAATACTAATGTTTACCGTACCTCTACTCGTAACAGACCTCAAAACTCCTTTTTGAGAGCGTGCCATTTATTCGTACTAGCTCACCCACAGCCCTGGACTACCCGTCGCGGCCTACTTGCGTCGAACCGTTCCGCGTGATCTTGACCAGCATTATAATAAGAAACGCTAAAACACCATCTTTTATACTCACAGTCAATTAGTGGGCTCCGATATGGACTCGTCGCTTTATATGCTTATGTGTGGCTGGACACTGGCCTAGCTGTGCCACTAACCAGATTGGCATGGCGGACTCTGTGTGCTATGTTACCACACCGTTTCTACTATGTCCATGTTTTATTTTCTTGTTGTTATTGTAACATGTGCTATCACTAACGATTCGATCATGCTTCCCTTTGCAGTAGGCAAATGTTTAATGTGCCTAGGACAGAAAATTGAGTTCTCTGGGGGGCGCGCTATAATCAAATGTAGTATTATTATTTTTATAATCAATGAAGCAACCTTGGTGTCACCTGCTACACCATCCATTAGACGGCTTCTGTTCAGCATGTTTTAGAGCTAACCATTGAAAAGAAGTTGTGTGGGTTGGACACGATCCTACGGCATCGACTCCTTCCTTCCCAAGGCCCAGCTGCCACAGGTCAAGCATCAGTACAAAACAGTAGACTCTAAATGGTGGCATGCATTCGAAAGAGATACTTCATAGCTAGTGCATGCTGGCGAACCCCCTCCTGGGTCCATGTACCTCTGCAACACGGACATCCGAAAGTGACACAGGTTGACTTCATGACTAAGTACACGGAAATTATGAGAACTACTAATGGCTAACCATGGGAGTTAAACTGCGATTAACTAGACTTGTTTTCCAAAAGCCACGCTGAATCAGCATGCTGACTCGCGAAACCAAACGCTAGGCACAGAGCTCACTGTGAATATGGAATAACACGGTACCGGGCAATTTCGGGGTACACTTTTTTGAATGAGGCTCGGAGGCTGCCACAACATATGCCGAGAGGCCCAAGCACACACAACTAATAATAACGGGACACATCTGGATTGTCGGGGATGCGATATCAGCCCAACGTGTAGGATAATGTAGGCAAATACTTATGCACAGCAGCGGGCGCCATAGGGACAGTTGCCAGCCCAGGTTAAAGAGGTATGCTTCCAGCATGCATGCCTTGCTAGCCAAAAGAAAAAATGTATTTTCTGCACCACAAGACATGGCAACGGCTGCAAACCCACGTATGTTTCGAAAAAAGGCAAATCAATCAGGAGACCGAAGAGGCGAGATGAAAAAAAACCAGAGCAACATATGTGTGGAGAGCTGCACAATGTTATTAAAAACCCATCCAATAATAGAGACCCCTGGAATCAGTAGCATTCCACGCAACGTCCCGGCACAGCGGCCGCTTTCGGCACCCAGCTCGTGGCTGCCTCTGGCAGCCGATGCAGTGAGCAGCAATCCGTGGGATGGCGGTGGCCGATGCACTACCAGTTTCACACTGCCACAGCACGATGCGATGCGGCAGCTGCAGTCCTTGTGCCTCTGGGGGGGGGGGTGGGTTGTGTTGGAGAGGGGCCCCCTCTTTGACTAAGTAATGACCAAGCGAAGCGTCCTCTGCTGCAGAACCAACATCTGTCCAAGTATCAAGCGTGAACAGCACCTCGAGCCGCGCTAGCCATGCGGTTGGATTCAGCGTCGGCGTTTGGAGGAGCGGCATCAGCTGGCAGCGGTCGTCGGAAGAGCAGGATGTGGGGGGCTCTAAAAAAATCCATCAATCGCACACACCTGCTCACACGGAGTGACTCTCGCATTCACCTGCATCCGGGCGACGCAGGCCCAAGCATGGCAGTTGCCCGATGGCAAGGCGGGGCGCTGGCACCACAGGGCAAAACGCATGCGCCAGCCAGCAGACGAGTGGTGACCAGGCCGGCAGACCCGTGACGCTCAGACGCAGAGGCAGCTGATTCATCTCTCTACGGCTTACGATGCACTGTTATTTACTCCACCGTTCGTGACACATTTGGCTTCAATGAGCTAGACCTCGTCACCAAAAAAATGCATCCTAAGAGTACTAAATCATTTTCTACTAAAGCACATTACATGTGCCGTAAAGGAAGCACCCGTGCAAAAGTCTCTCCGAAACATTTCCGCACGAGCTGCCTGTGGCAGACAACCTGCACACTCGCACGGTCACGTTTCCTATTGGTTACTCGAACGCATAATAATGGCTGCAACAAAATGCTCGTATTCTAGACTGGCGATGGGAAGACCGTGCTTTTGACTAGACCTCATCAGACAAGTGTAGCCTGGTGCTAAATGCAAGCCAGTGGTGCTGCAGCATCGGCTGCTAAGCTGCGTGCTTGCTCGCCCTGACACAGTGTGACTGCAAGCTGAAAGCTCTGCTGGCAAATGCCGGCCAAGTAGCATTTAGAAGGTTGGATGTCGAAAGTGATATATTAAAACGATGACCAGCCACCAGCTAGCTGCGAATCTATCGGCTTTGTCAATGCTACGGCAATTTGAAGGGAACTGCTCAGCCAGTCAGACGAAGCTCTCGAAAGGTAGCTGGCCAATCAGTGTGTTTTGCCACCTAGAATCATGCTTAGGCCGTTCGTGAGAAAATTTAGCTGTGAAGAACGACTGCTGCCGAGTAAAGCCAGGCATAGACGGTGAGTCTTGCTTCCTACATACTCAAGTCTTACTTCGGTCTTTCTTTTTGCAGAGGGTTTAGATGGCAGTTTGCTCCCAGTCTTGCTTCCTACTCGCTCTGCCCACTAAGCATTCATGGGATAGCTACAGCATTTCGCTAATGCAATTGTCGGTAGAATGAAACCTGTCTGCTATAGCCTTTACCACTCGCTTCAAAATCTGTTTATGACTCCGAGCTCAGAGTGTCCCATAAACAGGAACTCACCGATTGAAAATGCATCGATGATTTCACCGGTTAAGTCGCCCTTTTCCTTTGAATGTGATGCAGTAGGCGTGACCAGAACGGCACCAAGCTAAGTCTAGCTTGAGTCTTGGCCAAAGAAGTAGAACCAGGTTTGGCTGCCAAAGTCTTCCCTAAGTCTCGGACCACCCAACACATTGATTACTCGAGTAGGTAGAAAGCAGGCAGGAAGCAAGACTCGCTGTCTAAAAACCAGGCGTACGAATCCAAGCCAAGGCAGTGCAGAAGTAGGCTGCCGACTTCCTGCTGCTGACACAACAAGCGTGCCCCCCCCACATTCCATGCCCCCTGCAGCTGGCAAGCGGGAGGGGGGCACATGGACATACCTGGCGAATGAAGCATGTAGTGCAACCAACCAGGCGACTGCTGCACGCCTAGATTTCTCCACTCTGTCTCCGTCATCAAAGTGCGTTTTAGGCACCAGACGTGCGATGTCAGGAGGAAGCATGACGTGTCTGAAAGATGGAGTACTCGCACACTTTGGGGGGGGGGGCAATCTTGTCAGAATCAGTCATCGTAAAACGACACCACAACTGGACGGCAACCACCAGAGTCTGGAGGTGGCTAGGAGGATTGGGGGAGGGGTGGGCTTGACATGCAGCCCTGCTTGGCTCTACCCATGCTGACTCCAGGCAACAGAGAGATAACATAAAGGTCAGCCGATCGAGCAGGCTCATTTACAAGGCGAAAATAAAATCCTTAACGACTGCCGCCTGGGCTTGCAGAAGAGGAATCAGGAAGACAAAAGCAATACACAGCATAGAGAGTCCGACTTACGACTAAGGGTTTTCCATCGGTGCCAGCATGTAGCTTTTGCTCCAACTCGATTCAATTCATTTAACATTAAACAATGCACTGCTGGTATTGTGCAGCACGATGAGAGCAAGCATTGCTAGACATCAAGCAAGCAATGCTGGAGCCGGATGGGAAGCCGATGAGCTTGTGCTGGGGCAAGCTTAAAATGCAATTAACCAGGCGAGTCAAGCCTCATCGATCTGCAATCGAGGGAGCACACGAGATGCCGGTGGTAGCAAAGTAAAGGACGCCGGCAGCACTTTTGTTGGCTCGGCCTCCTGCTAGCATGTCTCACAGACGGCGCCTGGTGCCAGGCAGCAGCAGCACACACAGCCGATGGCCTTGCGGTGCCCCCCACAGCACCGAGCTTCTGCTGGACACACGTTCAGCTACTCAGCCTTTGAGTAAACAAATGCAGTCGCATTGTCATAATTTATCTTCACGGAGAGGGCGGTATGCCGGTATTCCTGCTACATGCTATTTGCCTAGGCAGCAGCATTCGGTGCACATGACAGATGCATGTAACCAACAGCTGTAGCCTCGAGCACATGACTGAAAAAAAAAGCCTTCTTGCTGCTGCTAAGGTTGATTCGCACATGCAAATTAAAGAGGCCATTGTATTATAAATAATATTAATAATAATAATAAAAGAGGAATTGCATAGATCCTCAGAGGACTGGGCTTTTTACATATGTTGCATGTCAGTATAGTTAGGAATAGCATGCCCAATGTCAGCATGCATATGCACACAGCAGACGATTCACAAGGACCCACAAAATGCTTTGAGGAAACAGCACGTGTTTAGCTTCTGTTTTAAACACCGCCTAGTTAGTGGGATGTCGTGATGTGGGTCGGGAGCAAGTTCCAGGCTTTGAAAAGAGTATAACCGATCTCCACAGTATTTCAGGTTGGTTCGACGCACAGCTATTACTTGAGTTAGAAAGCACGGGTGGTACGATGCCTGGCCGGACTGGGGAGCAGCTCGAATGGGTAAGCTGGAGCAAGAAAATGAAGGGACCCTAAAAAGTGAGAGACTAAACCCCTGAAGTCAATGTGCTACTTGATGGGGAGCCAAGCCAGTGCATGTCACCGAGAAGTAGTATGATGTGGCTGAGACACTTGTGACAGACAAGCCTGGCTGCTTAGCTTTGCAACCACCAGCTGTAAGTGCCTGATTGCATAGGCTAGAAGACCTGCAAGTAGTGAGTTACAGAAGTCGAAACGTTATGTCACAAATGCACGAACCAACTTGGATGAGGTATCCCCTCTCTAAGCAGGCTCGTGCCACAAAGCCAGTGCCTTTTTATAATAATAATAACATACTTGATTGATAAAGCACCCTCAGAGAACTCAATCTTTTTTCTAGGCGCCTTACTACATTTGCTGCAAAAAAAACACGATCAAATGGTGCGTGGTGTCATGCTTGATAAAACAGTACCAAAAGGCCCTTAAAAGGCATGGCTGCTGGCAGATGTTACCACCAATCATTTGGTAATGCTTTCTATAAAGCATCTATAGAGTGGCTAGAAAGAATTACAGTTCTTTGAGGATTCCATACAAATGTACTATATTATTATTATTATAAACCCCAGACTTGAAGATTAAGATGTAATGCTGAAGTAAGCTGCCACCTTGGGCAAGTGATGGTAGAACCAAGCAGGCAGGTTAAAAAACCGGCAGGCAGGTTATAAAAACATACTGCAAGCTTGAACACTTTGCTTCAGAACAATTGGCTGAGCTGCTTCTTTCACTCCCATCTGCTGCCACATTCTCCCCAAAAGTCTCTCAACAAATCCGAATGAATGGCGTGCCCAAGAGAGGCTCTAAGGGTTTTGCTGAGTCGCTGTCACTCCTAGGTGGTAAATGAAGTAAGAGATAAGAGGTTGGAGGAATGCAGGGTAAGAAGGCTAAAGTGGAGTTAAGACCTCGTTCAGTTCAATGCTCATCCACAAATAATAAGTGCATGCATCTTGACATGATTAAACTAAACAAGGTGCCTTGGCAAACCTAACCTCCGAAGGTGTGAACAACCAAGTGCCTTGGCCAATCACTACCCCATTAGCCGAAGGATACAGCACACAGTTGATGGCTGGCGCTCGCCACGGTTTGGCAGCTTGTGACCAGCAGGTCTGGATCTTTACAAAGAGTCCATGATTACTAAAATTCAGCAATCCTTCCAAAAATTTACACGTGGAATGCAGCAGCATGATCAGCAGCAGACGACTTGCCCAACTCAGGACCACAGCCAGTTTGAGCTGCCACCTCAATCGCAATTCATTTAAATCCTTGCAATACAAGATCGACTTCTAGTACGGCGGCCAATTTTGGGCTCCAGGTAGCAGCAAGCTACACGTGAAACGTCGTACATGTGGAGACAAACACGAGCTGGCCGCCGCTGAGCACTAGTTAACTCTTCATTCGTCATTCCTCCAGGAAGTGTATGATTCTGTTCCCGGAATTGCTTGTCTTGCAGCCTTCGAAATTCAGCGGGTGCGATTAGAAATACCGAGCCAGAAGGTCTGCATGAGCTTTCTCTTGCCAAGACGCAGAGCTTTTCAGCATTCAGGCATACAACCTTTCTGCATTCATAAGGAAAAAAAACACGCTCGTGTGAGATTGAGGGCTTCTGAGGAAGCGGCGTAATTTTGCCACGCCAGCTGCCTCTTACAAGCATACCGGCCCGTACCCAGCGGCGCGTCGGAGCGCCATAGCACCAGCGTGCCGCACCGGCTTTCCCTGAGATGAACAACCTCCACAACCAACCGCACAGGGAAGGGAAACTTGAGTAATACACGTGACGACCGCACGCGTCGGCCACAAAAATGCGAAAAGCCCCTCGTCAAATTCACTATGGAGGCACGTGCCAACAGTTCACTGGCAGTAGGCACACGTCCATGCTGCGTTTCCTATCGGCACGATCTCATGAGAACGCCGAGAGAGTGACTCGGGAGAAAGGGGGAGGGGTGTCATGCAGCCCCATCTAGCATTTAACAAAGTCATGGCAAATATCGGCAAGCTTTCAGGAGTTCCCGCACTAAAAAACGGTCGTCCAAGCCCACATTAAACCACCAAAAAAATTACCTGTATTCATATTTTTCATCAGCATACTTTTCGGAATAGCTGATCTGGTCGACAGGCATGCTGCTATGTCACCACCACACGACCGGTGCATTAGCGGTAAATGGCGGGCTTTTGAAATCGCCATATGTTTATATACGAGAGTCACAGCTGGGCGGACCTAAGCAAGGGTCGCGTCACCAGCAATGACACACGACTCAGAGGCAAAGGACAGGCCCTCAGGTGAAAATTTTAATGAATTTATTTTTAGGCAGACCTGTATCGAACTAAAATCTCCAGCAGCGTGATGCTCCTAGAATAAGCCGGCCTCACCGACGCGTAGCGGGTCGGGTAAGAATCGCCAGACACCGCGCGAGCGCCGCTGCCGAAGAAGCCCAAGAGCTGAGAGCATTGTTATTCTGGACGCTCAATTGAAAGAGCATAAGAATGTTCTAGTGGATTTGGAAAAAGTCTGCGATATTTACGTCGGATGATCGTAGAAATTGTATTAGCAGGTTGACCCTTGACCTCTATGTGCTCTTTAAAAATTCTTATACTGCTCTAAAAATGTTTTTTTATTATTACTGTGTAAGTACCCTCTGCCCCTTACAACGGGGCAGCGACCTGAGCCGCCTCTCCCTATTCCTGCGCTCACCGACCGTCGCCAGCGACGAAATTATGTCTTAATTCCACTCGATGAGCTATTGCCAAGTCCATGTCGAATAAAACAACTATGAATTTACGCACTAATTTTTTTTCAATAATTTTGGATCAGCCCCTTACCAACATTAAAATTCTGTTGATCTTGCACCCTTCATAACAATTTTCCAGGTCTTGCCGCCCTAAACGAAAAATCCCGACTCCGACGCTGGACTAAGCCCTCGGGTTTTTAGCCCAGGGCTTGGGTTTTCGCACTTCACAACCCAAGTTGTGGATTTGAATCCTGCAGCAGATAATTTTTTGTTGTTGCCCTGCAGTAGCTGGGATGATTGTCACAAAGGCTCTTCTACAGCTGGTGAGCCGTAATGGTTCACTAGGTAAGTTGGGTTGCTTTTCGAATCCTGGTGTGTGGTAGGGGGGGGGGGGATGTGTGGTGGGTGATCCTTTATCGCCACTGCAAGCGGTGGTGATAGCCGCCAAGGCTCTTCTGTCGGTATACAAAAAGAGGCTGTTAAATCAGCAAGTATTTATTTATTTATGTAAATGAGATTTTTCATTCAAACTAGTCTTTCCTTTTAAAAACCGCTACCTTAAGGCGAGGGACGAAGGACTCAGGACTGTATTCTATTTTTCGTCTGCTCAAAAAACCTAAATTTATATTTTAACTATTAATTCTTCTTCTTTACAAAAACTGAAGATTCCTTTAGCAAAGTATGATCGCTATAGCTTATTTTTGTTTCGCTAAAGAGAAACACGTACGCTTATTTAGAGAGCTGCCTACGGCGTCCCGCACGGAAGGCCTCTTTAAAATAACTAAAAAATTATTACCTATGTGGCAATTCCAAAAACAGCGCATTCCTTGTAAAAATGATAGTAACTCTAAATACTGGCACCTCGAGATTTCTCTTTGAATCAACAATGCTGACAAAATGCTCTAGAGTCCCTATACGCACAATTTATATTAAATAATTGTATTTAATAAACTTAAAACCCCGGTATAGCCCTCTTTCTGGAGTCATGCTGCGTCAGCCAAGAAGACTGCCAAGCGGTGAGTTGGGCCTAAGGCTGAATAAATACTGCTCATTTGGCATCCCCGTGCTAGAGACTGACCTGGCGGGCTGAAAGTTTAAACATCCGTAAAAGCTCTTGGTAGGGCTTGTTCTGTGACTGACTCACTATGGTGGCTCTAGAATCATAGTACTTTGCTGGAAAAAAAAACAGAGTGCGAAGCGGTGATAGTCCATGCAGATGCATTACGGAGCTGGCGCCTCGAAGTAATCTGCATCCAGGCGCACCGCATGTTTCTGCAGGGCTCGAGCCCACTCCCTCGGCGGTCAAAGGCGAGCACCTTGACCCCTGGTCCAAAGTATTGCGGTACAATCACTTTGATGTCCATTGTCCCTTTGACTAGTACATAATAATAATAATTTTTACATAGCGCCATCAGAGAACTGAATCTATTTTTTTGCACTTTAAAGATGCTGTATAAGAAAGCATTAGCAAATGATTGGTGGTAATATTCGCAAGCAGCAGGCACATGCACACGGAGGACGAATCGCAGACTCACTGAATCACATTAGATATCCAGTTCAGTCTGAGTAAATCAATGATCGTAGAATAGCTGGTTCCTGACGTTTATAATTTCAGGAATGAAGCCATTCCTATGTAGATTCGTGAATATAGTCGGGTGGTGGGCCTTCCACGAAAAAAATGGTCTGTCTGTGAGGGGAAGGGTGGCTGTCCATCGTGCGATCGCAGGATGCTCAGCAAACAACCTGCAAAGTGCCCCCCGTTCAGAGCTCGCTTCAAGTCGAGCTCTAAACGGGGCGGGGGAAATTTTTTTTTATCATGTAATTTATAGAAAATTCGATTTTCTTAAATCAGCTTTTTAGGCTGCCAAAAAGCGACAGCTAGTTGATAAAAACGCCCAGCTATTCGCACAGGATATTAGCATTCCTGCCAGGTCATTCTTCGTTACTGTAGCATGGGACTGCAGCGAGACCAAACGAGTGGTATATCTACTGAGCCTTAAACCCCGCTGCAGCCTCTCCCGCTACGGTTACCTAGCGTCCTTCCTCAGTGACTAACCACGATTCTAGGGATGTGGCTACCGGGCTGAAGAATTATGTAAATGCAATTGTGTTTAATGTAAAGTATGCACGGTTGCGGTGCTTTTAATTTTGCATGCGGGCTAGAAAATATTAGCCGATTTAACAGCCTTATTTCCACAGTGTTGTACTACAGTCGTTCCGGCGGCAGCAGTTCTAATGGAGTGTCGTGGAAACACAGCACTGAGCGGTGATCGAGACTCTCTCTTTTTTTCTCTCAATGCATAAATTTATGAAAGCTCGATGAATCGCATCAGCTACGTCGGAAAATACTGTAACGCCGAAGGCTCGGCGGAGTAGGCTTGACCTGCCGCTTACCTAGCGGCGTAACCTAGCGCCTACTGCCGTTCGGTACGCGCCTACGCGCAATAAGCTGGCTCAACGAAACGAGAGCGTTTTCTGGCGCCCACCTGCTTACCGTTACTAAATGGGGTCGTGAGTCCGCGGCGTGAATTGGAAAGCGGGACACTCAAATTGGGGATTTTACTGAGCTTTATTCGCCAGCGCACAACAGTCGCTCTAGCTTCGCGTCTAGCTCAGTTTTTATCTCCACACTCCTCGCACGTTCTCAACAGCACCAACACTCTTGCGGAGGGAATACTTCTCCACACTGAGCCCGAACCAGAGCCTAAACCCTAACCGGAGAACTAGACCTCGGTTTTCCACCAGTGCGGCAGGAATACTCCACACACGCCAACTCTACGTCTAGCTCGCACCGGCAAATCCCTATGCCGAGACCACGTGCTAGCGAGCACACACAAAAAACACGAAAGAAAACACAAAATGCCAGCCCGGGCGCGATACGACCGTATTCGGTGGAGTCCACCGAATCCTCCGCCTAGCGCTGTCTCGTCCTGTTTCCCGTCAATCGCCGGCGAACAGCCCGCCCTCCTCCCTCGCTTTCAGAGAAACGAGTCCGACGGCGGAGCCGGATCAAAGACAGAAGACCACAGACAAAAGACCCAGAGCGAGCGTCGCTCGACTCTTAAATACTTGGCTGAGACAATTGGGCAAGAGCTTAGTGGTATTGGGCCCGACACCATGGCCCATTACGGTAAGGAAACTAATACCGGCACTAGGCCACTGGGAATGTCCCGTCTGTCCAGCTTGAATGGTGAATGGGTTCCAGACGATTCTTTCTTGGACCGAGTGAAGGCGGAGGTTGACAGGCCAGCCAACATCAATCAGCAGCTTTCGCGGGTATCGGACCAATTCTAAAGGCCGAATCGCCACCGCTGGTCTCAGCTTTCTGGCTTGCTCTTAAGCTCTTGCTCTCTAAACCGCGCGCCGTGACGCTCCTCTCTGGCTCACGCTCCAGGACAAAGGAGTTCTAGCCCGCCTCCGAACAGCTCTTGTTCACGCTAAAATTCAGCCAAGGCCAGCAAAGTGCTACAATATATCGTACATTAGTGGCCTAAACGCTTGGCTGCGTCAATGGCTTAGCTATCAGCCGCGGGTGAGGATTAGGCTACGCTATCTCAACGGCGTAACTACTAGCCGCAGTTTGAGGCGTACATTAGCGGACCGGGCGCTGTGCTAATTACGGAAGCAGGCGCGCCCAACAATGGCTACAGGAGAGTCTTAATGGCTATCACCACCGGCTTGCAGCTGGAAATCAAGGACTGTCTACTGAAGGTTTCGAACCCACTAACTCGGGCCGTAAAGAGCGAGCACTTTACCTCCTGGGCTGGCTGCTAATGTGACGCGCTTTCGGTGAGCTGCTCAGGGCTCGGTAGGTATGGCTGAAAATGTCTATTCAGTGCAACGAAAGAGGCTACCGAGTACTTCGGGCGCGAAACCAAGGCTTTTCACGATCTGTAAGAGTGAAAAACTAAGCGATAAATCAAAGGTGTGGTTATAGTGCAAATTCGAGCAACAAACTATTGTGGTGGATCTCGATGGCTTTACTGAGAAGATGTGCGAAAAAATAATTCTTGAGCTTGTTTCATGGCCTTTAAAGTCAATGTTTGCTTCCGTACCAAAAGCCTGGCTACGTCACTGGTTAAGAGATGTCGCCACTAAAAATTTACTTTACTTCCATTAATTTTGCTTTCATTAAAAGCATGCCAATGTTTAATGCTACGGATTTTCTTGATATCCATCCAGATTTACTCATGCTAGGCTTAGGATCCAAGATTTTTTTAATCTTTAAAAAGTTTCCAAATTGCCCTTGCTTCAGTAATTCATCCTCAAGAAAAAAGAAAGACTTCACCAAACCAGGTTCGCCAGTAGTTCCGGACGCTTTCGTAACTTCACTTGGTGAGATGCACGCAATACTGATCACAATGGATTGAAATAGCATTAACATTCACTGCCAGCTAACCTGAATGGCAGAGAAGAACACCTCGTTGAGGTTGAATACATCCGCAGCTGCATTAACGAAATGTTGATGCTCTCGAGCGTTCTATCAAGTTGCATGCTGACCCTGTGCATGTCCCCCCCTAACCATGTTATTCGTTTTGTTTGTTTTTCAAGCATGATTTCACTCACCATTCAATTGCATTTCCCTTTGCAGCAAATGTAAAGCGCCTAGAAAGAGATTAAGTTCCCTGAGGGCACTTTATCAAGTACATTATTATTATTATTATTATCATTAAGTTTTAGGAGGAGATCCGGCGAAAAAGACGTGTAGGACATCGCCGCTCGAGGGAAGCTTGGCAAATGTCGAAACTCAATGTAATTGCCCATAATGGCTGCGATCTATGAATCATTTTGTCCTCTGGCTTGTCTTCTATATCCGCAATTTCACGGGTCATGCCGTTTCTCGTACCACAGCTCGACATAGCCGCAGGTGAATTTCTAGCGCCACCTCGCGGGATATCTTAATGCCAGCCAACGGTCAGGGGCAACCCGGGTTTGATTCGCCGGAGCTGTTTCCTTTCTCCCCAGTTAGCGTCGACCGCGAGAGTTGGGCTGGCGCGGGAGCAGACTGCGTCTCGCCGATCGCTCGTCAGTGGAAGCACGAATCGCTGGGCAACTCCCGGGTGGGGCTTTTCATCGTCGCGCCGCGCGTGGGCTCAAGCCCTTTGGCCCCGAGCCCTGCGCTCAGCCCCTCAGCCCTTCGGCCCCGAGCGGCGCCCAGCGGTGGCGAGCGCAAGCAAAGCTTTGCACGCGAGCTGCAGCAACCTGCCGCGGCCCAAACACAAACATTAGCGATTTCATGCAAAAGATTTCACGGCAGCCCAGCCGAGTGTCGAAGCATTGCCAGTACACGCAAAATTGAAGTTTTGTCCGGATTATTATTGTAAGGTAGTGCAAAAAATTATGCAAAAAAAACTTGAAAGAAGCTCCAAATTTGGTAATCTTTTTAGGTATCTGAGCCATTGCAGACAGTGCCAGTGATGCCCCAGGCGAGATGAACAGGCTCTCAGGAAGGACTTGGTGATCGATAGTATTGAAAGCTGCTGCCGAAAGATTGAGCAAAACAAGCATAGAAACGATACTCATGTGGGCATTCCTAATGCTTGCTTTTGCGACTTCCCTTGGAATTAGCAAGCCTTATTCTTGGTATACTAGAACTGCATACGCATCCCTCACTAAGCAAGGCGTGCTCTATCTAGCAGTTGGTGGATTTTCCAGAAATCAAGGCTATCCGAATGTCAAATACAGAAACCTGTACTGGCAAGGCCTGTTTCTTGTTACCTACTTTTCTCAATAATCCGCATAAAGCTATATGCTAGCTAGCTGGTTTGGTAGAGCGGTTAAAGTGCTCGCCCCGACCAATGTCTGGCTGAGGTCTTGGGCTCGAGCCCCGAGGCATATGTGAAGCGCCTGCATAGAGACTAAGTTCTCTTGGGGCGCTATGCAAATGCATTTTTTTTTAGATGGTTTGCCGCCTGAGACAACCCCCCCCGCCCCTACTTGCCCGTGCTTCAGCCACCGCCTCCGAGTCCGCTGCTAGTACGTGCATTTAAGCACATTCCTAACTACCTTCGACCCAGCTTCGACCACTAGGGCGCTTTACAAGACTCGTGTTTTTTACCATTTACGCGAAATTTGGAGCGGGCTTCATTTAGGAGCACTTCCCTTCAATTTTTGGGAGCTTATGATATATAAACATTGCTTTTGCACAAAAATACCGTTCTTATCCTCACGATAAAACCATAATGGTAACTAAGGTGGCAGATTTGGAGATTTAAGCAGCGCAGGGAGAGGAGCTGTAACTTTATCACTCTAATTTCTAAAGGCTTAAGGTCTGAGTGAAAACAGTTAAAGCGGATTGAAGTGTTCGACAGCAAACAACAAACGACAATCTCACCACTGTGCAGTCTTCTGCATATCTGATAGATTTTTTCAGGCAAATTATGTACGAAGGTTGATGAGAGGCCATGAAAATGCCTCGGTATGGGCGTGCGTGCGTGCCTATATTCTACAGCTGCATTACCGAACGGAGTGTGAGAGTCGGCTGAAACCGGGCGCCTAGAACACGAATTAAAGTGTCTAATTTGGTTACTCAAGGTCAAACATAAAACTAGAGAACTAGCGGCACTCTTGTATTCATATTGGCAGAAGCAGCGTGAAGGGCCAGCATCTAGAAGGCCCCTGGGCTGATAAATCCTCGGACATGCAGGCGTATACTTCCTTAGCAACCACTGGGCGTTCCGCGGGGCATTGTTGTATCACGTGACCAAAGTCATGGCCGTGGTCACTCTTCCGGGCGCTGTGCTGGACCTAGTCTATCTGAAGGTGAGCCACTTTCTGGGTCTCAATATGCAAACAGGCTCTCAGTTTTTAATGAAAGGAATAGTAAGTCGGTGTTCTTATTTTGAGCATGTAACCACTATGTTCTGAGTCGGCGACTGGGCTAGCTTCTTTGATGAGCATCCCTCCCAAGGGTCTTGAGCTAGTAATTCGTGATTATTTCAAACGTTTATTGATAAGAATATAATTTGGCTCACTTTGAATCGCATAGCTGCAGTTAACTAATAAGCTGTTGTAATCTGCATTCCTGGTTGGTTAGGCAAGGTTTTTCGTGGGAGAATACTGTTAACGTATCGCGTGCGGCAGCGATTGGGAGCACTGCTCATGCAGGGCGTAAATGTTAGGACTTCAGTGCTGCGCAAAGCATCAGTAGCAGATAATTTAGCCGTTTGTGAATTTTTGTTTATTTGTGCGCGCGTGCGTGTATGTGCAGTTTGTTGCTTGTATGCGTGGGTATGTGAACGAAGAGTGAGCTAGAGAGGAGAAAGAGTGTGCCGTGATGGCGTGGAGAGAGAGAGAGAGAGAGAGAGAGAGAGAGAGAGAGAGAGAGAGAGAGAGAGAGAAAGAGTGTGCCGTGATGGCGTGGAGAGAGAGAGAGAGAGAGAGAGAGAGAGAGAGAGAGAGAGAGAGAGAGAGAGAGAGAGAGAGAAAGAGTGTGCCGTGATGGCGTGGAGAGAGAGAGAGAGAGAGAGAGAGAGAGAGAAAGAGTGTGCCGTGATGGCGTGGAGAGAGAGAGAGAAAGAGAGAGAGAGAGAGAGAGAGGAGAAAGAGTGTGCCGTGATGACGTGGAGAGAGAGAGAGAGAAAGAGAGAGAGAGAGAGAGAGAGAGAGAGAGAGAGAGAGAGAGAGAGAGTCGGAGGAGGGTGACAGGAGCAGAAAACAATCAGAGAAAAAAGAGAGGGAGAGAGAGAAAGAGAAGCGTTTAGACAGATGCATGCACACAAGAGGAGAGAGGGGAGATAGGGAATAGAGAAAAAGAGATCGAGAGTGCGAAGTGTGGTTATATATGATGAGACATTGAAGCAGAAAAGAACAGAGGTGATGCAGGCAGACACAGGCATTCATTCACACGTG
Organism: Cristatella mucedo; assembly: GCA_009760855.2. Lineage (NCBI taxonomy): Eukaryota > Metazoa > Bryozoa > Phylactolaemata > Cristatellidae > Cristatella > Cristatella mucedo. Next base: position 12,749,411 of record WPIO01000008.1, on the reverse strand, counting down.
AATGCACACATAGAGGGCGAGAGGGACGGGGTGAGATGGAGAGAGAGAGAGAGAGAGAGAGAGAGAGAGAGAGAGAGAGAGAGAGAGAGAGAGAGAGAGAGAGAGAGAGAGAGAGAGAGAGAGAGAGAGAGAGAGAGAGAGAATGCCACCATTGCAACTGAAAATTGCTTCAGCCCGAGTAGCTTGCGGAGCTTCCATTCATGGTGCTCAATTTTTCTATGGTGTACGTTCATGATGACTTATTGCGTATATGCAAGTTTCTTTGCCAGTGATGTGACTATTGCATAGCTAGTGGCAGGTGCGCTGTGTGTGAATTCCTAACCGAAGTTGCTGCATCACGGTTGTCCCGTCTGCGAGTGCCCAGCTCAGCTCTAGCAGCCGCTGGCGTCTCAACGCTGTCCTCCGTTGTGACCGTCTGGTCTGGCGCTGCATTAGTCGCATGCTTGTCGGTTACAAATTTATTTTCCAGTATTGAATGAACATTGCCGTTTGCTGATGTTAAGCTATTATTGGAAATTATATGCCCTTTGCCAAGCTGCGATTGGTGAGGACGTGAGCGCCTCATTATTCCCCGGCAGCAGTGGTGCAGAAATGCTCCAACAAAGGTTCTGCTGTGCTCTGCACATGTAGGAGAAGAAGAAATAGGCGGTTCACGTAGCACCTTTAGAGAACTAAAATCTCTATCCAAAGGCTGTATAACACCCAAGAGGACGGTGGTGGAAAAACACGTGGTACATCAAGTTCCCGATGGCCTATGCATGTCATATTTATGCATGCCGATGTGTGCATGCAGGTATGTACACTTGTGGCCATAAGTTTGTGGCACCCACCGCATCATAGCCACTTGGTCGACTACAGCTGTCAGCAGTTTTAAAACTTACCTTGAGGGTCCAAGCAAGTGAAAGTAAGATGCCGAAATAAATGTCATAGCTAAACATACATGCACACGATTAATATAGCATGTATACCTATTATATATATGTATATATACATATATATACACACACACACACACACACACACACATATATATATATATATATATATATATATATATATATATATATATATATATATGTACCTGTATATATGGCATATATGGCATGCACATTTACAGGTATATGGGAATATACACCTATGTACCCGAATTATGCAGGTATTTAGGTGCATGCCCATAGTATGTACAATATGTATGCATATTCGAATGCGAGTATATATATATATATATATATATATATATATATATATATATATATATATATATATATATATATATCTGCATTTGTAAGTATTTTGTTCTGTAACTTCACCAAGGCTAACAGACCAAGTACGTGTAGCACACTCAAAGTTCAAGTGGCTTTCAGTATGCATTTGGTGGCCAACAGACTTAATCTCACTCAACAAAGAGCAAGTGAGAAGCATTGTGAGTCAGGAGGGCAGGTGAGGTAACGAGTAGCATGGAAGTAGCAGCTGAGGACGGCTGGAAAAGATACACCACAGTCGGCAGCAGGCGAGTATATGTCGTTGCTTAAGATGTGTGCATACTTGCTGACAAGAGGGTACTCGTACACATCTCACAGGCCGCAAGGTTTCTAAAAGTCATCAGTGGCACACCAGGATACGTTAGAAAAACAATAATAATAACAAGAATACAAGTTTGTATAGTGCCTTCGGGGAACTGAATCTCTTTCTAGGCACTTTACATATGTGAAGGTCTTAGGCCAGTTTTTCTATACTTAGGCTGCTCAATAAAGCAGAAGTTTATGCACTATTTTTCAGTTGTAAGACATGCTAATGGATTGGGGAGAGAGAGAGAATTCATCTCTTGAGACGGGCAAACACATCTCTGTGTCAGAAGCCGTTGGCTCAACTACCATGATTGGTGCATTACACAACTTCTCGTGAACCTGCACTGGCTCCCCCATACAGCCCGAGATACACACAGCCGATACAGCCCATCGACTTCAAGGTTTCGTTTATCACATTTAGGTTTGTCTTTATTCTCTTGCTCTAGCTAGACTATTTATTTTTATTCTCTTGCTCTAGCTAGACTCTAGCTAGACTTGCTCTACCTGCTAAACTACTTCCCGACCAGGCTAGTTATCACACCACTCGTTTCTTGATTCAAGTCGTTTAGCTTGCCTCGAACCAACCACAGACCCTTCGGAGACCACGCCTATAGTTCATCTGCTCTAAGAGCCTGGACTACCGATTGACATCGCGACAACGTCCCCTAACTTGACAACATTGAAATGAAGCTAAAACTCACCTGTTCTACACAATATTCGCTGGATCCTTGCTAGTTTTCCATGGCTTGCTTATGCCTACTGCGTACTGACACTATGCATATTGTGTAATGTATCTCCGTCTGTAACTCCACAAAGTCATACAGATCATATGGGTGTTATGCAGGAAAGTTTGGTATAGCGCACTCACAGCCTAAGCGGCTTTTGGTAAGCATTCGGTAGCCAACAGACTTCGTCTCACGCAACAGAGAGAAAGTGGGAAGCATAGCAGAGTCATGAGAGCAGTTGAGGTAGTGAGTAGCATGGAAGTAACAGCTCAGGACCGCTGGAAAGGATGAGCTATAGTCGGCAGTAGGAGAGTAGTTGTCGTTGCGTAAGAAGTTTATTTTGAACCATGTTGATATGCTTCCTTTATACATACCTAGAAAGAACTGAAATACCTAGAAAGAGATTTAGTGCTTTGATTTAAGGTTCTGTATGAATTTTCCATTACTTTTGCTTTTTGTTTCTGCTTAGTGTTCTTGTATTCCAAAAGGTTGTGTTAGCAGCATATCAAGACCGTTTTGCTCTGGAGTTTCTAAACTTTGGTCACTCCCATTATTTTTTTTAGTGACCTCTCTCCTGCTGCCATTGTGGCACATCCTGTACAGCCGCCCTGAGCTGCTATTTCCAAGCTACTCACATTCTTGATTGCTCTCCCGACTCGGCGATGCTTGTCAAATTCTCTTGGTTGCATGAGGTGGGGTCTCTAGGCTACCAAATTCGTACTGAAAGTCGCTTGGGTTTTGAGCAGGCTATAGAAAACTCCTGCATAACACCCACTAAATCTTTATGATGCCATAGGTGGATTTCTGTTCATTTAAACATACATACATACATACAACTGGGGCACATCAGTAGATGCTGTGGCCTGACTGTGAAGTTTGACGTGAATGTACTCATCCAATAAAGTGACCTACTTGAGCGGATAAGCATTGGTGCACTACTGGCAGCCCTTTGCCTCATGATAAGGGCAGACGACACACACTCTGATGTGTCGATACGCTGACCCGTCTGTACTTTCGAGGCAATGCTTGCCTTATGCAATTGCCAATTCGACTGTTAGTTTGTCTTCGTTTCTTAGTTTGTCCTATGTCTTTGATTTTCGAAGTTTGCGAGTTTAATCTACCCTCCCCGAGCCGTCGACACATTTTTTTCTTCTTAGTATTACTTTATCGTACGAAGCCACCTAGTGGTTTCTCTACCAATTCCCATTGACGGTCTGAGCTTGCTCATTTTCAGTAGACATGAGATAATCTTGCATCTAACTACCTGTTTGGTCGTGAGTCTTCGAAGCCTTCCTGCCACTCCTGCCTTTTTTAACTGCTGTTCTGCATGTGCCGAGCTGGTTTAGCGTAGTGGTTAAGGTGCTCATCTCTAACTAAGGTGAAGGTGAATGTATTTGATGACCGAGTTCGTGGGTTCGAGCACGTAGCATATGTGAAGTGCGAAGTGCTGAACATTGATTAGGTTTTCTCAGGGTGCTATATATATATATATATATATATATATATATATATATATATATATATATATATATATATATATATATATATATATATATATATATATATATATATATAGCACCCTGAGAAATATATATATATATTTCTCATATATATATATATGAGAAATATATATATATATATATATATATATATATATAGCATCCTGAGAGAACCTAATCAATGTTCAGCACTTCGGAAAATGGCATTGAATGGAATGGAAAATGGTGTGTGTGTGTGTGTGTGTGTGTGTATATATATATATATATATATATATATATATATATATATAATATATATATATAATAGATATAGCTGCTAAGCTCTTCTTTTCCGCCTTTGAACGCTTGTCCTTTCACTTAAGTAGCTGATACAGCGGCCTCATTTATGTAGCAGCAATCGCTGTAGTGGCTATCGCTCCAGCTTGCAGTGGGAAATTGAGAATTGCCTGATGCAGGGCTCGAACTCACGACCGCTATCACGAAATGCAAGCACCTTACCACTGGCTAAGACTGCACTGTGCTGGAATAGGTGCTCGGTCGTTCCTTGGACGACAGAGGTGTTGGCTACCGAATGCATACCGAAAGCCGCTTAGGCTGTGAGTGCGCTATACAAAACTCTCCTGCGTAACACCCACATGGTCTTTATGACTTTGTGGAGTTACAGACGGAGATACATTACATTGCATTCAAGTCTTTGCTAGCAAACCCTTGCAGTCAGCTGGAATCAGTTGCCACGTTGGAGAGCTATCATGTTGATAAGCAAACGAAAGCTGTAAGTTGCCTTTAATCTTATTAGCACAAGGCTGCCGACCCGTGTGCCATTACATGTACTTTACTGACCATGACTCGCAAGCATGATGAGAGCTTGAGTCTTATGCTGCTTTAACCTCTGCTGGTTTATGGGAAACTTAGTTGAGCTGACCTTGCAGTAATTAACACACAGACATTGGTCGATCAGGGTGAGCAGCAGCAGCAACAGCAGCCGTGTACCTGCAAGGTGATTCGACAAAGGTGGCTTCGGCGAGTAGCAATTTCTAGCGCTTAGCCCCTACGGATTTCGGCAGCGAATATTTCTTTTAGGATGCATATGTACGATGTGCGACCCGCTTCGGCTAACATTTTTGGGTCCCGTTTGCTGTGAGGCAACGTTCACAGTGGGTCATTTGGCTGCTGGCGCTGGATGCCGAGCTGCCGAGCGATGAGCCCTCAGAGTCGCCTGGCAGCGAAAGCTCATTGGCTGAGTCTGCTGTGGCACGATCCGCGCCGAATGCCGTCTCGTTAGGTTCGACGCTACATCCGTCACTGGCAGCCGGCTGCTGCTCATGCTAAATCAGCAACTCCAGCCGTCGTCACTCTATGATACTCGCCACAATGCCGAGTGGCATCCGGGGAGCCGGTGGCGCAAGCAGCATGCGACCACTGTCGGCCGCTGCCACCAAGAAGCCGCCGTTTGCTACGCAGGATGGCCTGCAGCGTGCTTTGCTTGAGTCGCTCCCGACGAGGCCGCTGCCGGTTGGCAAGGGACCACTCGACAAGTATGGTAACAAATTGCCAAACGACGTTGCCAAACAGAAACTGGAAGCCGCGCAGAGGCGAGCGCCTTTGAAAGGAGATCATTCGCTGCTTCTGCAGCAGCAGCAGCACGGTGCCTACCCAGCGGCCGGCTCGCAGGGCCAAACGGAACGTCAGTCGCGCAGCACGACTCGCGATGTCGCACGGCCGTCGGATGAGACCAGCCGTCAGCGGACTTCGAATGCCGGCAGGCGATCGCCTAGCGAACCGCGGGACGTTCGAAGCCCCGTCACCAGCAAGCTGGGCGTGCTTTCTCTGGGCAATGGAGGATCGAAGCTCTCTGACGCAGGCCGCCATCCGAGCACATTGGCCTTGCACGGTGGAGGCAGCAGCGGCCACGGCCACGGCCACGGCCACGTAGCTGTGCCGAGCATGGGCTCTCGCGGCAGCAGCAGCGGCAGACGCTCGCCCGATCAAGGCTATGGGACGCTGGACAAAGCGGACAAGCGCCGCGCGCAGTCCTTGCAGCGGCCGCCCCAGATGGCTGCCTACGCCACCTCGGGCTCGTCGTCGAAGCAGCAGCAGCAGCAGCATTATCATCAGCAGCAGCATCATCAGCCAGTCCCGATGGGCGCCTCCGCCGCCGCGGCATCTGCTATGCAGGCGCTAGGCTTGGTCGGAGCTAGACCTTCAGTGGTGGCAGCGGCTGCACCGGTGTCACCCAGGCATCGCGAGCATGCTTCCGTTGCGAGTTCATCGCCGAGCGAGTCACCAAGGTCTCCTGCGTCCGAGGAAAACGCCGGATCCGTTCGTGCCGCCCAATCGTCGCTAGGTTCATCCACGTCGGGCTACAGCTCGGTAGGTACACGAGCTATTGCCACCGCAGTCGGTGCCACTTCTGCGAGCATTGACTAGCCACACACTAGGTAATGCTTGAATTGGAAACAGCTAACTACGTAGCCTACTGAAGTAGGGTATGCTATTGCACGTAGCCGTTTTAAAGTGGCCGGCTAAGTAGTGCACAGGAGCCTCTCTACGAGTATTTCTAACGTTCGCTAATGCACGTGCACGCACACGCCTGGTGCGCACACACGGAAGCATATGTGAGGCATGCACATGCACCCGTGTGCATTCTCGGGTGCCCCAACCATTTACGTATGCGAGTGCTTGTGTGCATGCGTTGGCATAAGTGTTGATTAACTGGTATGTGTGTAGCCGAGACAAAAGGGATTTTTGTTTCCATCAAGACCTCTCCTGTCACCCTAAGTTCTGTAGATGCACCGATGCATTGCCGGTCTAGGGGCTAGCACCAGATGGAGGATGGTCGGTTTTCACACCACTTTATATCGCAGACGAATGTGGCATGCATTGCAGTGGGAAACCAGACAACGCCATTTGTGGAGCCCCGGTACAGTGCAACTGCAGGGGGTTCGGAAAAACAACGATGCAAGAGCTGGCAAACGTGGCGAGTCCGGCAATTTGGCTCCAGCACTCATGGACGGCAACCGGCGCCATCGTTCCGTAATGCCAGCAGCGCACTGCCATCCGGAGTACGAGTGGCTGCCTAATAGGGCCTTACGAGCAAAACTGAATAACCAATAACCTGTGCCCAAGAGCCTCTTCCCCCTTTTCCCCTTGCTCCAAGCCCCTGGCCTCCCTTCCCGACTTTGCTCAAATGGATCCTAACTAGGATGCGTATACACCTTTGCTGCACGCACACGTGCACACGTGCACACACACACGTGCACACACACACACACACACACACTTGAGCGAACTTCCATTCAGCAAATTTAAAGCGTCTATAAAGCGATTGAGTTCTCCGAGGGCGCTTTATCAAGTGTTTTATTATTTTATTATTATTATGTAATCACTTAGCGGCTGTCCTCGCTGTCACGTGGCCTGGTTTTTCTCAGCTGTATGCCGGGCAGTTGCAGCCTAGCGCTCTACCGAAGCTGATTCCTTCATTATTGCCTGGTCTCATGCTTTCACTCATGCAAGCAATTGGTTTGAAAGAAAAAACTATAGGCATGCACATTTTGTTTTTGACAGTTGCCTATGTCACTGTACCTCAGAATGCCGAAAGGACCATTTTGCGCATTCTGTGACCTCTTCTGATCGGCGGTAATTCGAAGTCGCATAAACTTAGACGAACTCCATTACTGAAGTATGGGCCACCTGACCTACATTTGAGAGCTGCTGGGATCTTTCAGTTGGGAGATTCGCCAACACGGAGAGTGGGCTGTGCTGCCATATTAGCCTCCTCCCCAACTGTAGATGTATGCAATTTGGCTGCTACTTCAACGTGACGAGAATGACTTGCAAGATGCTGGCAAGATGCTTACGACCGATACTCAATCTTGCCATACCCCTCTAGGATTCGTGCCTACTTGTTGCATAGGTATCTTTTCTGCCTTGCAGTAGTGCATGAGTGAGCCCCCCCCTCTGCCCATACATCCAACAATCTAAGGGCAGTGGAGGCCAGATCGTACTACCCCTACTGCCACGAGAGCAGCTCCATAGGGCAGATTGAATCCATGCTTGCAGAGTCTGTGCCGTTTGCTGACCTTAAAAAAATGCTAGCTGGTTAAACAGCCTCTTTTTGTATAGCAACGGAAGAGCCTTTGCGGCTATCACAACCGCTTGCAGTGGCGATAAAGAATCGCCCACCACAGGAATCGAACCCACGACCTCGGTCGTGAAAGCAACCGCCTTACCTAGTGTGCCATCACGGCTGACCTTGCCCAGAGCATGGAAGAGTACTTTTAGTTTGAATGGAAACAGAACTTTGGAAAACTTCCTCTATTGATGGCTGCATTGTTCTCTCACATAGTGTTACTAGATTAAGTTGAATAGCACCCATAAAGTACTTACCAACGGCACAGAGAAACCCAACCGCCACAATGGGTACAGGATTTGTGGTAGTGCAACATTCCTCAGGGCAGAAATGCCCCAAGATCACAAGTCATTCTTATGAAAGCATCTCACTCACTGGTACAGCTCGAAAAAGGGGTCTGTATCAGCTTTCAATTGTACCGACTGATTTTTTTGGGCCACCAATGCCTATGTAATTTAGCACTTAAAATAGCAAATTTGCAGCTGCTGCAAGTTGTCGAGTGAGCTCGTCCCCTTTGGCAAGAGCACTTGCCACCACCGGGTGAATTTGCCGGTTCGGTGGAACTTGGCAAGCTGGTCAGCAAGTGGATGATACTGTGCGAGAGGTCGTACTGTCGTCTCCCGCTGTGCCGCTCCTGTCATGGTCACTCAGCAGCACAGCCAGCTCACTGCTGCTCATGCTGAAGCAAGCTGGTCTCTGACTTCGTGACTGCATTTTCAGTCCGCTAGTTTTGAAGACAGCGGCAAGGTCGGCCTGCAGAACCTGGGCAACACGGTAAGAATGCATTGTCTTTCGGTAGCCCACCTCCGCTGCCGCAACCGCTGCTGCTGCTACTGTTACCGCTGCTGCTGCTGCCTCTGCTACCGCTGCTACTGCTGCTGCCGCTGCTGCTGCTGCTGCCATTCCTGGTGCCTGGCATGACATGGCCTGCTGCTCATTGCTATCCTGCTGCCCGAGTTGCCACCGGCTGGACGAATCCGAGCCTGAGTGCCCAATCAGTGAGTCAGTCGTCAGGGCTGACAGAGCCGGAATATGTTACGTCCGAGAATGGCTGCATACGAACCCACTGCCTTATCTGGTCATGCTCTTTTTGGTTCCGACCAGCCGAGCTCTGATCCTGTTAACTCTTTTACTAACCCGAAGGATGTAACGTAATATAATGAATCGCCATCTATAACTCCTCGAAGACCAAGTGGGTGCTATGCAGGAGTGTCTTCTGTTACACAATCCAAGCCTAAGCAGCTTTTAGTTTGCACGCGGTAGCCAACTGCTTAATCTCATGCAACATAGAGGAAGTGAGCAGAACAGCTGAGTAAGGAGAGCAGTTGAGGTAGTGAATAGCTTGAAAGTAGCAGCTCAGGATGGCTGGAAAGGATGTGACACAGTCGGCAGCAGGATAGCAGATGTCGGTGCCTAAGTATCGTGGAAGTCAATTCCACAGCCAATGACCTGTAGAACATGAGCTTCTGTCGCCAACTGTCTTCTTTAAGCATAAGGATCGAACAGCTAATTTATCGTCTATAAAGGACTCGAGGGCACGAGGAGGCTAAAAGTAGTGCCACAGTTCACCTAGGTATTAAGGAGCCAAGCCGTGTGGGGTCAGCGTAAGAACATTACTCTGTATCTGTTGATCGACCGGCAACCATCCAAGCTCTTTCAGCAAAGGAGACACATGGCCAAACCTCTAGTATTTTTTATAACTATCCTTGCAGCCATATTCAGCAACTGCCTAGTTATTGTCGATTAGGTGCTATGATCTTGCAAAGTAGGTTTCAGGAGTGCTTACTTCAGTAGATTCTTTCTGCCAGCTCTGCCAGATCTCTTGGTTGCTGTAGATACCATTGGTCACCAAAATCTTTCTAGAGTGCCTGTCGGCTCACCAGGGCATCATAAGCACTGCCTTTCATTGACTTAAGTTTTGAGAATTTAAGGATTAGATTTTGATGGAAAACTGTCATCCTATGAGCCTTCCAAGTAAAGAGTAGCCTATGGATCCATTGCATGTCCTTGTTTTTATTACAGTTTACTCTTTCCCTCTTGCCGATGTAATTTCCAAGCACAATACAGGCATTAATTGTTATGCAGATGCCCTCCTGCTGTACTTGTGCTTTGATCCTTGCCTGCCTTCTAGCATTTCTGACTCGCTCAGCTCCCTTGCAGCATGTATTGCTGACATTTTCCACAGATGGCAGCAAATTTTCTCAAATTGAATGATGACAAAACCAGCTTACTGGTTATGGGAAAACCAACTGTCTCTCAGAAACTGGAAAGCTTAAGCCTCCAAATCGACACGACCAGCATATTTCTTGCAGCCTCTGCCTGCACAGGGGGAGCCTGCATCGTGTTCAATGATGAATTTTCACTAGATGACCAAATCAGCTCCTTTAGTAAAGCCTGCGTACTAAAGTGGCAAAATTGGGACCTGCTTTTATAGGGACCTACCACAGCCAAGCTTGGCCTGTATTCTTGGCATCCCGAAAATACCCATTTCACTCATCACTTGTAGGTCTTTCTGCCAGTGCAATAGGACGATTGCAGTTGGTGCAAAACCTGGTAGCGAGGCACGTCTTTCGCAAACGTCGTTGCAACTGGCATACTATGGCGATACTCACCAATCTTTACTAGCTGCTTGTCAAGCACCACAGAATCCACTTCGAGATGCTGCCACTTGGTCTCTCCATTCTCATACTTCTGCTCTTCTACCGAAACTGATATCCTTGCAATGCTCTCTCGCGTCCAGTTTGGTGCTTTTGCCATACCGGCTGTCCTTTTCCCCTTTCTCGTTTTGCTTTGTATCGTTTCGTTTTTCCTTTAGCAGTGCAGCTGGATTTACCAAACCGTGCCTTTAGTTCGTATGCTTCCAAAGCGCTGTAACTCACTTCCGACTGGCGGCAATTTGCTGACATGACAACATTTAAAAGGGAGCTTAAAACACGTTCCTAGCAGCGTTTGCTGGGTCCTTGTGGTTTGTTTATTGTGTCCTTTTTCGTGCTGACAATGCCTGCTGCTACTAGACATGTTGACCCTGTGCATGTCACATCTAACAATGTTAGGTTTGACGACATTGCATATGTTACCACTAATCATGCTTTCTTTACAGCATATGTAAAGTGCCTAGAAAGTGATACAGTTCTGTAAGGGTGCAAATATGAAAATGTATTATTATTATAACCATTATTATTACCACATCATGCTGTTAGCGGCATGGCTTGAACAGGTTCGCTTGCTTGCTGCTGCTCTTGCTGCTGGTGGCTCAAGCCTTTCACGGTGGCGCCATTTCATTCGTTTTAGTGCTTCATGAACAGTGTGCTGCAGTGCATGAGCAACACCAGGCCATTGCTGCGGTACGCCCTGCACGAGCACCGCAACGAGCTAGTGAACCGAAAGAGCAGCACAATGAAAGGCAGCCTCGTTCGTGGTGAGCTGCCTGCTACTTCTGCTGCTTCTGCAGATTCTGCTGCAGCCCGCCGCCGCCACTGCTGCAGCTTCCTGCCACAGAACGGCAGCCTCGATGAGCTCAAAGGCAGAGGCCTTTTCATCGCCAGAAAGTTGTGTGTCGGAGCTGGCTAGGCCTTGCTGTTTGCAATCACGTTTATCTGTCGGTGCTTTTCTCGTCGTTTTCATTGATGGCCTGGCTGTCTGGCTAGGCATCGGTGGGCAGCCCGAGCTGAGAGCTGTGCTGTGAATTTCTCACGCACATTCTACGCATCTGCAAGCAAGAGCCGCCGTCCCCACACCCCACCCCCCCCCCGATCTATTCCAATAGCTTTAGCCACGTCAGTTGCACGGGTCCTATCAACAGTTTCCGTGCTGCCTTGCCTTCTCCTAAATGCAATCGTGTGCCCTTGTTCGTTTGATCGCAGCTTTCGTGGGCTTGATGGAGACGATGTGGAAGAGGGACAGCAGCAGCGACCCCGTGGCCCCTAAGGATTTCAAGTCGCAGATACAATCGTTTGCTCCGCGGTTTGTCGGCTACAGGTAGGTGTACGTGTGCACTAAAGCTTGCTGTGCTGATGCCTAGTATTGAGTGCTACGATGTGAAGGTGCCAAGTTTGGAGCGGAGAAATGCATCATACCTGCCAAAACGAGTTGTTTACAAGATCAGCAAAGTGCACACTAAAGAGCTTCGCTTAGTGCCTCAGTTTAGTATTGGTTTTTGTGCATCCTCCCATTGCCACTGCAGTGGTCCAGTTTCCTACGTATGAGAAAGTACAAGTGAATAGGCTTCACCTGACAGTGCTTCACAGCCAACATCCTGACTATTGTGAAAGACCAGCTGCCTTCAGCAGCCTCGGTGCACTAGTGCACACTTACGTTCAGCATTGCAGGGTAAGCATTCCTGTATACTAAACATAATAAAGCATTTACTGCATACGGCATCCCAAGAGAACCAATTCTCTCCCTGGGCATTTAGCATATACCAAATAGGAAGCATGTCAATTGTTTAGTCATAACATGCGCAATTTTTGAACATGCAGGTACTCAAAGGACAATTTTCTCTGAATGAGCAAATGCTGCGAGGAACGTGTAGATTTTTAGCTTCTCTTTGAATGCCGTCAAATCAGGAGACGATGTAATGTCAGTCGGAAATGAGTTCCAGGCTTTGGGAGCATAGTAAGTGAAGGCACAGTCTCCAAGGGATTGGAAGATGATTTAGTTGAAAGACGAAAGCACTTGAGTCGGAAGAGCTGCTGGTGGCATCAGGAGGCCTGCTCAGGATGTAATTTAGATTGCTAGGCTTGAGAATGGAGGGACCTAAAGGTGAGTTGCAGAATATTGAAGTCGAATGCTGCTTGATGGGAAGCTGGTGCAGATTGTTGAGAGGTGTTGCACCAACTGTTGGCATCTTATTGGACCGGGAGGAAGACCTGCATGTAGGGATTTACAGAAGTCCAAAGGGATGTAATGAATGCATGGGCCATCTTGGCTGGGGTGTCTTTATCATTTGAATCATTTAAAATGCCATGACGATTCGTTCTTTGACGGCTGAACTGCAGGTCTAGCCTGCTTCATTTGTCTGACTCGTCATCCAAGTGCTCAAATTACCGTATATTTACCAATTTTTTGAAAAAATAAACCTGCAACTTATAGATTGCGAGTCAAATAATATCAAAATTAAAAACTACTCCTTGCCTAACTATCTAGACTGCTCAACTTGTTCATATGGATTAACTAGTTTATACTATACTTTACTTTAGCTGACCATACACCCTGCAATTGCGATTTTCAAACATGCTGGATGAAACCAAAGATGATGCAATCTATGAGGAAAGTGACCATTCAGGCATTGACATTGCTGCAGAAGACTATGAAGATGTTAGCAGTGACACTGATGACAAGTTTCTTGCCAGCTGTGATGATTAAAGAATCCTTATATTAATACAAAATGAGCTATGTATTCAGTAATAATAATTTTCAGTATAAACGTTTTTCAAAAAATTGTGTCCATAAATTTACAGTGCGACTTATACTTGGGTGCTACTTATAATCGTAAAAATACGGTACGTACGTGGCGGTGTACCCTTCGTTTTCTTGCTGCCAGACTTTAGCGTTTTTCTTTGCTTTTTAGCCGTGGCTCCCTGGAATTTCGTAGTCCCTTTTCATCCAAGGAAATCAGCAAAGTGCAATGTCCATGATACTGCACTCCGAGTCCTTGCCGTAAATATGCTTCACGATTAAAAAGAAAGGGTTTTTGATTTATCCTAAAGGTTCGCTTGTACGTATGACTCTTGCTAACTCAGCCTTAGCCTTTGCGACGACGAAGTTGCGTACAAATTCGAAGGAGCGAATGCAGCAATCAACTGTAAATCAGCTCTTGAAAAGCAGGAATCGGAAAATTCTGACTTTGAATGAAAAAAATGTGTTGGAAACGTCTCACCTCGACCACAGCACTATTATGTATAATAGTGCTGTGGTAAGTATAATAAATGTTGTGTAGATTTTATGTGAGAGCTACCCAAGTTCAAAGCCTGATCCTCCTTAGGCAAATCCCGGCCATACCTGTGGCCAATAGGAGATTAAGCCTACGGTAACACCTCAGTTCTAGATCTGTGTTATTAACAGTCGTCTATGCTGATTGGCTGGTGCCAATGTGCTGCCCAAAAGTAACCCCCGTGTGCTCCTCTTCTCCTCCCACAGCCAGCAGGATGCACAGGAGTTCTTGCATTACGTACTGCAAGGTCTCCACGAAGACATCAATCGAGTGCAACATAAGGTCAAAGTTCAACCACTCGACGAGAAGGAAGAAGCAAAATACCAGACGTAAGTGCTGCAGTTGCAGCTGCCCCGTTGCATTTATATGGCTGTCCTCATCACGGACAACCACCCATCTGGTCAAAACGTGATCGCGGCAAAACCATGCGAATGCATCTCTAGCAAATCAGAGAGCCGACCTGTTATCTCAGCTCGGAAAATATGCATGATTTCCTCGTGCTCTTGTTTGTAGGGATGCCGAAAAAGCCAACGCCCACTGGGAACGATATCGTATGATTGATGACAGCACGATTGTAGGTAGGTCAGCAAGTGGATGATCAGTCATTATCGAGACGTTCTGCAATGTGCACGTCGGTGCTTCTTATAGGAGTGAGCCACTAGCAAATAAGCTGACCACCGATCCTGTCCAAGCCATCCAGCGTTTAGTCTGTTGCTGCCTGCTTGAAGATCAGTGTGCCAAGAAACGAATAGCTGAAGGAAAACCGTTATCGGTTAGGAACGAATCCATCGGTGGCTTCTATCAGGGCCTGCTGGAAGTGCTTAATGATGCAGCAGTTCAAGGGCTGCTAACGTCCAAGTCGGATTATGATTAACTTTACTTCAAGGGAATAAACCCCCATTTTAAGGGTGTTGATAGGGGGGCTGTGGGGCTACAGCACCTCGTGGGTCTGACCTACGAGGTGGGGGCCGGGATGCCCCAGTCGGAGCTGCCACCGTTCAACCTCACCCTGCCTAGTACACCATCTTAACCCCCATCTCCTTCTTAGAAGCCCAGTAGCCCTTCCCAGGTTGGAAAGGGTCGTTCCCTAACGGGCTTCCAGGAGGAGGCTACAAATTAGGGAGTGGCTGTAGAGGCTTGTCTTATGATGCCGCACAGGCACACGCAGCTTCAAGGTGCTTGTTCAGAGAGGAGCTACTTCGTTGTTTGGATACAGCCAAACATGCTGCCACAGCGGAATGCATGTGACATGCACTTTTGTGATCGGTTTGGAGGGAGCAAATAATCCTTCAGTGTGCATTTGCATTCTTAAATTTCATACAGTGATAAATTCTTGCGAGACAGGTTTCAAGAGGCTTAGCTGCATGCTTTTGCTATGTCGCTTTTTGTACTGTTCAAATAGAGTACAATATTCACTTTGTTATTGATTGATGGCTTCCAGGTGGGTGTACCATTGGTGCAAAGCTTCGGGCCTACCGAAGCAGGAGTACCAATTTTTCGGCCGGGCTATAGAGCCTTTCTCAAGAGCTGTTTCTCCAGAGCCAGAGGGTGCCATCTCGTTTTTAGACATCGGCCTTCGGGGGGGGGGGGGCGAGGGGGCAAGGCTTCTGGCTCTCCAATGGGATTACTGGGCTTTCATTAACGGATAGTGTGTAATGAGGCTTCAAGGCAGAGCTCCGTAGGTGTGGACTTTAGGCTCATAGCCACAGTGAGTGATTGCAGTTTTTCAGGGGCTGCCAAGCCCTTTTGCTCCTTCGGTGCTCAGTCTGTTTCCTAAAGAGGCTTCCATTTATAGTTAAAGGGCACGTAGTTATGGGCAAAGGGGCAAAGGGGCAGCAGCAGCAGCAGCAGGGCGGTGCATCTTTGACACACGGCAGCTTCGTGAGCCCCCTGTCTCTGTGCCAGAGGAGCAACCCGATCTAGAGCTGGCTCCTTATTAGGCAAGTGGTCCGATGACACTTTGCTTCCTGTCCATACCTTTGTTTGAGCAAGGTTCTAGATCCTTTATTTCTCCGTCTATGAGAAAGAATAAGAGGTCTCGATCGGGCCGGCAGGGCAGGCAGAGGAGAGTGCTTCCTCTTAGCTCAGCCCAAGCGGCTGGAGAGAAGTGTCCTTTATTTGCCAGAACGAGGCTGATGTAGGGTCAGGCGTTGCTGACCTATACAGACAGGGCTGACCTGAGTCGTTGACCCCACGTTGGGTAGCCGGTCATTGTGACACCGGCGGCTAGGAGCTTCGAGCTCTCGGTGAGTGGGGAATAGCGACTTTTGAGAGGCTCGCCCGACCGATTTCGAAGAGAAGCCATGACTGTGTGCCATTCCCACCAAGGTAAATGCTTTCATGCCAAATCTTGGCTATCCCTTGGTTTCTTGGTGAGACAGCATATTAGTCGACCAGAAGGAGCAAAATTGCATCCTGAACCTTCCTCGGAGTGGGCTCCCAGCTGATCAAGTTCAAGTTCACAACGTTGTCGGTGATATTTAGAAGTCACAAGTGCCTGGCCCATGCCTACTTGGATACTCTCCTACTCTCACAAGAGATTACATGCCAAGCAAGTGCCTCAAATTGACCTGATCTGACACGGTAACACCTGTCCAGGCCAGCCTGCACAAGACGACGGAGAAAAAGATCTTTTTTCTAATACCTTCTCTCTCGAAGAAGAAGAAATCGTCATCTGAATGTATTCGGCACACTAAACTTCGTAATACTAACAGTAATATAGCATTTGTATAGCACTTCAAGAGAACTAAATCCCTTTTAGATACTTACGTACACTGGAGTAAAACCATGTCAATTGGTAGTGATAACATACCCAATTTCAGCATGCATAAGTACATAATAAACAAATCACTCAGACGGCTTGACAGAGCTAATGCTATGAGGAATGATAGGGTTTTAGCATGTTTTTAAATGTCGTTAAGTCAGGTAGGATGTCGTGATGTCAGCCCTGGTGAGCATCCAAGAGTAGAGTCAAGGCCAATTACTGCAGGGCCGTAGGCATCAGGCATGTGATCACGGTTTTAAATATGGACCGTTACTGGGGTAGTAAAACGGCCACACAAATAAAGAATGTGGTTAGGCAAAATAAAATGCAGAAGATTGTCAAGTGAGGCCTTATTTAGTGCTTTTAGCAGCGTTTAGACTGTCTTTTCAAGCCTTCGGTTTTCTTTGTCAGTACTGGCTGGACCCTGGCTTTGCTGCTGCCCTTTCAGGTCAGTTTGACTACCGTAGTTGTCTCTGCTGTTCATTGTCTGCAGCCATGATGCAGGTCGACCGTTGCCTGCTTTTTGCCAAGCTTCTGCAGTATTTTCTGGGGCCATGTGCTCAGGGTCACATTTCAAACTTTGCGACCAGGCTAAAGCAGCAAGCTGCCTCTCCTTGCCTAGGTGATGAGCAGGCCAGCCCAGCCACGAAGGCTGAGCATGACGTCATATTAGTTCAAGCAGAGGAGCAGGGCCTGCGTTGCTTCTCATGCTGCCACTGCTGCTGCTGCCCACTGCTGTTGTTGCTGCTGGAACCGGTCACTCATTAGTTGGTGCTAGGTGAACACATAGCATGCAGCCGGGTTGTAATGCCCCCTGCCCCGTGTTGCAGACATCTTTGTGGGACAGCTACGCAGCACCCTGACCTGCCAGAGCTGCCGTCATGCATCGACCACTTTCGACCCTTTTTGGGACCTGTCGGTGCCCATTCCATCACGATCAAAGGTAATGTCGAGTGAATGTGCTGCGATCTGCTAAGCCACGTGGCGCTCGTCGTCATCCGAGCACGCGGAGACCGAAGGTCTGATGGTTGAAACGACGTAATACTAGTGTGATAGCCATCAAAGTTTTGTCGATCGATATAGATTTAGCATGCTATAGATTTAGCATGACTAAACCTATAGGATGTGCTCTGGTTTAGCACTACTAAACCAGAGTGCATGCTAAGGATGCATAGACCAAGAATAAATCTGGGTCTAACCTCTTGCACTGTGAGCTAAGATTATGACCGACATACAAGATCTTAAGCGGCTGCAACCTGGACTGCTCCTGTTGAGAGACGATTGAACAGCGATTTCTTTGAAGTATGGGTTTCGATCGCAGGTCGGTCGATGATTAGAGTAAATCGGCATGTTGTCACCAAAGCTGTAGGCAATGATGCCGCAAAGTATGACAGGGTTCGAAGACATTGCAAAAACCACAGTTTGGAATCTTGAGCACGGATTAGTTTGCCATATTTGTCAGCAGATCGAAAGATCTGTCAAGTGCCTCCTGCTGCCTGGAAGCCGACGTTGCCTCGATGATGCTCAAGTTGTCTACCCCCTAAGCAACTGGCTCGGGCTTCCGAAGCTGCTGACTGACACCTGATGCTAGGTGCCTCTTCGAACACGATCTTCATTAGCACGATCCGCGTCCTTTCTGTTTTGTTTTCATTGTCAATCTTAATCAATTTTTTAAGAACATCAGCAGCGCTAGCCGTGCTGACCTGCTTGCCGACCGTCTTGTCATTTGTGATGGCCCATCTGATGATGAGTGTTTCGTCTCGCGTGCCATTCAGATAACCGACAACATTCAGCGCACATAATATCTCAGGCGTCTGAACCCATTCTGGTATTGCATAATTGTAGATTGGCTACACACATTAAAGTAAACAGACCCATTGAATGTGCTCAGTATGTATATCGGAATGGATACTTGGTGTAATTGGCATGGCCAGGTTCTACAGCACCTGTTTGGCCAAGGTGGCATTTCCCCTCTCTCTGCTGTACATTCATGCACATGCTGCTTTATCGCTCTTGCATTTGGGTGAGCTCGTACACTTTCTTGCTATCTTAAATGTGGTCGTAGATTTTTTTATTTATGAACTATACCGTTGTATTTGATCACGCTGCTTTTGGCTGACAACTTGCCACGAGGTAGCATTGAGACAAGAGGACAGCTGCCTGCGTCTGCATGAATATGCAAAGTTTGATCGTCTGTTCTTTTGGCTTGGTTGTAGTCTCGAAGCGTTTCAATTTCTGACTGCCTCAAAGCTTTCGTGGAAGAGGAAACACTCGATGGTGACGAGAAGCCGGTGAGTGTGGTAAAGTCTCTCAGTGGCCTTGCTTCTACAAAGAACCAGCCATGCTGCCGCCACTGGTTCTTTCAAGCCTTGTTTGCAAAATCCTTGAGCATAGAGAATGTGCACCTTGTACGGTATGTGGCTCCGAGGCATTGGCCTGCGGCCGGCGACCACGTCAATCACTCAGCCACGCCACTCAGCCGATTGTCTGTCCAGTCATTCGACGAGCCCTGAGACCTGAGCAGACCTCTGCTTTTGCTCAGTCCCGGCTAGCCGAGTTCGTGTTGCACAATTAGAGCGGGCCATAGCAGATGCTGATGCTACGGCCTCGTGTTGCAGAGCAGTAGCTGAAGCTGCTGCCTCTTGTCAGGACGTGCACTTACCGGGATTTGGGACGCCATTTTCGACTAGCTGCTGCGCCGAGCAGCCACACCGCCCAATGCTCTCTCTCATCTGCATGCGCATGGCTGAGCGGAGCTGAGCTGAGCCGCTTCTTTCGTTGAGCAGGTTTGCAGTGGATGCCGGAGGAGGACTGCGTGCACCAAGGGCTTTACGATACAGCGCTTCCCGAGGGTGCTCATCTTACGTATCCATTATGCCGCCCAATGCTAGCCAATGTACAATCTTGCCGGCCATCAGACTATGCGCTTCTTGCTGCCAGCAGCGGCACGCCTGCTTCACTGGCTTCGGGCACTTTTGTGACCGAGCAGGTTTTCTGATTTTCCTGACTTCATGCCTGGAGCTCCTGCTTAGAGCAGCTTTTGATTCACTGTCGACCGTACCTATCTGGTCGTCAAGTTTTTCGCAGAAGATAAATGTGTGTACACCACAAATCGGCGTATATGGGGGGGGGGTAATTTTCATCGACATTTACGGTCGTCAGAAAGGGAATAGGAGCTTGGATCAGGACCTGTCATGTGGCAGGCATAGCATTTTTTTGCCTGCCAGTGACTATGTTTTGCACACTTGGTCACACCGGTCGCATCTTTCTTCTGACAAGTTTTGGTTATTTTGTAAATTTAAAATCAAAAAATTATGTTGGTATGATCTTCACAACAAAAACGAGTGCACTGCTAGGCTGCAGTGGTTCTGCAGCCAAGCAGTGCACTGAAACCAATCGGGATTTAATCGTGGTCGCCTTTAATCATTATGCTTACCTTAATGCAAAATCACAGATCTGAAAAGGTTTTCCGGAGACAGATACCGTTCAAAGCTGACCACCTTGGTGGACTTCCCGCTGGATGGCCTCGATCTCTTGCCGTACGCTGCTCCAGGTACGTGATCGTGAAACTTGCCTGGTACTAGCTGCATTTATCCGCTGATCAGCGCTGTTGCCTGTTAACCCAGCACTTCCTGCATAGATAATTAACTTACCTCGCTGCACACAGGTTTCCTGAAGCTGAGACTAGAGACTAGACCTGATTTTAGTCTTCATCTGGGAGCGTTGCAACAATGTGGGGGCTTGATTGCAGCAGCAGCAGCCATTGCGACTCCGTACTTAATGCAGATTATTGACCGGCGTTTCCACAGCAGACAAAAACACCTGGAGTGCACTTCTGCAGCATCAGCAATCTAGCCAGCCAATGAGAAAGGGTCGATACTGCAGTGCTCACTCAACGAGCCGTGGGAACCTAGAGTAGCCTGAGAATGGGACACCTTCGAAAATCTTGGCGAGCTCTGACGTGCTCAGAGGTTTTTGCCTGCTGAGGTTTTTGCCTGCTGAGCTACCTCACCTACCAGTCTTCCCTTGGAGGAGAAACTCAGCACACAGGCAGTGATTGGCTGGCATGCACTGTGGCTGGGCAGCTAGGACCGACCGAGGTCACGTGACGTGATGACTGGCAAAGGCCAGCCGCCAGCGAGCATCTCATGGCAAACAGGCCCAGCAGAACCGACCGCCCCCGTTCTTCCACCGTCATGCTGGCTAGCTGTTAATCGAGACTCTCAAGCCAAGCACGAATCGGAACTGTGACCACGGCAGGTGCAAGCACTCGATCAGTAGACAGGGAGCATCGTCAAATCGTAGGAAATTGTTGTAAGATTGACAGATCTAGTACAATCAACTAGAACACCGATCTTCGTTCGGAGCAGAAGGGGCAGCCTTAGACTCACGTCTGCTGCCGAGGCTTGCCTAGCTAGTCTTTGGAGGCTAGCTAGCAATGCACCTAGAGCCACTGCAGTTCTCAACCTGTGGGTCGCGACCCCTTTTAGGGTCGAAAGCCCCTTTCACAGGGCTCGTCTAAGACCATCGGAAAACACGAATTTCCACATTTCACACACAATAATTCTATGGTTGGGGGTCGTCACAACACGAGGAAGTGTATCAAAGGGTCGCGGCTTTAGGAAGGTTGATAACCACTGATCCAGAGTGTCAAGCGAGGCATCGACCGGAACTTATTCTATGAATAATCTCTTTGGAAATTTTTGAAGCCCATAATTCGAATAATAATGAGAGCGAATCCTTGCAAGCATTTTTCCAGCATTTATCTTACGAGATCTTGATGTATGATATCATGAACTAATATTTTTGAAGTTGACAGTTGGCTTTGAAGTTCACTTGTCTATCGTTACAGAACGTAAAAGGCTTTTGGAGTGTCTGATTGATGTATGATTAATGAACGGACGTTTATAACATGCATTTCATATACCCCAAAAAATCGTGGTTACATGATATTCAATTTGAAAATTAAAGACACGAGGGCAGTTCAGCAAATGAGCAGCATGGAACTAACAGCTCAGGACGGCTTGAAAAGATGTGCCACAGTCGGTAACAGAAGAGCAGACATCGTTGTACAGGAATGGTGGAAGTGAGCTAAAAATTCTAGGACTTAAAGAGCAAAAGCTTCAATCACCAACAGTCTTTTAGCATAGGAATGTAACGGCCAATGTATTGCCCATAGAGGACCAGAGGGCACGAGGAGGCTGAAACTGGTGCAGCAGTTCAGCCAGCCATGAAGGAGCCATGCCGTGGCGGGCCTTATGGATCAGCCTAAGAATCTTGCTCTGTATCTATTGATCGATCGGGAGCCATCGCAGCCTCTTCAGCTAAGAAGAGACATTGCTGAACCTCTGAGATTTTTTGACTTGCTAGCCGCCACATTCATCACCAGCTGCAGAGGCCTAATGGCTTTCTTCGGTAGCCCAGCCAATGCGGAATTACTGTAGTGCAGCCTAGACAGAACCAGGGAGCTAGTTAAATGTTTGCAAGCTACTGCGATTGACAGTCCATAAGTTTATGTAATGTAATGTATCTCCGTCTGTAACTCCATAACGCCATAGAGACTATGTGGGTGCAATGCAGGAGAGTTTTGTATTGTGCACTCACAGCCAAAGCGGCTTTTGGTATGCATTCAGTAGCCAAGAGACTTTATCTCACGCAACAAAAAGAAAGTGGGAAGCATAGCAGAATCAGGAGGGCAGTTGAGGTAGTGAGTAGCATGAAAGTAGCAGTTCAGGACCGCTGAAAATGATGAGCCATGGTCGGAAGCAGGAGAGTAGTTTTCTTTGCATAAGAATCGTGGAAGC
The DNA here is from genome assembly GCA_009760855.2 of Cristatella mucedo. Lineage (NCBI taxonomy): Eukaryota > Metazoa > Bryozoa > Phylactolaemata > Cristatellidae > Cristatella > Cristatella mucedo. The sequence goes on along the minus strand of WPIO01000008.1, from coordinate 12,726,990 downwards.
AAGTTCCGAAGTCTAGGACCTGCAGAGCTAAAGCTTCTTTCGCCACCTGTCTTTAAGCGGAGGAATAGAACAGCTAATTTATTGTCCATACAGGACCTGAGGGCACGAGTAGGCTGAAACTGGTACAGCAGTTCAGCTAGGTATGGAGGATCTTAGACAAGGATCAGGCGTGCTGGCTAGCTGTAGAGGCAGTTTTTTAAGGAAACTTTCAAATTGCAAGTGGTTATCAAAAAGGAAGCGCAAGTTACGAGCATACGGTGAAGGTCGTGCAACAGCATTACCAATAAGAAGATATAAGTTTCTTAGTCCAGCCGCACACTTGGCGAACACGCTTCGTTTTATTGTCGCTTTGTTTAAGAAAATTGGCCGACATCCAGGCTCGAATGTCTGCAAGGCAAGCGTTCTGTTTATCAGTCGCTGCAGCAGATTCCGATGGTTTAAATGACATACACAGCTGTGTATCGCCATTTTAAATGCGATAGCCGATTCCAAGGGCTCGGATAACTTTTCTGAGAGGCTCAGTCTAAATAGAGATTTGAACCATGCCAGTGCTTCATCTGCCAAACCGGCCGTTGTTCTCTCTGCTCTGGCTAGCAAATCAGCAATTATCTCCATTTGCGGGAAGTACATACCGGATGACCTCGACATTCAAAATTAAATAGATTGATTTAATTTTCATCAGTGAGAGTGTATTTTGCTACTCCCATTTATATTCTTCCTGGCTCTCTTACCATTGGTTAATCCTGGCTAGTGATTCAGCAGTGAGTTGCGTTTATGGGACACATGTTTATGCGCACATATATTTAAAAATATAGGGGGATACTAGCTTATACTCCCGAAAAAAGTATTTGAAGCTCCAACTTCAGTCCTTTAATCGGGTCTGGGTATTCACCGACTTTGTTGTGAACCAGCCCTACTGGCGAGCAAACTTGCATTTCTTACTGTTCGCAAAATCTTTATAGGAGAATCAATGTAAAATATTTCAAACTAGTTGTTAATAATTCAATTATAAGGTAAATTTAAACCTGATTTTTATCACTGCAACATTTATTTGATGACACTATTGTATGTCAGCAGCTACATATGCATATATATACACATTCAAAATTATGTAGTTGATTATTTTCAGTTCACTGCTCAATTAAATTTTCAGTTTTAACTGAATGCATTTTTTTCATTCGCATGTACATATGCAACTTTCGTGGGCTCTCAGACCACTGGTCATTGCCGTCTTTCGAATTAGAAGTAACTTCCTTTAAGGGGCCGCATTGCATGAAATTGTATAGGTTGATATACGGTCTATAATACATAGATACATACCTCCGTGATGCTCAAGAGAGTCAAAACCCCTCAAAAAATATTACATTCTTGTATGAACTCATGGCTACAAAGTAGCCACCAGGGATAGAATTTTTATGTGAATGCAACATTGATGGCAAAATATGGGAAAACGTCTATAGGAAAGCATATAGATCGAGTCAATTTTTTACTTCTGAATCAATTTCCTCCTGCTGACGTTATTTTAAGATATTTTTTTGTAGTGCCATCACTGCAATGCACTCTAGAACATTCTGCATACAACGAGTATTCCTGTGTTGGAAAACAGCCTCTCCACGAGTGTGCTGCGCACTTCCTGAGCAACGGAAAAGTTTTGAAATATGCCGTTTTGATCGTGCACAATTCTTTTTGAATCCCACATTCCTTTGCTCACAAAAGGATAGCTTATGGGTTTCTTGGTCGGTGGCTTGTTGGCCATGTAGAAATGAAGCCGTGTAAATAAATAAATAAATAAATGAAGATGTGTAAACCGAAAGTACGTTTTATGTATTCGTCTTCAAAGTTTGACTGTCTCGACAATAATATATCAGCGATACTTCTATTTGCCTGGCCACTCAACGAGCAGTAAGGTTGCAATGATTTGGCCCAAACTCTTGTAGGTAAGGGTATAGAAAGAATCTGACCAGGCTCGTTAGATGAATGGACGTTAATCGCTGTCATGCATTGGAGTTGTATTAAATCTTGCTTCTTTTTGTCATGGCTGAGGCATGTCATACAAATAGACTAAAACCTTTCAGGCTCCAGTCTCTTCTTTCTCTCGGGTTTTCTGCAGAAATGAGACAAAGCTGGTCTCAGCTTGGCCTCGATTCATTTGATGCGCTTCACTGAGCAGTCTCGGCTGCACCTGAGCCAAATGTACAAACACAGTGAAAAGAATCGTAGGCATGCGATACCGAGACGGCTGAATGTGTTTCTCATTTGCTTGGGTAGCAGAGGATGGATGCTGTGGTTTGCCACTGCCGAGTACTGCTGTTGTTGCTGCAGCAACAGCTGGTGCTATTGTGAGCTAACCAAGCCAGCATTTGTCTCAGGTAACCGCCCAAGCCGCTATAGGCTGTACGGCATAGTCAACCACTCCGGCGGCGTGCACTCGGGCCACTACACGGCGTATTGCCGGCATCCAGCTAGGGAAACCAGCTGGTATGAGTTCAACGACAGCAGGTAACAAGCCGCGAAGGTCGAAGGTCGCAGTCGTTTGCATTCTGCTATTGATTCTTCTCTTGTCCCTAATGACCATTATCTCGTACCTAATGACCATTTGCACTTGCTTGTGCACAGCAACCCAGCATTTGATGTCGTTGACCACCAAGTAATTTTGAGTACCGATCGTCTTGCATAATCCTAAATTAATCTGAACCTAGACCTACTCAATGCAAAGACTAGCATTGCTCAAGAGTGCAAAGTGAGTGAGTCCCCTGTCACTGCATTTCTGCCCGTCATCAGTCTGATTGCGAGAGTCGGGACTTTAAGCGCTGCCTTTCCCTTGCATTTCAGGGTTTCGACCGTGTCGACCAGCAATCTTGTGACGCCAGAAGCCTACGTGCTCTTCTACGAAGCACTACCCACTTGATGTACATTGAAGAGTGCAGTGTGTACATTTCTGTCAGGTATGGCACCTGTGAGTTATTTGTGGACGCTAGTGCTGCCACGCCTTGGGCCATAGAGGATGGGGGAGCATAAGTCGGCTCAAATGCACCTAAGTTTATGAGGAGCTCTGCACACTGATGAGTGTGTTGCTTGCTGTGAGCGTGCTTGTGCGTCTTGTGTTGCATTGCATGCTTTAAAATTCAGCCTCTAAGCTCTGAGCTCTGGGCCCCATAAGTCTGCTATAGTGGCCTCGGCTCTGGGGTAAAGAGTAAATAGATTAAGAACTCGAGTCATAAGTTCAAGAGGCGAACGTCGGCACTCACGGTGAGGTCAGGTGGTCAGGTCAGGTTACGTGAGGTCATGTGGTCAGGTCAGGTTACACGAGGTCAGATGGACGAGGGTATCACTGAGAGCAAATACCCATGCAGTCGCCAGCTTCTTGTCGAAGGGGGTCGACAACAGCATGCAGTCGTGCAGCAGCCCACGTGATTGCTTAGTGAGAGTACAGGTGCAGTCGCTCACCTGTGCTCTCACCTGGGTACGACCATGTTAGACCATGAGCACCAGGGCGCCCAGCAAGCGCCCTGGTGAGGAGAGCGGCAGCAGGATGAGAAGGCACGCAAAGAGAGAAGCAAGCAGCAGAAGAACGTATGGAGAAGCAGAGCGCAAGGAGCAGACAAGCGAGGAGCAGAGCAGCAGAAGCTGAGTGCATGCAGGAAGTTTCACAATGGCAAGAAAAGCTGCAATTTAATGGAATGTATCTCCATCTGTGACTCCACAAAGCCACAGGGGTTATGTAGTTGTCAAGCTGAAGAGCTGCCTGTGGCATTCTCAACAATGTAAGCGGCTTTCGGTGCACACGGTAGCCAGCACACTTAATCTCACACAACAAAAACGCAAGTGAGAAGCATAGCTGAGTCAGCAGGGCCGTCTAGGAAGTGAGTAGCATGGCAATAGCAGCTCAGGAGAGACAGCAATGATGACAAGAGATGAGCCGGCGAGTCAGGCGCAGTGTTACTTTTTGTACAGCCGCCTCTACAAGCTAGCCACTTAGGGCTCGGCTGGCACCTTCTGAATGCATGCTGCTGTTGTGCAGTCAGTGCTGCAGTGCGGTGGGGTACACGTCTGCAAACCTTCGTCAGAACACCAAGTGCTCCAGCCTGTTGCCAAGCCGTTGCTGGCCACGACTCGGCTCGAGCCTCGGCAGCAGGGCAGCACGGCTTGCTGCAGCAGCGCTGCCTCGCTGTAGCAGCAGCACACCACCAAGCTTGAATTTCGCTCGTTTTTGCAGGCGTATTCCTACCGGTGCTTTGCGCCGGCCTTTGGCTTCTCGGGAGAGCGACCTCGCCGAGCTGCACGGTGGGGGCGGCCTTCTGAATAAAACTCGCAGCCAGCGGCGCCTCGGACTCGTGCTGCGGATTTGCTGGTGCAGCTTCTACTGCCCCGGCGGCACCAGGTGTCCTTGGGCGTGGCTGTGGGTTTCGTGGTGCCAGGTCGTCGGTCGCGTCGTCGTCAGCGCTCGAGGCTGCATGCTCGCAGCCAGGAAGGGCAACTAGCAGCCTCGCTGCAGAAGAGAGTCCCCTTTTCTATGCACATCAACCTATGCACCGGCCATTGACTCATGTACTTCGCCCTCACCTTGTTTGATGAAGGGGTAACGTCGTGCATGCTTTCGCACTGTAAATTCATTTATTAGGCACCATCGCCATACCGTCCACGCTTAGCTGCAGCCTTTGAGCGACAGTTAGCACTCCTGCCTTTCTAGCCAATCGTGTGTGCGTGCGTGTGAGCCCATGCTGCATGAAACATGGTCTCTACCTGAGAGAGAGATAGAGAGAGTGAGAGAGAGATAGACAGAGAGAGAGAGAGAGAGAGAGAGAGAGAGAGAGAGAGAGAGAGAGAGAGAGAGAGAGAGAGAGAGAGAGAGAGAGAGAGAGAGAGAGACAGACAGACAGACAGACAGACAGAGAGACAGAGAGAGACAGAGAGAGACAGAGACAGAGAGAGACAGAGAGAAAGACTGGCTGTGTAGTTGACTACGGTGCACGGTTCGTGGCGTAGCCACACCAATTGTGCACTTCGTTCTGCAGTTTCTTCCCTTTTTTTTATTCATGCTTTGTGATATCATGCATGCCCATTGAAGCATATAAGAATGCGACAATGCGACATCAACTTGTCATTTATTAAAAAAAGAGCAGTTTAGTTATATTTGTACCTCGTGGTGTTACTTTATGAATAACTCCAGATGCTCGCCACTATATCTTAATTGGCAAGAGACCAGCTAGCCTATTGCTTCTCTACGTTGTGCTGCTCGTCCTCCTCCGACTTAACTCTGTCTCGCCATTTCTCTTTGCCCTTCCACTCGGCCTCGTTGCCTGCCGTGGTTATCCTCTTTGTCCTACACATCTCCATATTTGTCACCTCCTCCCTCCTCCCCCATATTCTCACCTCCATTCTCTTCTTCGTCCTCACACTCGGTCTTACTCCTCGTCGTCATCTTATACGTGCATGTCCTTATCTTATCGCCTACTAGTCCTCCTATTTCTCCTTGTGCATGATCTCCCTATTCGTCGTACTCTGCGTCTCCATCGTATTCATACTACTTTTCCTCGTCGTTATCTCTTCTTGGCCTCGGCTCCCTTGTAATCGTCTTGCTTATAGCCTTTGCCATCCATATCGTCTCCTCCTCGTTCCGTTCTTTGCATTCTTTATCATCGTCCCCTTCGTCCTTGCTGTTGTCTTCCTCTTCGTTCTCACCCCAGAGATCACTGACACACGGCTGACGTTGTCCAGAGGACGATGGCAGTTTGGTCGGCTTGAATCTGCTTGGCTTCGTGTTCGGTCTCCAGATGGCCTCAGGACAAGAACGATCACGTTGGGTGGACGTTTAGTGTTACCTCAGGCACTTTAGCATTTCACACAATTCGAGCGTAGCTTAGTAACGATAATGATAATAAGTCTTTTCTATTGCACCCTAAAGAACTGATTCTCTATCCGGGTGCTTGAAACTACTGAAAGCTGAGAAGCAGCAACAATGAGGTAATGACAAGCAAGGAGCCATGATTTGAAACCATGTACTAGCAGCACACGATAAGACGCACATACGTAGACCTATGGCGGAATGAGCATTACAAATCTCAAAACTACGATAAAAGGTGCCAAGTTCCCTGCGACCCAACTAACGGCTCATTTCGTACGATTCTTCAGGAGCTCGATGTCTAGCTATGGCAGCTAGCCACTAATTTCGGAACAGCACTGGGCCATCACAAACAAATGTCGCGGATGATGATTCTGTGGTAGCGAATTACAAACCGGGAGGAGTGATGGGAAAATTCTAGCGAAGGCGGTGCCAGGCCATCCGATAGCGAGGCTTACAGCCACTGATGCTCGCCAGCCATCAATTTCAAGTTCATATGCCGCATTCTATTATTAGCATTCGGTTTCGCTGGTACTACTGTGCCTCCATTCTCAGCTCTATCTTAGATTCAGCTCCGCTCTGCTTGCATCCACCTCTCGCCTGGACCGTCGGTCTCAGGTGAACTCCTGAAGCATAGGGTGCTGTATTCGGTAACTACTTGGTCCACGGTTTAGTCCATTAACATGGCGAAGAGCCCACTTGGTCGTCGGGAATCTCCACTTAATGGCGTTTTTTCGAACGCGACAACTATGCTGCATTTGCTAATATAGTATTTCCAGCTCCTTCGACCTGAGGCACAAATTGCGTCACACCTTGTAAGTTAATTTGTTAAGGTGTGGCAGGTTGCTTATAGAAGACAACTTTATCTAGTTCATCCGATGAACCTCTGTGAAATATAACTCCAGCACTCTCCGTTGAACTTTTCTAAAAGAGTAGAAAGCGAGGGATGCAACTTAAAATAAGCCCGAACAAAGCGGTTTGGCGATGCTAGGGTGGATTGAGAATGTCCACCCGACTACTGTATGTCACAGCAGATCGTTAATCTCACTATGATGCTAGCGCTTTCGCTGGAGCTGCACATTTGTATTTAAGAAAAAGAATTGCCTTACTGATTATCCTCGGAGTTAGTGACATAGGCGCAAGGGGCAAGCTTAAAAATAAAAAGCATGCCATGCGATTCTGCGAACCTATTGGCGATATGCTGGCCCATGTAAGCCTGCCTGTACAGGTGGCAACAAAAGGCCTTTGCCTCACCAAAAGAGGCTAGCACACCCGGCTTTATACTTATGCTTACACATATTTATCGAATAAGTCTTCCACGACCAAAAATGGTGGCTTTCGATTCAGTCAAGCATTTGGCAGCGAGTTACTGGATCCGGAGTATCTCTATTGCATATCGCAGCAGTACACGTGGCATGTTGCTACATACCAGCATGTCCAGCAAAGGCTGGATGCGGCTCTGTCTGGTATCAGACCATAACTGCGGATTTTTGAGGCTAGGGCTTTCAAGCAACTGCTGTCGTATTTTACATGTTATTCAAAACGTGGGCGGTTTTCTACGTTGAAGAACAATGCTTCCTTCTCCAGTGCAATCTCGTTGGCTGAAGAATAGCGAAATGCAATTTTGCATGCGATTCTGTGTTTGATAGTTTTGTAGCGAATGTGACATGACCGCTCAACGAAGACAAGTAATCGTAGAGTTGATTAAAAGTTCCAAACTGAAATTTACGCACCATGAAAATCACTGTTCGTTGACGGGCGAAACTCTCGCGCTACTCCCTAGCGGTTGGCACAGGACAGGTTTCCCTGGGCAGAGCTTGAGGTTCACAACATGCTGGCTTTAAAGCATCGGTGGCTATGAACACAACTTTCTTAATCTTTCTCGCTCGCATGCCAAGCTTTAGTCTAGCAGCGGGTGGGACTATATCGATAGTGGCACAGTGGTGGTTGCCTGCTATTTTTCGGTGTCTATCGTCCGAGGCTAAACGAAGGTGGTATTATTCGATATTTCAGAAGCTTCGCGGAAGACCGCCGGACCAGCAGTCTTCCGCTAGCAAGATCGTTCGCTAATGCTAATAGCTAGCGCTGCACGTTTACTCGAGGTGCAGGTCGCAAGTGGGAACGCTCACTGAGTCTGAATGATCGGGGCGACGCGCGAGCATTCGCCGAAGTTTGGCTGCCGAAAGCCGATTCTTGGACGACTCAACATGAGGCGACCCAGCTAACGCGACCAGCACCGCAGAGCCCCGGCTAGCCAGCGGCTTTGACCTGACTTACCTGCAACGAGTCCGCAGGGCGGCAGACGGCCTCGACGCAGCGGGGGGGGGGGGGGCGTCTGCCGCCCTGGACGGCCAGCCGCCATGCAGGGACGCGGGCTTACTGCCGCCGCCACTTGAAGCCGATGACGATCGGCTTCGATGCAGCGCCGCCCGATGTCGGGGGATGGGTCTTAGCCTTCCGCGGTGGACGGGACGGTCTGGTAGGTGGTGAATTGGCTCTTGCTGCTTGGTCGCTGCTTCGCTGGAGTCCAAAGACGAGTTGGTGCGGATCGCTCCGGCTTCCGGTAGAGGAGCCGTGGCGCTTCCGCCCTTCCCGGCTCTGCGGCTAGTCGTTGTGCCTGTGCATCAAGAGTCGAACGGCTGCTAGTAGGACATGCTTTCATATGTCGGCTCCTCCTCCGATAGAGGCCGATCGGCATCATAACAACAACAATAATAATTTTACTACGTTGGTATAGCGCCCTCAGTGAACTTTCTCTTTCAAGGCGCTTTACATATGCTGTAAAGGAAGCAATGATCAAATGGGCGGCGGTAAACTCCTTTGGTCAACAAGCATAATATGGTTAGAGGAGAGATGCACATTATCAACATGTAAGCATGGTTAACGGTAGCATGGACAGTGTCAGCTCGAATAAGCGTGCGTTTTCAGCTTCTTTTGAAATTCGGTCAAGCCAGCCGATGTCTTGACGTCAGTCGGGAGTGAGTTCCAGGCTTTGGGAGCGTTCGAACGAACTAAAGGCTCAGTTTCCGAAGGATTTGAGGTTCGTTCGAGGTGTAGCTAAACGATTTGAGTAGGAAATCGAGTGCTACGACGCCTAGCCTGAGGCTGTAATAGTTCTGATTGGTAGGTTGGAGCCAGCGGATGAAGGAACCTAAAAGTGACTGACAGACCTTTAAAGTCGATATGCTTCTTTTTGGCAGCCAGTACAGGTCGGAGAGAAGTGGTGCGATACGGCAACTGCGATGCTTATGTGGTTTTTGTTTATGTAGACCGCAGTCGGTGACAGCGCCTAAATGTTGTTATCTGCCAGTACTAGGCTGGGTTAGGCAATCGGAGCGCAGCTAGGCGTTGGCAACGGCGCCAACGAATGAGAGCGCAGCGTTTCGGTACCTCAGAGGACAGAAGCGGGCGACGTTCGCGGCGCGGAGTAGTGCTTCCGCCGGCTGTGAGTGTGGAGGAAATAAACGGGTGGTGTTCCTCATTGGCTAGCGTGCTGTGCCGCTCGCGACGACAATTTAGACTACAGCTTAAGACGGTCAAGTCTGGCTGCACAGTTTTGCAACAACTGTGTCAAGTTTGTGCACAGATCAAGACGGCTCAGGCAGATGCCGTTTACTAAGGAAACCCGAAACCACGGCCACGGCACGGCCAGCACGACGGCTCGGAAGCAGCTGCTGCAAGTGGATCCGCTGCCTCGGCCGGAAAAGGGCGATGGGTGGATAAGACAGGCAGACCCAACATCCTCTTCCCGAAAGTGGCCGATAAAGCGCCGGTCTCGCGGTACCAACTCCCGTAGGTAGGTTGGACTTGGTATTCAGCCTGAGGAATAATTACGCCAGCAGGAGATATCTCCGCAAACGGCCGTAGCGTAATACTCGTAGGCTCCACGGTGAGTGAGGGCAGACACGTTTATACTCATGCAAGGGTAGTGCAGAAATGCTAGATCCCGCGTCGAATTCCATCGGCCGGTGCTCTGGCTTGGCAGTAGCTGCTGCAAGAGGGTACGCTGTCTCAATCGGAAGAGGGCTTTGGGTGGATAAGCCAGGCCGACCCAACAAACTGTAAGCGTCTGATTGCACAGGCCGGTACACTAGCAAGCAGTGAGCTACAGAAGCTAAGATGGGATTTCACAAATGCATGGACCGATTAAGCAGTGGTGTCCCTGTCAAAGCAGACCCAAATGCATCCAATGTTACGTAACGGAAAGTAGGCAGACTTGACCGTGAAGTTGAAGAGGCCGTTGATGAGGACACCTGATGAAAGGTCACTTTGAAACAGGACCCCCATATTTCGTGCAGATTCAACAGAAGATATGCTTCCTGGCAGCCGATTTCGAGCATTAGGTTTTAAAACTCCTGAGTCACACTTGGTTTGCCCATATCTACCAAGTTGGCTTTCGATTTGAGAAAGTCTGCTGCCATACCAGTGTAGATGGCAGCAATACATACAGCACGGGAGTAAAGAGAATTTGACAAGCCCAATGGCTTCGAGGGATCAAAGCAAAGGTACAGCTGCGTGTCATTTGCATAGACGCGGAGGCCCTCCCGACATTGACTGGCAAATCGGAGCGAAGCATTCCTGGGCGAAGGCGGTGGAAATTCCGGTTAGATTGACGTCTGCAAAAAGAGTTGCTGATTAAACGCTGTCGAGTTCGGTTGTGTTCCGTGCGGTCCAAGTCGTTTGCTGTTTAGCAATACGCGAACACACACACGCTCACTACATCATTGCATCAGCAAGAATGATGGTGCGGCCATTACGGATCTTGAGCAGCCACTTGAGAAGCCGATGCTGATCGATGGGCTGGAGGAGGACTTCGGCCCCCTTGGCTGAAGGTTTGGGGCTGTTGCCCTTGGATACGGCTGCCTCCCTTGGATCTGAGGGGTGTCGGATTCGTCTGATTGGGTTCCTGTCCGAGAGAAGCGCACCGGTTCATTAAAATAGAAAGCAGCGTCCACGAGAATCGAGGAGCCGTTAGTCTAGTTTGTGCAGACAGAGCTCACGCCTCCTAGGCACCCAGAGTTTATTTTCAAAAGAGATTGGGTGATGACATTTTTAGATTTCTAAAAGAGCTAATATATTTTAGGCAGGCCCGCAAAGGCATGCCGAGCTGCTCGTGCGATTTGGCAGCCGCGAGGCTTGCTTGGTGCTGCAAGGCTCCCGGAAGAGGCATACAAACCGACAAAGTGAAATCTGCGTCGGAGCCTCTGCAACGGCGGCGGTGGCTGCAGCAGTGACCTGGGCACCCCCCTATTCATGTGCCCCCCTTACCGACACCAGAGACGAAATTATTTTCTACTTCCACTCAATGAGCAATCGCCGAGTAATTGACGAATAAACTACGATTTTGCGGTATAATGCTTAATGAATTGCTGGACTGTCCCCTCCATGAAAAGCTTGAGAGCTTCTCGCCCCCCAAATGAAAGTCCTGCAAAGCTCTGCCTGTGACCTTTCGTAATCTGCTCGGTGAAGCCATTCAACCATTTTCTGTATTGTAAACCTGTTTCTGAATGATAAGCGTTTTTACAATTTCTTGAGCCTCATGCGTATAGAGAATTCTCATTACTCCGAATGAAACCTTGCTTTTGTGACCAGGAAGAATTAAAAAAATGTGGTTACTTTCCTGAAAGCACATTTTAGTTCAAACTGTATACCGTGAGTGACACAAATTTGCATTTTCCTGAGATGGCATCGAGAGGGTACAAGCACACTACAACAGCTAGCTTCGTAGAGATTATGTGACCAGTCCGTCATAAAATCAAGGACAGCAAAGTATTCCGTTGAAGAGTCTGCCAAGATATGCCAGGCGCATTTTGGCTCGCTTTTTAGGCACAGGGACGAAAGCTGGGCACCTGATTTCACAAGTAAGAAGTGAAAAAGTGCTCCCAAAGGAGGCAAGATGATAGTTGTCACTCGAAATTTTGCGTTAATAAATTGTTAGTCGTGAGTGAGGTAAATTGCTGAAAGTCTTTTGTTTCTCTGATATTCTACTGCTACTTCGTCCTTATATAGGGTGATACAGAGGAGGAAAAGAGCCAAGAGCCGATAATGCTATTCCAGAAATTTGACAGGAACTCTTTGACAACTCACGATCAACTGCTAATTCTGCACGGTAGACCCATGCTCCAAGCTTAGGTCTCTGACAGCTCAGTTCTCTCAGTGCGCCAGTCTTCCCTTCTCCATGGTGGGCCGTGATGGCTCACTCACTAGGTAAGGCGGCTGCTTTTCCCGGTCTCGAGGTGATACGTTCGAATCCTGCGGTGGGCGATCCTTTACTGACGCTGCAAGCGGTGGTGATAGCCTTTAAAGGCTCTTCTGCCGCTGTACTAAAAGAGGCTGTTAAATCAGCTAGCATAGGCAGTCTCATAGCCCGACCTTTCCTTCATCCACCATCCTGAAGCCGAGCTGTCGCTCCTCCCGAAGTAAGATATTGGCGGCCATCTTCAGAAGAGAGCGGCGAGTCAAAGAGTAGCGAAAAGGACCGTTGCATATCCAGACTGCGGCAACAATTTCAAAGATGGAGCTGAGAAAAGCACCGCGTACCTCCCGGTCGAAACAAATCTCAACGACGTGATCGGAGACCGCTGTCCGATCCAAGTCCAATGCCGAGCCTTTTGTGACGTCTGACGGCTGAAGCAGCGGAGCTCGTTGGACGAAAGTGCACCGCCCATCCACCGCTGGCTCCAGCTGCTTCACGTTGTCAAGATGGGATCTGCGCTTGCCACAATGAGACCGGTCTGTTCGACGTAATGCGAATCGCTCGCGACCGGAACTAGTGGCGCCTCTTCATTGATAGAGCTTCCAAGCAAGCAAGGTGCTGATCCACCACGAGAACAAGCGCTCTCCTCTTCTTCCGGCAGACTTTTCAGTGTACATCTAAGCGGCGCACGCACAACAGCGCCAACACCTTGCTGGACGTCTTGAGGTATGATGAGTTCGGCGGGCATGTCCTCGAAGACTTCAAAGAGATGGAGGCATCCCTCATATGTGCTCGTGGCGCTTTACCTTACTTCCGGCGACAATTGTACGCCTGAGACAGCCGAAAAAGTCATGCACACTACCGCAGGCAGGACTGATTGCAGCGGACCGAGTTCTTGATGGGAGCGACAATGTCAACAGAGAGCCTGAGATTGACCCCCGGATGCGCCGATGCAACCATTGCATGCCAATTTGGGCCATATGAAGCAATTTGTCGCAGCGGTAAGAGTTCGGCAGTCTTCGAGTTCCTTCAAAACTTCTTCCATCAGCTGTCTGAGGCCACATGTCAAAGCCAATGTCTCTATGGGACCGCGGACAAAAAGAACCAATGAGTTGAAAATTCAAGTAAAAGCACGGGGCTCACTGGAAAGAGCCACTCCGTCAGGATTTACGGGACATAAAAAAGAACATTGTGGGAGACTACATACATACAGACATACATACATTTGTAAACCAAGTCGTGAAAGGGGTGTACAGTGTAATCGTAAATCTCGGAAAACTGATGACTTCTAAATATTTTTCTGTCATTTTGTAATACTACGATAAATAAATTCTAATTTGATTTTTCAGTTTCAATGTGAACCTAAAGGCGGGAATTTGCTGTTATCACTTAAAATGAGTGAATTTCCAATTTTTTCTTTTCGTAGTCCCAACGGCTGAATTTTTTGGGGATTAATGGACATTTCCTAGACTTTTGAGGCACAAGCAATCAGAAAATAATACTTAATATCTATGTACAAAACTTGTGCCTCGTAGTGTGAAACAGGCTTGACCAGCCGTACTAATCCTAGCAAGTATCCATGGAGATCTAATCGTTCCCATTTTGTCTAGCCAGGAATATCAGTGCTTCAAGATCAGCTGGACTAGCTCGCCATATACGCTAAAAAATGTATGTGCTCATAGCTATAGCTTCCTGTCTACCAAATAAAAATTCTTGCCTTCAAAAATATTTGTTGGTCATCAAAACTTATCGTGCATACTGTGAGCATTGCCAGTCTTTAATAAGGAAATTAACTCTATAAGACCTGTATTTATAAGACATCGAGTCACCCAGCCTTACAAAAAAGATGTATTGGCTATAATACGCTCATTCGGACCAAACATATGATGTATGCTCTCAAATTTCCTGTTTCTTCCAATCTAGAGCAAAGTTGGATTCCTCTTAGAAGATATGCTTGGCTTTGCGCCAGATGGGGGCTATATATAACGTTTTCATATGGGGGCGATCCGATTTTTGATGCATTAAGAGACTATTCCAAATCGATAAATCTAAATATCATTACACAGGTTGATTTATATAATTATGGAGATTGATAATAATCATTATAATGATGCATCTTTTGTAGAGCTCCATAACGAATCTAAATCTGTGCGTTAGTAGGGTTAATTAGCCTGGAACGGTTGATAAGGGATACAGCCGAGGGTTCTCGTTACGTAGCCGTTCCTACATAATCTGATGCCACTTCGGGGGGGGGGGAGGGGACTGCTGGAGCCGAGTGGCCGATTCGAGCCCTGGCATTTTCGGGAACTTGCGTAAATGTCATTCGCATCCCCCTGTAGCCTTGTCTTAGGGGGTCACCAATCGTACGGTCCGGTTTTCTCTACCCGTGTTCGCTGCGTGCGCTGGGTATAAGGTATTGTACAACCAGATTAGCATTCCCCCGGCGTTAGCACAGCGACCGCCGAGCGCCTAGGTGCCTGCAGACTTTGGATGGAGAGGTCTATGGGATAATAACGTAATTCACAGCCTCGGTTACGTCTCGATGCAGGCGCTTTACAACTCGCTGAAAGAGAAGTGATAAGCCAGAGTTGATGACATGCAGGTATCATACCTAGGCAAGCGCGAAAGCAGTAGTGTATGCTTAGAACAACATGCAAAGGAATTATTTGGACAATGCAAAGTCCCTGGTTAGTACATGCACAGAATTATTACCCTCCGAATCTTAGGACAGGGTTGAGGTGCTAGCTCTTGACGACCCCAGTCACCGGTATGATTCAACAGCAGGTGGTCCTTTTTTTATCGCCCACAGCAAGTGATCGTGATAGCCATTGAGGCTCTTCTGCACCAATCGAGATGTGGCTGTTGAATCAACTATACATTTTTTATAAGGCCGGTCTTATCGTCGTTAAGCTTCGCCAAGTACTGGCCTTACGAGTACTATGTCGTCGATGCAGACTGCAAGCAAATTAAATGAGTCACATTTGTAGCAAAGTTCACATGGCTAGAACTATAGTAGTAGGTGTGATTGTTATCGGCGAACGTTTGTGATTGGTAATGACACCAGCCAGAAGGAGAGTAGTTGCTAGTTGCAAGAAAGGGTACCTAAGACTAAAACCTGAAATACCTCATTCTGTAAGGATTCCCTCAATGAGTCAATGACTAATATAATAATAAATATAATTCATTTTTATAGCTCCCCAAGAGAACCTAATCTCTATTCAGGCGCTTCACATATGCCTCGGGACTCGAGCCCACGACCTCAGTCAGACCTTGGTCGGGGCGAGCACCTTAACCGCTAGACCAAACCGGCTCGGCAACAGCGAATCACATCAGCACTTTGACAAAGCTCTCTCTCTCTCTCTCTCTCTCTCCCTCTTCCTCTCTCTTTCTCTCGCCCTCTGTATGTCTGTCTCTGTCTCTCTCTCTTTGTCTCTCTCTGTGTCTATCTGTGTGTCTATTTGTGTGTGTGTGTGTGTCTCAGTGTCTCTCCCTCTGTGTCTCTCTGTCTGTCACTGTCTCTTTTTGCCTTTCTCTGTGTCTCTCTCTGTGTCTCTCTCTGTCTGTCTCTCGGTCTCTATCTCTGTCTCTCCTGTCTCTCTGTCTCTGTCTCTGTCTCGCTGTCTCTGTCTCTCTCCCTGTCTCTCCTTGTCTCTCTCTGTCTCTCTCTGTCTCTCTGTCTCTCTCTCTCTCTCTCTCTCTCTCTCTCTCTCTCTCTCTCTCTCTCTCTCTCTCTCTCTCTCTCTCTGTGTCTCTCTCTGTCCCTGTCTCTCTGTGTCTCTCTCTCTCTCCGTCTCTCTGTCTCTCCGTCTCTCTGTCTCTCTCTGTCTCTGTCTCTGTCTCTGTCTCTGTCTCTTCCTCTTCTCTGTAGCAGAACCTAACCCAGTTGAGCACTGTGCTAGTGATACCGCGGGGCTGCAGACGCGGCGCTTCAGACTTCGCTTTAGGAGGCTCTGCTGGTCAAATGCTGCTGAAAAATTTAGATTTAGGACAAGTAGTAAGGTGGCCCTAACCTGATCACCATTATCAAGATCGATGCATACCCGCAGCGAATCAGTTTCTGGGGAAAGGTTCTCTCTAAACAAAACCCGATTGTAACTTCCTAGCAAGATCTGAAAAATGTACACGCTCTTTAGCTGATGGGCCTAAACTCGTTCGAGTGCCTTGAACGAGAAAGGCAGAAGGGACACTGAACGAAAGTTAGTCGGATCTCACGGTCTAGGGTGTGGCTAATTCATGGCTGACTTGCCAAAAGCTGTTTTCAGAGGAGGAGTAAGGACTTCACCGGTGATTAGGGACATAGTTTCAATAGCTTCATCGTGGGCTGAAGCAGATCTACGAACCTTGTAAGGAGGACAGTGGGATATCATCTAGAGGACAAGTATAATTGTAAGCATTTTAGACAAATTTAGTAGCTAGTTCAATCGAGACAGGCTGGGAAAGGGTTAGAGGTGAAGGAAGGGTAAGAGGTAAAGAAGGAAGGAAGCTGAAAGGAGTTAGAGTTAAAAGAGAAGTAAGAAGCAGAGCCGGCAGTGAGGGGATGGAGCCCCTAATCTGTTCTGTCTTATCGGCAAATAATTTTGGAGAAAACAAAATTTAAAATATATCTGATTTGGATGGCACCCCAAGAGAATCAAGGCGCGTCACATATGCCGCATGGCTCGACACTACGACCTGGGTGGTCAAAGGCAAGCACCTTACCCCTGGGTCCAGCCAGGATGATAAAACCGCTCGGTAAGGTCGCTATGGTTTTCTGACTCATGATCACGGAAATTATTTAGTTGAATTAACTTGTATTTAGTATCTACATATTCTTTCACGCTTTAACGGGAATTCCTGAGGAGACTCGAACGCCGGGATGCCTTGACCGGATGTAAAATGGGGGACTTCTGAACTCACCGTCGCTGCTTCCAGCTTCGTCTTCAACGTTCGAGTGCTCTCGAAAGTCTTGACATCTTTCAACTGCGGGATATCGCCGCTCCTGACCTTGAATTTCGGGAGCAGTTTGTTCAGCTCGTCCGGCTTCACGGCAGAGCCTGAATAATGAGCGACGAATCGCAAGTCATCTCGGTCAGGTAGTCCCGATTTAACAGGACGTGCAAAGACAAGCGTCGTTTTAGCTGAATGACGCTGGAATTTATTACACGCGGTCCATAGAATACAACCGTTTAAAGAAACTGCGTCAAGGGATAAGATTTCCTGCAACGAGTCACCTGTATTGGCGGTGACAGTGCGACCTACCGCCGAGGGGACGAAGGACAGCCAAAACGACTACGACGACATTTTAGGTTTTGGGGCGATTGCAAGCAGATAAAAAATGAGCTCGTTGCCTGTCACATTAGGGTCAATAAGGACCGGCACGCACTGCCTTCGAGGCTTAAATGCAAGGCCTCCTAGGAGATGAGATGTCCTGCACAAACATGCTTGGTGGCACTGTCCCTCCGGAAAATGCTGGAAATGAGTGGGGATCGAACCTCCGAACCCGAGGTTTGAAAAGTACCGTATTTTTAAGAGTATAATTCGGCCTAAGTAAAAGTAGCATTCTAAATTTATTGACAATATATTTTGAAGAAGTTTTATTGAAAGATATTATTAATGAATATATAGGTCATTTTGTATTAATATAAGTTCGCTTCAATCATCACAGCAAGAAACTCGCCATCAGTATCATTGCTAACATCTTTATAGTCTTCTGCAACATTGACACTATCTGAATCGTCATTTCCGCTTTATGCAGTGACTGACACTGACTTACAGTGTATAAGTCACAGGTTTATTTTTTCCAAAAAATTGGAAAAAACTTGCAACTTATACTCACAAAAATAAGGTAAATGGCGCATGGTAGGCACGCGAGCCTGTGGCTAGAGAGATAGGATCGTAAAAACACGTAGACTCTAAACCTTGGAATTGAGTAGCGCGAAGTGCTTATTTCGAACAAGTTATTCCCTTCCACTCGAGGTTTCGGGGCAAAAACACCATAGCATTCTTGACTGTGTCGCATCTCGCCTGGGTGTCACTGGCACTGTACTCAAATGTTTCAGGTTCTGCCTCAATGCTGACTCCAGATTATTGATGCGAACGGAGTGTGCTTGTTTTTAAAACCGTATCTCTCAAGCTACAGGCTCGCATGCTTATCATGCGCCATTTACCGTATTTTTACGAGTACAAGTCGCACGTTTTCCCCAATGTTTTGGAAAAAATAAACCTGCAACTTATACACTGCAAGTCAGTGTCAGTCACTGCATAAAGCGGAAATGACGATTCAGATAGTGTCAATGTTGCAGAAGACTTTGAAGATGTTAGCAGTGATACTGATGGCGAGTTTCTTGCTGTGATGATTGAAGTGAACTTATATTAATACGAAATGACCTATATATTCAGTAATAATATTTTCAATAAAGCTTTTTCAAAATATTTTGTCCATGAACTTAGAGTGCGACTTATACCCATCATCCAAGGAACTACTTAAGTACAGGCACCTCATTACTCTTTACTCGATCTGCTCCTTGTCACTGTTTAAACTCTCCCTCGTACCAATGCGATCGCCAAGCACAATCTAGGCTTTCACTTCTCTGCAGATGACACTTAGTTGTACCTTTGCATTGATCTCTTCCAGCCCTAGAGCACGTCAAATTCTCCCAACTCTCTTGCTGCTTGTTTTGACGACATTAGCATATGGATAGCAGCAAACTTTCTTAGATTGAATTATGACAAAACCAACTTACTAGTTATATTCAAACCAAGCGTGATTAAGAAATTAGAAAGCCTAAAGCTCAAAATTGGCTACAACAGCACATCTCCTGTTGAATCTGCACGTAATCTATGTGTCCTTTTCCAGAGTAACCTTTTTTAGACGACTACATCAGCTGCACAGACAAGTCTTCGTGCATCTTATAAGGGATACAACTACATCGAAGCTGGTCCATGCATTTGTGACATCCCGTCTCGACTTTTATAACTCAAAGTTGGTTGATCTACTGGCTTGAGTAACTAGGCGCTTGCAGTTGGTGCAAAACTCAGCAGCTAGGCTCGTCTGTCGTGAGTGTCGCAGTTCGTCTGTCGAGAGCATCGCACCACTCGTCACCGACCGTCACTGGCTCCCAATAAAGCAGCGCGTTGACTTCAAGGTTCTGTCACTTACTTTTAGATCCCTTCATTCTTTGGCTCGAGTCAACCTATCAGAACTACTTTCCCACCAGGTGTTCTGAAATGAATTATTTAGCCGTACGTCATAGAAACCCCAAAACCATTGGAGACCGTGCCTTTAGTTCGCACGCTCCTAAAGCGTGGAACTAGCTACCGACGCACATCACAACGTTAATTGACATGGCTTTTAAAAAGAAGCTTAAAACGCACCTGTTTATCACAGCATTTGGTGTGTCTTTGTGATTCGTCTCTCGTGTGCATGTACCCGCTTACAGTGCGCCTGCTGCAGCTTTCGCCTGTTGGCACAAATCGTTTAGTAATGCTTCCTATACAGCATCTGTAAAGTGCCTAGTAAGAGATTCGATTCTCTGAAGGCCCTATACATATTTATTATTAATATTATTATTGTTATGCCAGTTCATTTTAAGGCATTCAGCATTTAGTGGATGTCGCTTGAACTATTCTCAGCACGCGAAAAAAGCGAGAGCAATGAAATGGCCGTGCTGAACGGCTTGCGTTATGGCTTGTCGCAGAAAAATGTATGCCTCTGTCATGCTATATATATAGGAGCGAATTACGGTTATCACAACAAAGCGCACTGAAAGTGACGCTGAAAGTGCCACTAGCTATTGCAACTGAGGCTTTGTCGGTAGTTACGAGTCGTTGAACACTCGGCCCCAACATTTTGATGATAACTGAGACTGCAAAGGCGGACTCGCACTTTGTTATTGAACGACGATTGGCTAGTTCGCAGCTCTGACGCGTACGTAGTAGCGTGTGACGTCCAACGCGTGCTCTAGCGGCGTCAAGTACGGTGCGCCTGCTGTTGAGTTCGTTGATTCTAGCGGCCACCGCCTAACTTTTCCGCTGCGTGAACAACGAACACGGACGGTGTAGATTGTGCATAAATACCTTTATGCAATGGACACTATGCCCATAGCAGAAAGTTCAACATTGTGGCCAGAGGCTTTTAATAATTGAATTAAAAGCACGTTTTGAGAAATCTTTTTGATTTAGGGCTTAGGATTTTGGTCTGTCATTTAGGACGTGTATGCTTATTCGGTTTTGGGTTCACGGATTATGGTATAGTGACTAGGATTCAGGCTTGCGGATTTAAAATTCAGGGTTTTGGGGTGAATATTAATAATAATAATAATACATTTATAGCACCATCAGTGAACCAAACCTCTCTCTCTCTCTCTAGGCACTCTAAATATGTTGGAAAGGAAACATGATCAACAGATTGGTGGCAACATGCACAATGTCAACAAGCATAATATGGTTAGAGGTAATATATACATTCTCAATATGTAAATATGGTGAGTGATACTATGCAGTGCTAGAACACTTGAGCACAAAACGGACAAATAAAAAAGACCCACCAAATGCTGTAAGAAACAAGTGCGTTTTTGCTTCTTTTGAAACCCCATACGTTGTCGTAAATAAAAATAAAATAGGGGATGCCGTGACGTCAGGCGGGATTGAATTCCAATTTGGAAGCATACGAACTGCAGACACGTTATCCAATGTATTTGAGGTTGGTTCGAGGCACAGCTAAGTGATTTGAGTAAGAAAAGTGGATAGTACGATGCCTGATTGGAAAGTACTCCGGATAGGTAGGCTGGAGGTGGAGCCAATGAATAGACCTAAAAGTTAGCGACAAAACTTTGAAGGGGATGCGCTGCTTGATTGGCAGCCAGCGAAGGTCGGCGAGAAGGGGTGTGTGATGTGGCAGCTGTGACGCTCACGACAGACAAGCCTAGCTGCCGAGTTTTGCAGAAGCTGTAAGCGCTTGACTGCACAGCCGCTAGACCAGCAAGCAGTGAGTTACAGAAGTCGAAGCTGGATTTTGCTATAACGATTTACCGTTTACACACGCCGGCTATCATGCTGAGCTTTATGCTGTGGGCACAGTGTCCGTGACCGTGGCGGCATTGTGGCTATTTCTATGGAAAAACGAAGCCTCATTAGCCGTCGTCGAGCCAGCGATTACTGGGAGGCGTCGTGGAGCGATTCGGCGAGGTGGAGGCAGACGAAGCAGTAAATAAATAAATAAATAAAACGAATAGCTCGTTCACGTGCACTGTGCAGTCAGTCGCTCATACCCGTGCGGTCGTCGTGCATGTGTGCGGAGTCGCCGCATTTGACGTGGTCGACGTAGCCGTCGTCCACGTCGTATGGACGCTTTCCCGCGACCGTGCTCAGCTTTGCGTAAATATCGTGGTCGTAATTCAGAGACGAGCGAGTCGGCGCGAGCCCTGTAGATTGCAGATACTAAGCAGCAGCTGTCAGCAGTGAAGCCTCGCTTTCGTACCCCGTCCGTACCGTCCGCTTCCAAAGAAGCGCGGCCGCACGCTGTTGGCCGAAATCTCCGCAAAGCGAGCTTTCTCGGAGACTTCACCCTGAGTTGAGGCCGCGGTTGAGTAGATGTAGAGTTGGACAATACTGGCCGGCGCCAGCCAGACAGGCAGGAAAGAGTCACGAAGCAATGCTAGCAAGCAGCTACAGAGCAAGCAGCTGCCTCCTCCTCCCGCCGCCACTCGATGGAGAGCAAGTCTAATCAAAGTAGGATGACAAGTCGCTGTGTAAGTGTCAGTCGCTTCCGCAGCATAATAGTAATAGTAATAAACTATCAGATAACTCAATCATTTCTCTTCCTAAGCACTTGACATTTGCTGCAAACGAAGCGCGATCGAACGGTAACATTGTTCGGGGATTACCCACTAAATTCCTTGAAGTTATGCATGCGCGTTACAATGCTACGCTTACGCTAAGCTTCCAATGGCCAGAACCCGCAGGCCTCCCTAAATATTCGAATTGCGATAGAGCCACAATTTCCTGAATGGCCGTTGTACGATTGCGGGGTTTTGACTCCAGGTTGTAGAAAGGTTTTTCGGTTTTACTCGCCAATTCCACGACACTAGACAGGCGTTTTATAATGGTATGGCCTCCAATGGTGCGAGCCATCAGCAGAGGCAATAGCATCATAAACCGTCAGTGAAATCGCATAAAATTTGGTTGGTAAATCCAGAACGCCGTTTTCCATAATGAGCAACCAAAACTGTGGCGGTTTTGCGTCGCCTGTAGTTAAAATAGTCGCTGTATCGCACGTAGAAATGAGCAGAGCGGGCCGGGCCACCGGGCCGGGCCACCGGGCCGGGCCATTGCGGGAGGCCGTTGACGCACGAGATCGCACGTGCGCTTTGTTATGAAATTTACTTGATAAACCACTCGAACGCTGCTTGCTATAATGTGGAGTGAAAATCGCAGTTTCGCGCAATGCTTTTTGTGGAAACGGCGGCGGCAGCAGCATCGCAGTTCGAATGTGTTGGGGTGGATGCTGGCTGGACCGGGCAGTGGGAAGCCATAGCACGAGAGAGTGACCATGCGCTATGCCACGCAATTTGGTTGGTAAACCAGGAGTGAGGCTTATGCATGCCGAATCAGAACCGCAATTGCGCATATTATGGAAATGCCTTTGCGCAATGCCTATTATGGAAATGGCAGCTGTATCGCAGTTCGAAATTGCACGGCATTTCTTGGGGTAAACCCGGAACGCTGCTGTCTATAAAATGAATTCAATGCCTTCAACTTATGCGAAATCTATTGCAGAAATGGCAGCAGCATCGCAGTCCAAAAATGTGGGGCTGCTCGTTGAGCCGGGCCATTGGAGGCCACTGTACAAGAACGCATGAGCACAGTCGCCTGAAACTTAGTGGGTAAACCTGGGTAACTGTTTTCTAAAAGGGGAAGTCAAAACCGCAGTAGCGCGACGCCCATAATTGCAACAGGAACTGTATGACAGTATGAATATTGAGGGATGCTGGATGGCTCGGGCAGCGGGAAGCCAAGGCATGAGAACAGGCATGTGGAATGGCGTGAAATTCGGCGGGTAAACCCGAAACACAGTTTTCTGCTACCAGGAATTTAAACCAAAGTGGCACGAAGTCTATTGCGAGAATGCAGCTGCTGTCGCGCCACTGGAATATTTGAGGCGCTCGCTGCTGGGCCGGGCCTTCACTGGAGGCCATAGCATATGAACGCACAGGCGCAATCGGCTGATATTGAGTGGGTAAACTTGGCGTGCCGTTCTCCGTCATTTGAAATCAAAGCCGTTGCAAATTATCATCTACAATTGCAGTTCGAGTGTTTTAATCTGTTATTTGGGCCAGGCCATTGACGGTCATGGCATGAGAACGCGAAAGTGCAATCGTATGAAATGTGTTGGGTAAAGCTAAAAACATTATTCTCTATCATTTGAATTTGAAATAAAAACCGTGTCTGCTCAAAGATTTTGGTGTAAATGGCAGCTTTATTGCAGTTCGAATGTGTATAAAAGCTTACTGGCCAAGGCCTTTCGGGGCCATGGCGCGTAGCACAAGAACGCGCATACACAATTGCATGAAATTTGGTAATACACACGTAACGTCATTCATTTAGAATCAAACCGCAGTTTTCTGATGTTTAATGCGTAAATAGAAGTTGTATCACAGTGTACCGTAGTCATTCGTGGGACCCCTGAAATTGTTGCGTCTTCTGTGCGTTAGCGACGCGATAGCTACCTGCTGCTAGGGTTACCTGCAACCTGTCAAAGAGGATCGATCGTGTAGATCAATAATGCAGATGCGGCTTTACGTCTTTCGACCGCTGCAGCGAATACCTTTTTATTCTATAGGGCATTCTCCGGAAGCTTTTCTTTTCTACCTTTGAGCTCCCGAGAGTCACTGCTTGGAGTCAGACACGCACCGTCCGAAGAAGCTATCAACGCCCAGCCAACGCCTCTCCCAGTCGCAGACCATTGCTAGTCAGCTAAATCCTTCTATTAGGCCGACGATTGTCATATCAGGACACGCCCTCCCCCAGAATTCCTTCAGGACGCCCCGGAACGTCTCAGGACGCCCCAAAATGCTTGCAAGGTTTTGCCATTCGCTTGTACATGCGGTTCCTTCCGATCGGTCTCAATGATTGCTCTTTTTTTTTATAAGGGAAACGAAATATTTTGAATTTGTTTATGGCAATTTGGTCAAAAAAAGCGTAAACGATAAATTCAGGCGAAGGGCAAGAGCGTTGCCTCATGGAAAACCAAAACTTAGCTCAAGGTTGATCGGTTAAAGTTTGTATAGCTATGTATACGCCACTGGGTCTTTTTGCCAGGATAAGTTTTACATATTTCACGACCCAGATGACGGGTTTTAGTCTGACTGCAGGCAATCTTGTACTGCCTAGTGCCTAGCGGGGTGGATGGGAGAGTGAGTGATAGCCGTGCTACGGCTCTTCTGTCGCTATGGAGACTGTACTTGAGATTGTTGAAACAGTTAATCGTTTGCGATGCTTTCATACGGCCTCCGAATATGGATGCGAATATAATCTCAGCTGATTCCTCTCTTGTCTTACAGTTTTTTACTTGCTTTCTTGCACTTCGCGAGTATCTAGCAATCTCGCTACAGACTAGACCATTTTTAAGCAGTCGCCTGAGGCTATCGCTTTAAGACTTTCAGTATCTTTGCTGTCGAACAAAGCCAACTTTATCCTCTTGCTGCAGAGAGCTCCGATTCCGGCGGGGATGCCCCAAAAGCAATGTTTAGCCAGTCGGGTTGCAGCAGCAGCGCTACGATACCCCAGAGCGAGGCAGCGAGAGCGAGACAACGAGAGCGAGGCAAAAAGAGCGAGGCGACGAAAGCGAGGCAACGAGGCGACGAGAGCGAGGCAGTGAGGCAGCGAGGTAACGAGAAGAGGCAATGAGGCAGCGAGGAAACGAGAGAGAGAGAGAGAGAGAGAGAGAGAGAGAGAGAGAGAGAGAGAGAGAGAGAGAGAGAGAGAGAGAGAGAGAGAGGGGCAGCGAGGCAACCAGTTGTCGAGCTAATTCAAGCTAAAAAGGACCTCATTGGTCATGGCAGGCGATGTGTTAAAACTAAACTAAAATGTACAGTAAACTAAGTCTTGATTATTAATATTGCATTGAAAGAAGGCTATGCCGTTCATTCACAGACGCGCTTAATTTGGCACGACCGACGAGGTACAGGTGCTCGCTTCAAATGACCAAGGTCATGGGGTCGAGGCCAGTGGCATATGTGAAGCACCTGCATAGAGATTAGGTTCTCTTAAGGTGCTATGCAAATGAATTATATTACTCTTATTTGGAGATTGATTGTGCTTCATTCGCACTCTTCCCACAGTCGCGCCGCAAACAATTTTTTCACGCCGGTCAGCGCCTGCTGTTACCGCCGCATTAAAAGTAAAAAAAATTCTACCTGATTAAAAATCCATTTTTGTCCAGCGACGAAAGAGCCTTAAAGGCTGACATCACCGCTTAGAGCATAATTAAAGGATCGCCCACCGACATTAAACGATCGCTCACCGCAGGATTCGAACCTACGACCTCGTGACCCAGGTCGCGAAAAGCAACCGCCTTACCTAGTGTGCCATCGCAGACCTCTTCATGACGGGCACTCTTTAGTCTACTCGAAAGCAAGGCAGCCGACATAAAAACCTGCAGATATGCACCAGAACGGCAAGCCAGGTGGCTCGCCACCTGGCAACGATCTCCGTGGCGAGGCTTCCAAAGGGCTTACGCTGCGCTTCGACCCGGAAGCGCCTCTGGGCCAGCGCTTCCGGGTCGGCCTTTTGGGTGTGGCTAAGATCCTTAAGATCCATTTGCGGCATTTCTGAAATGCGCGACGACTGTGAATTTCTAGGATATCGCCGAAGACTTGGCCGGAGCATTGCAGAGAGCTTTATATAACTATATATAGTAACAAACTACACACACACACACACACACACACACAAACATATATATATATATATATATTTAACTATAATGTACCGCTTCCGAGTCGGTACTCTCAAGGCGTACAGGAGAGGAGGCAGAGATAAAAGCTTTCTAGACCTACCAGGTGCTCACGGAAGTATTTATCGTCGAAATAGGTCGCCCCCGGTGCTGCACACTAAGCTAGAATCGCTTGCATTCTCAGCAGTGCATAAGCTCCCGCGAGTCAATGCAATCTGCCTTGCCAGCTCTTGATTATGCCCTAGCTCACTTACAAAGGTGGTATTATGTGCTTCGCTTCGGAGTGATCGGAGTCGACGATGTGGCCTTGGCATTCTCAAACCTCCTCCACATCGCGAACTCGATGGCGACATGCTCAGCTGCGCTGTTTGCCCTTTTTTGATGAGCTGTATAAGCCCCGCGTCAAGAGCCCCCCCCAAGTTAACCGGTCGTTTCGTACGACCGATTCAGACGACTGCGATCCTGCTCATCATTCGGAATAATGTCCACCCGAGCGTAAACCAGCTAAGTTAGCGGGGTGCCTCTTTAAGGCTTCGTCCCGCCAATCGCTGGTCTTTTCAAGTACACCGAGTGCATTTGAAAAAGGAAGCTCGTCTACTGTATGCGCTCGGCCTGTGGTAAGAAAAGTAACTTATTAGGACAATTCCCCTTTCAATCCTTCTCATGCTCACTATCGTTCGCATTTCGAAGTCATGAAAGTGAAATCGTCCTAATAATTTACTTTTCCTCCAACACTAAAACTTCTGTCTTATATTTTTTCAATTAAACAAATTTTATTTTCTTAATATAGATGTATCGAAAAAGTCCTCAAAAGGGAAACTCGTTTCATGCTGAGACAAGGAGACTAATGAATATCGATGATATAACCCCAAGTAAAAGTATTGCTTCAAGGATTCATAAGTTTAAATTAGAATTTGTTGGGGCAAGTGGAAGACATGAGAAATATGTTCTTAAAGGAAGAGAGTACTCTGCAACTGAAATTGATGATTTCTTTAATAGTATAATACCAAGTTATAATAATGTATTAAAAGAAGTAACAACTAGATTCTCTTCATTTAAATTACAAACGAAGATTTCAGTTCATTCACATCATGATCAAACTGACACACATATTCATAGTTTTGTAACTGGTTCTAAGTTAGTTGCAGTTGTTAAAAGATCTGATTATGCTAATATTATTAAAGACCAATTAAAATCTTTAAAAGAATCAATAGATAAAATTATTTATAAAAATCCAGGTTCTGGTTGGAGACTAATCGGTGTAAAACGTCTTGAGATTAATGTTAGTGAATATATTATTAGAGCAGGTTCATCTTATTTACCATTACCAACTGGCTTAGCAAAGAAACGTTGTTGTATCAACATAAAGAATGAAGATAATTATTGTGCTTTATGGTGTATTCGTAGATTCGTAAATTCTGTAAATGTGCATCCAGAGAGATACATTGATTTGATTAATATATTAAAAACTAATTACCAAGAACTAAATGAACCACTATCTCAACTTGAATGGCCACTCAAAGTAATTAATATTAAAAAACTAGGCAAACTATTTATTGTTAGTATAAATGTTTATGAATATAATGACAAATCAGGTGTATATCCATAAAAAATTGTATCAAGAAAATTAGAGATTCCAGATAGACATATTAATCTTTTATTGATAACTAAATCTGAAAAAAGTCATTACGCATTGATAAAGAATTTTAGTGGTCTCTGTAGAACATCTAATAAAGGTAGATCAATATTTTATTGCCATAGGTGTATGGATAAATTATTTTCAGATGTAGATTTTCAGAATCATTTAGTTTTATGCAAAGGTCTTAACTCTAGTTATTCTAAATTAAAAATGCCTGGTATTGTTGAAAATAAGAAAACAGGAAAAAAAAGATACTGCACTTTTAAATTTTAGTGATCATGCAAAATTAATTAAATCTCCATATGTTTTTTATTAAGATTTTGAGAGTTTGAATGTAAAGACATGTGATGTTTGTTATGAAAGTATAGTATCTAACAATATCAATCCAAATTAATGTAATAGTAAATTAACAAAAGGTAAATGTAGTGAATCATGTACAAATATGTTACAAGCTCCATTTGGGGCATGTGCGATCGTTGTTGATATTAATGGAAATGTTATAGATAAGTTTTTAAACAGAGGGAAGGATTGTGTTGAACTACTATTAGAATTTATAATTAATACTTCCAATGAATTAAACAATAAGTTATTAAATCATTTTGAAGCACCTATTATTTTTAATAGTGATGTTTGTCAACAATATAATGATTCTACAAAATGTTGGATTTGCACAAAAGAATTTATTGATGTAAATGGAAAGTTTCAAGTAAGAGATCACAGTCATTTTACAGGTAAGTTTAGAGGAGCTGCACATAAACTTTGTAATTCACTCGTTAGATTCGAAAAAAAACTAGCTGGAAACTTCCTATCTTTATTCACAATTTGAAAGGATGTGACTCTCATTTGATTGTAAAAGGAATGTCAGCATTTGGTCTTAATTGTAAGCCTGCTGCACATAATATGGAGAACTATATGTCAATGTCATTTGAAGATTTTGAGTTTAAAGATTCCATTAATTTTATGATTGGCGGATTAAGTGATATTGTTACTTCATTAAAGAAAGCAAATTCAAACTTTGATGTTGCAATTAATGTCTTTAAAAAACTATATCCAAATATTGATCTTAAGGTTCTTAAAGATGTAATATCTAGAAAAGGTATTTATCCTTATGAGTACATGGACTCTTTTGATAAATTTAATGAGACTAAGAATCCAGATATTAAAGCATTCAATAGTAAACTTAGTTTTGATAAAGGTGAAGAATATGAACATGCTTTAAATGTATTTAAACCTTTTAACATGCAAGATTTAGGAGATTATCATGATATTTATCTATATGCAGACTTTACACTTCTTGCTGATTGTTATGAAGCTTATAGGAATAGTTTTATTGAATCGTTTAAGTTAGATCCTGCTCACTATCTATCTGCACCACATTATGCATGGTATTGTACTTTGTTTTACGCACAATGCACTATAGAGCTATTAGGTAAAAAAGGAGGAGACTTACAACTATATCAAAAGTTTAAAGAATCAATAAGAGGTGGAGTTTGTCAAGTCAGTAGAAGACTTTGTAAGGCTAGTAGTACTAATTATATTATGTACTGGGATGATACAAGTTTATATCCAACAGTTATGATGTGGTTTTTACCTATTACAGAACCTATTGAAGATGATTTAAGTAACTGACCACTTGAAAAAATAATGTCATTACCTGAAGATGCTGAAACAGGAATATTTTTCTTATGTGATTTAGAGTATCCAAAGGAACTACATGATTTACATAATGATTATCCACTTTGTCCTGAAAGTAGAGTTGTTGATAATTCTGAGTTTTCAAGATACCAACAAAAGTTTTCATCAGGTCCAAGCACTGTACCAAAGTTGATTTGTGATTTCACTAATAAAACCAACTATCTAACACATTACAGATACTTTCAATTTGTTGTTAGTAAAGGTTTGATACCAATTAAAATACATAAAGTATATAAGTTTAATCAAGAACCTTCGGCAAAACCATTCATTGATATATGCGCAGATAAAAAGATTGAATTTGAACGTAAAGGTGATAGCTTCAAAAGAAATCTATATAAAGGTTTTATGTGTCAAATATTTGTAAAGACATGTGAGAACGTAGAAAATAGAACATATGTTAGATTAGTAAATACTGGAACAGAGAAGAATGATTCATTGTATAATAAATTAATGAGAGATCCTAGACTTACAGAAATTAGAGGCTTTGATAAAACTCTTGTTGGTTTCGAACACTCGAGAAAGACTACCCTTCTAAACAAACCAATGTTTATAGGAGTTGCAATTCTTGATTTATCAAAATTACATATGCAAAGATTTTACTATGACACATAGAAAGCTAAGTTTAATTATAGATTAAGTTTATAATACAGTGATACTGATTCATTAGTTGTTGATATTAAAAGTGAAAGCTTTGAGAAAGAGATGCTTGATATTAAAGACTGGTTTCATAAATAAGAGTTTGGTAAATTTAAAGATGAAATGGACGGTGCAAAGATTGATGAACTCATTGCTTTTAAGACCAAAACTATATTCTGCTGCTTCTAATAAACCAATTATGAAAGCAAAAGGGGTTCCAAAAGAAGTAATTAAGAATTCAAAGATAACACATAATGAATACATTCAATGTCTATCTAGAGCAAATAAAATGTATATTGACAGTCTTGATACTAAAGACTTTGATGAGACACTTGATAGAGATTTCTATCATATGACACAGAGTAAACAGAATATTATTACAAAGAAACTTAAGAAAAGAGCACTATCAGCATTCGAATCAAAACGTTATTGGTTAGACTGTGGTTGCTGTAATTATGCATACGGTTATTACAAGATTGCAGAAGCATTAAGCAATGGTACAAATCCAGGTCATTGTAAAACGTAATATTAGTATAGATGCCGAAAAGAAAGATTGAAAATACTAAACCAATACCAGTAAAGAGAGTTAGATTTTCAGATAAAAAGAAAAAGGAAGATGATAAAAAACTAGTTTCTATAAAGGGAGAAGTAGAACTATACGAGTCAATGGAGAAATTAAATACATATTAACAAAATTATTTTACTATTATAGGATGGATCCCAAAGAAATCAATGTTACCAGTTCTAATAGTGAGTCAGAGTATTCAGAGGATTCAATTGATGACCCTGATTATCAAATGGAAACAGAATCTGAATCTCAGTCTTACGAGTCTGAAGCTTCATCTTACATGGATAGTGAATCAGAATCTCAGGTAGATCTAGAAGAATTTCTATTTGGTAAACAATACGAAGATCTAACTGATGAGGATGAAAAAGCACATGAAGAGTATCTTGAATCATTAATAGATAGCTCTGAAGGAGAAGAGATTTAATTTCAATTAAATTTTTCATATATAGAAAATGAATGTATCAAGAATTTTAAGTTGTGAACAATCTAGAGAAATGGCTGAAAAGATTTTTCTTCAAAAACTTAAAGGAGAAGATCAACGAATAGTTGAACATTCACTTGATAAACTCATTCCAGATATTGATAGTTCATATATTGGTATTCTTATAGACATATGTGATGCATGTGATAAACTAATGGAAAGTCGTAATAAGATAAATGCGATGCTTATAGAAGCAAATAAAAAATCTAAATCCGCAGAAACAAACACAGGTGCTAATTAATTAATAGTCTTGATCTTTTCTTTTAATCTGTGTGCATGTATTTTTTTATTCGTATATAGGAAAATGGAAGCAGTTACTGATCCCAGTCTTGCAACTTCTGCATTGGCACTTAAATCTTATGTTGATTATCTTGTTAGGTCAAGAATGACAGCATATGATGAGCAATTGCTCGATTCTGATGTTTCAAATATGACTGATGCTTCTTTTACGAAATTCTATCTTGACGAAGCAGATGTTGAAGCACAAAGAATTATTAGTGCTGGTCAAACCGAAGTTTTATCAGGTCTTGAGAAAAGAGTTAGATCAAAAGTTGATGCTCTCCTCGACGAACCTAATGAAATTGCTGGTTATACAACTTGGATTGCATCAAAACTTTCAACACTCTTTATGGTCATATCTGGAGTATCTGATGTTAAACCTGACATCTCTGGAATTGTTAAAGGTGAGTGTTATGCAGTTCTACCAAGTATTAGTGATGGTAAGAGTGCAAAACAAAAAGCAGCTAAGGCAGCACTAGCACAACCCGATCCAAGTGTTGTTTAATTAATTTAAATAAAATATAAAAACAATATATAGAAAATGAATGTTGAAACAAGAAGTAAAGACAGTCTTATAGAAGCACAAGGACAACAGCATTCAAACTTTAAAATCTGTTCATATCCAATGGGTAGAATAGAAGACACCAGATCAACTTTGTTAGATGCTTTAAAACTAGTATTATAATATAAAGCACTTAGAATTAATCAATCTGATCCAGAAAAAGCAAATATATTAGTTAAAGTTAGAGATGGTTCAATCTTTGAAGGGTTCCTTAAAGAATTAAAAATAGAAAAAATAAGTAGTATGAGATCTGAAGCTTACTCTAAAAAAATAGAGTTAACTAAACAAATGATGAAAGAGATAGATGCAGGAAAGATTTTTTATATACCAGAAGAATTGATTAAAGAGACAATGGATTGGAAGATTTAAATTGTACTATCGGCTGCAAGATCATATCCAACTGTACTATCAGTTACCGTTGTAGGAGGACCATCTATAGTATCAGTTACATCTGTAATTGTACGAGCCAATTCATCCATACTATCAGTTGTGAACCACTGATTTGAAAACTATCATATTTAATAGTAAGATCTTGTGGTGATGATTGTGAATACTTTACACCATTAACTAACAAAATCTCAATATAATCCAAATCACTTGGTGTTGAAATAGTTCCATAATTCAAAACAGGATGAATAAGATTGAAAGCAATTGTTTTTGTTTTTTCTCTACTGAAAATTGTTATATTAAACATAGATTCACTTAACACAAGCATATCATTATTTTCAATATTATAATACTTTATGTTAAGTAAATCAGAAGTGTATAGACTTGGAGAATTAAATTTATAGTTACATTTTAAAAATATAATATCACTAGCAAATTGTTTTCTTATACTTATACTAATTCCTAATACTACAAGTCTATAGTTTACTCTTGTTCTATTATCATTATTTAATAAAAATGAATTACAAATATTTGCTCTATTATATGTCATATACCTAGTTTTACTGTCAGTATCATAATGAACTCCATTAGCTGTCTTATCAATATCTTTTATTTTTATTTGTATTCTTGAGTATACTGGTTTTTTTAATGTTAACATCTGATAGCTTTGCTAAAACTTGTTGACCATTAGTAGAAGAAGAAAATGCTTGTGTTGGTGTTCCGATATTATTTACACTGTTTGCAGTTAAATTACCCCAACATCCAATAAAACCAACATTATTAATAAATGTTCTAACAAATGGTAAGCTTCCACATTTCGAATAAAAATGATGATGTATTTATTTGCAATTATATCAGTTGGAGAATAATTATTAAGATTTGCTTCTCTTCTATTCATTATTAGTCTTTCAGCACTTATATCTCCATTTGCTGTTTCATCTTGTTTGTACATTCCTGTTTTTGTATCAACATATTTTTTTGTTGCAATATCTCTTCCATTGACAGAATTTGATATTCTTACATATTTTTTCGAGTTTGCAGATAAATTACCAGTTATATGTTGATCAGAATCTTTTCTTAGATAATTGTTATCAGCGAATGATTTATTACCAGTTTCTAATGATTCAATTGTTTCTCCAACATTTATTATTCTGTTTGAATCAAAGTTCAATGTTCCATCCATTTGTAAATTTTTTCTAGAAAGCATTTTAATATATTGCTATATAAACAGTCACAGTTATTGTTTTATCAAATAAATCTTGTCCAGATATAATTGGTGAAACTTCTACTAATTTGTTATTTGAATCAATAATATAACTTCCAAATAACTGAAGTGAATAACTAGCACTTGTTCCTGCTGGTGGAAGTGGAATTAAAATTCTTAGTAAACCATCTGGTGCAGCATAAATTAGTGAAATTACAAATAAAGATCTAGAAGGTATTATAATACTATCAATAACAGCATTCCATTTTCCTTGATAATTTGTTCTATAAACATTTGTTGATTGTGCTGAATTTATTACTCAATTAAACGTTATTCTTGCAACATTTCCATCAGATATTTTATTTACATAACCAAGGTTTACACCATCAGTTGGATTACAGGATCATTTACAATTCTAATAAAATTATTTTGCATATCTAGATTACCATTAACTGTTCCTCCATGTAAATTAAGAAAGTTGTCATTGATATACTTTTTATTTGGTACTGTATAATCTAAGTCTGGATTTCCACCAGCATATGGACCTGTAGTTCTAATACCACCATTGACAACTAGATTTCCTCTAATTTTTCCACCAGTAAGTGGTAATTGAGTATCAGCATAATCTTTAGTTGCAGCATCACTAGGATTTAGAGGATTAGCAAGATCTACTGTTCTAAAATTTATTCATATCAATATCTCCATCATTTGTAGTTGATCTAGAAACTTTTGTAGCAAAGTTCGTATCTATATACTTTCTGTTTACAGCATCACCAGCATTAACAGGATCCCTAAATTTTTTATAAGATTTCCATTCATACTTAGATTTCCACTGAGTATATCACCAGTCTTTCTAATACAATTCTTTGATGTTTTTCCCCTGCTTCTTTTCCTAACATTTTTATACAATACTAGCAACAAAATCTATAAAAGTAATTCCACTAGCAACTGTAAACTTATCAATAGCATATCTACACGTTCCATCAATATTAATAATTAAAACTACTGTACCACTTACACCATTAGTATTATCACTAGTTAATTCTACATAAAAATTAGTTTTATTAGTTGCATACATAATATTAGATACCATTCCAAAATTAGGTAATACTCCTGCAAAGAATGTTTTAAGATTAGTTGTATAGGCGACAACTTTTCCTGTCGCAGCAACAACAGGCATATCACCAGATGTGAGTTGTTGAGATTGAAATTTATTTCCCGTACTTCCATTAGCAGTAATATTTAAACTTAACATATCAAGATAGAATGTACTTGGATAAGTACCATTCAAACATAAGTAAGAAAATGTTACTTGTTTATTAGTGTCAACATATTGTTTTGTTGCTACATCAGAATCTTTTACATTAATAATATTCTTATTTCCCATGTCAATACTTGCCATTGCTTTACTTTGAAATACTGCTGTCATACTTTTTAGTAATCCATAGTTTATTACTTTATAAGGCCTTAAGTCTGAATAGACAGTCCCATCAGCAGAATTACCAGATATACCAGCAACATTTTTTAATTCAATTGTGATTTCATTACTGTATCTTTTTTGGTAGTAAATCAGTGAGATTTGATACTGTTGCTATTTCTCCTGAAGGATTACTGATAATATTGTTACCAGCACTTGAACTAAAAGCAAAATCCAATCTTATAGCATCATCACTGTTAACAGGAAATCCTAAATTAATTATTCTATTATTATTTGCATCAAGATTACTATAAATATTACCATTAACTTTTCTAACTTTTTCCATTCACTTATAATATAAGATGAAAAAAGTAAAGAGAGGTAAAGGAGTAGGTTAAGATATAAAAGAAGGAACTAAACCAACTAAAGAAGTAATAGAAGGAGTTAAGACTGGTGTAAATGTAGGTGAAAAAGTAGTAACAAAATTAGTACCAAAACTTGCAGCAAGATTATCACTACACGCATCTGAAAAAATTGCAACAGCAGTTCCTAAAGTTTTACAATCTCTTAAAGTAATTGGTGCAGGTGCAAATGCATTAAGAGGAATCCTATCAGGTTTTACAAGAATAGTTGATCTAAGTCTTTTTA
Organism: Cristatella mucedo; assembly: GCA_009760855.2. Taxonomy (NCBI): domain Eukaryota; kingdom Metazoa; phylum Bryozoa; class Phylactolaemata; family Cristatellidae; genus Cristatella; species Cristatella mucedo. The sequence continues at coordinate 12,691,503 of WPIO01000008.1, read as the reverse complement.
TAAAAGGAATAGTAGATGATATTTCTTCTGGTAAATACGGAAAAGTATTCTGGAAAACAATGTCAGAAAAAAAGGACTACTAAAGATGATTGAATCTTTATAAATAGGTCTTGCGATTAATGACATATTACTTGAAGCAGAAAAAGATAATTATCCTTGGCAATGGAATCCAAGTGGATATTTAACTGAAGTGTTTGGAATGGAAGTTAATTGGGATGCGACTCAATTAGATCCAAAATCGTGGTCAAAGAATTTCTTAGAATTAAGAAGTGGAGGGTTTTTGCCTGCTATTCCTGCTACTGTTAGTTTTATTGCCGCTGCAATAGGAGCAGCAGGAACTGCTATTTCAATTACTGTCGCTGTTGCTGGTCTAGTAAAAAAGTTAATAGATGAAACAATGTTTGCTTCAAAAGCGCCACCTATGAAAACTCATAATCAAAGAATGGAAGCTCTAACATTACAAAGTGAAAGGTTAACAAATGCAATTGAAGATTTGAAAGACATGGTAAAAGCAATTAATCATGGAATTGACATTGATTTATCAGGAAAAGTACAGAAATCGGAAGTAAAGAATCGATTGAACTACATTGAACAAGGAAGAAAATTAGTTGAGAGCGGAGGTGTAGATTATTCACCCGAAGTAAAGAGAGAAATTAAAAAAATTCAAGCAAGTAAAGTTGGCGATATAAAAACATGTAATTATAAAATTGAAGGTGATATGTTGCTTAGTACTCTTTATGCACAGGGAAAATCACAAGAAGAGATTGACAGAGAAATAAGGAAATTATTAGCAGATCTAAAGAAAAGATGTAGTAATTAAAAGTCAGTATATCTAACAAGTTTATTATCATCTGTTAATGTATAAGTAAAATTAAGTTGAGAAAATTCAAGATGTAAACTGACTGCTTCTAGATAATAATAATAATAATAATACTAATTCACTTGATAAAGTGCCCTCAGAGAACTTAATCTCTCTCTAGGCGCTTTACATTTGCTGTAAAGTGAAATGCAATTGAATGGTAAGTAAATTCATGCTTGAAAAACAAACGAAATGAATAATATGGTTAGGGGTGACATGCACAGGGTCAGCATGCAAATGTGGTTAGTGGCAGCATGCACAGTGTCAGCACGCATAAGCACATCAAGGACGAATCACAGGGACCCACTAAATGCTGTCCTAAATAGGTGTGTTTTTAGGTTCCTTTTAAATGTGGTCAGGTCAGGGGATGTTCTGACGCAGGTCGGGAGGGAGTTCCAGGCTTTGGGAGCATATGAACTAAATGCACGGTCTCCAAAGGATTTAAGGTTTGTATGAGGTATTTCTAGACTGTTGGATTCCGAAAAGCGGGTGGTACGATGCTTGGCCTGATGGGGTAGTATATCTGACAGATAGGCTGGAGCCATAGAATGAAGGGACCTAAAAGTGAGGGACAAAACCTTGAAGTCAATCCGTTGCTTGACTGGTAGCCAGTGCAGGTCGGCGAGAAGTGGAGTAATGTGGCAACTGCGACGCTCACGACAGACAAGCCTAGCTGCAGAGTTTTGCACCAGCTGCAATCGCCTGATCGCACATGCTGGTAGGCCAGTAAGCAGTGAGTTGCAGAAGTCGAGACGGGATGTCACGAATGCATGGACCAACTTGGACGCGGTATCTTTATCTAAACAAACCCGAATTTTAGCAATGTTATGAAGCTGAAAATGGATTTGACTGTGGAGCTGATATGGTCGTCTAACGAGAGGTCACTTTGGAATATGACAACTAGATTTCGAGCTGATTCAACTGGAGATATGCTGGCAGAGCCAATTTTGAGAGTCAGCCTTTCCAATCTTACCTTCCCAATCACACTAGGTTTGCCCATAACTAGTAAGTTAGTTTTATCATCGTTAAGTTTTAGAAAATTTGCTGCCATCCATGTGCAGATGTCATCAATGCATGCAGCTAGTGAGTTGAGAGAATTTGAGGTGCTCGAAGGCTGGGAGGGATCAAAGCAAAGGTACAACTGAGTGTCATCCGCATAGAAGTGAAAGCCTAGATTGTGCTTGGCAATCACATCAGCAAGAGGCAGAGTATAAACCGTGAAAAGAACCGGACCTAGCACTGAGCCCTGAGGTACTCCATATTTCAGAGGTACTTCAGATGATCTTTGTCCATTCACGTCAATACTCTGGAGTCTCCCACTGAGATAGGACCTGAACCACTGCAGAGCAGTGCCAGTGATGCCCAGGCGAGATGAGAGGCGCTCTAGAAGAACTTTGTGATCGGTGGTATCAAAAGCTGCCGAAAGATCAAGCAAAGCAAGACACTCTACCCATGTCTGCATTCCTAAGTAGGTCGTTGTATAGCCTAAGCAATGCTGACTCTGTGGAGTGATTAGCTCTAAAGCCAGACTGGAACTTACTAGCAAGGTGTGAGGTTTCGATATACGAGTTCAGCTGGTCTGCCACGACCCGTTCGAGTGTCTTTGATAGGAATGGTAGAAGGGAAACTGGGCGGTAGTTGCTCAAGTTCTCTTGGTCAAGTGTAGCTTTCTTGAGAAGTGGCCTGACTACAGCTTTTTTGAAAGGTGCTGGGACATGACCTGAGGCTAATGACATATTAATTATGTTAGTTATGCATGGCAGCAGCAGATCAATGCAACGTAGGAGCAGGACAGAAGGAATAGGATATCGCGAGCTTCAGCAGCATCTTCTTCATTGTCAAATTATCCCATATGGTATACATGTTTATCTATTCTAATAGATGATTGCCATTTATTATGACCTTAATGCCAATGAACATTGCCATTTATTATGACCTTAATGCCAATGAACACCAATAAATTTAGATGTAAGACCTTTTCTTTTTGGTTTATTTCGCATATTTTCTGATTGTGTTGCAAGTCTTAAATTACTAATTCTGTTATTTAATTTATTTCTGTTAATGTGATCAAGTTGAAAGATAGGCATTTCTTTCTTTTCAATGAGCCAGGCTAAATGATGACTTGTATATAGCTTTCCATCAATTCAAATAATTCTATATCCTGTAGTGCTATCAATTATTCCAGATTCTTCACCAGCAATTGCTTTTCCTTGATTTGTTTTGTTTATGAATTTGCCGGTAAAAGCGTTGAAATCCTGTAATTTGATCAACCCTAGAACAATCATCATCTGACATTTTCTATTATATGTTTTCTAAGTGTTTAAAATATTTGATTATATATAGAAATGAGTTATCATGAAACAAAATTAACTCTATCTGATAATCAACTAAAACAAATACATAATTCTAAAGAACCAATTTCTAAAAGATTAAAACACACAGATTTAACAGGTAGTATTACAATCCTTCGTACAAAGGCTCAACTAAACAAAATAGAAAAGAGTAGATCTAAAAATACTGGATTTCAATCGAATCTAAGTCTTAAACAATTAAGAGCAAATAGAAAAACAGGAATGACATTGTGGATATTATAAATAAATTATCAGGTGGAAGAGAATTCCACTTAAAACTCCCAAAAGGTGTTCCATCAGAAAATGTTCCCGGAGGAAGTTTCAATAATACAGGTGCATATTCATATGTGGGCCCAGGTACGCAGTTTAGAAAATGGATGGATCAAGGATACATTGGAGTAAATGATTTGGATGCGCGAGCACTTATCCACGACCATGATTATACAGAGACAAGTAATTTACCTGAACCAAAAAGAACTGAAATAAGAAATTTATCAGATATGGTTCTTGCTGAAAGTGCTGCTAGGACAACCGTCATATGTCAGAGAAGATGCAAAAATGGTAGCAGCAATTATGGCAGCAAAGAGCCGTTTAGGTCTTGGCATTGGTGCTTCTATTTTAGACAGTAAATTTGCAATGGAATTCTTAAAAGACAAAGTATCAAATCCATCAAGTATACACAAGATAACTAATTATGCAAAGAATCTTGTTGATAAAATGTTATCTATAAGTAAAAAAAAGATATAATCTAATCTAATTTCTGTTTTGTTTTACATGTATTTTTTGTTAGTATCTAATAATCAGCGAGATTAAATTTATCCTGTGAATGTTTTTCTCTACAGGATAAAATTTAACTTGTTTCATCTTCAATCTAATATTAAGTCTTTCTTCTGAATTATAAGTATCTTTAGTACCATATGATCCATCAAGAAGACCAATAACACCAAAGTCATTACCAAACTTTTGAATTATTTCGGCAACACTACCAAATTTAATTTGTTTGTTCTTTTGATCAAAGAATATACTTGGTTTATTACAAAATGCAATTCTAATACCAATAGTTGAACCTGCACTCATATCATACCCACTGTACTCAAGCTTCATACTTGCTCTATTAGCAATATCTTCAAGTAAAGGTCTTATATCTTCTGTAATATACATCCATGTATTGAAGTAAGGCTTAGAATCTTTACTAATTTTCTCATCAATGTGAATGCGCGCTGATTTTTCTTTAGGAATTACGACTGAAGCATTTTCGAGTACAACGAATTTTTTATTCTCCGTTTCCATTTCTATACAAGGAAAAGAAAATGTTTAAATTAAATTAATAATTCCATTGTCGATCCAAAATCTGATTCTTGCATTAGTTTTAAGAAGATTGGACATCTTCTTCCACAATCTGTTCGATTGTATTCTTGTAGCTTAAATGTCTGAAATGTTGGTATAACACCAAAATAATTTATTACTTCAGGCGTTGGTGGAGCACCAAATGAATCAAAGTAAAAACATTGTTTTCCTTCTTTTTTTAAGTGCTACCCGGTGATATATGGCTTTTTGTGATCACCAGTATTACAAATAAGACATTCATTTCTTAATGGTTTTGTAAGTTCATCTCTTGCAAACACACCTCTAAAATTCTAATAAAAATATATAAAAATATCTAGTTCTTTTATATAATTATTTATCTCTATATCAGTTAAAGGTGTTGATTTTACTTTTTTTTAATTGATCAGTAGTCTTTTTTAGCTCTGCCATCATTTGTTCTTTATCTGCACAACCACCAGTATATCTATCAGTACTACCTGAGAATTTTTTACTAAGTGCATTTGATATTGCTGCAAAGATAGCTAGTGTTTGAACAGATTCTCCTCTACTTACTCGTTGTCTACCTGAACCTTTACTTACTTGTTGTCTACCAGAACCTTTACTTACTTGCTGTCTACCAGAACCTTTACTTACTTGTTGTCTACCAGAACCAATATCACTTCTTAACTTAACAAACTTTGACTTCTTACTATTGCAAATAGTACAAACACCTTTTAAGCATTCCTCTCATTCCTTTCGTACTATCTACTTCTACATAATCTTCATGGATAGTATCAGTTTGTTTTTTACACTTCAAACAATATACTTCCATATCTATTATAATATAGAAAAAATGTCTTTGCAAGTTAGAGCTTTCAATTTTGGACAAGATATCGGTACAGGCCATAAAGAACCATCACCTAAAGCTCCTATTAGAGCATTAGTGCTTGGACCGAGTGGAACAGGTAAATCACAGTTAGTAATGAATTGAATATTTTATGGAATGCTTAATTATGATACATGTACAATCATTGCTTCAAGTTTAGATCAAAAGTTATAATGTGGTCCTATGTCAATGACTAGAGATAAACCTGCCTATGTTTGGGTTAATGGAATTTATAATATATGCCAGAAGTTGATTCTTACAAGAATTGTAAGAATGTTGTTGTACTAGACGATTTAATGACAGAAGACCAATCTAAGATATCAGATTATTTTACTAGAGGAAGACATAAAGGATTAAACATATTTTATCTTGCTCAAGTATTTACTAATATTCCTAGAAGAGAAATAAGAAACAGTATAAATATGATAATAATGTTTAAAAAAAATACTGATATAGAATACATTTGTGATTCATATGTTGGTGATATAGATAAGAAAATTTTTAAAGAATGGGTTAACTCTTGCACTAGAAATAGATATAGTTATTGTGTTATTGATCTAAAACAGATCAGAAGGAAGATTTTGGTCTGTAGATAGTACAGGTAAACAATTAATAACTATTTTTAATTGAATATATGAGAAAATGATAACTGGTAAAATATACGCAAGTAAAAACAGACCTTACAAAGGAAGTGTTCAAGAAGCAATAGATTTAGAGAATAAACTTGTTAATTTAGAAATTTTACGTGTTGCTGAAATACTTGACAATGCTCAAGAGATACAAAGAATTGAAGCAGAAATACAAGCAAGAGATAGAGTTGAACATGAACTAAATGAACGTGCGTTAGAGAAATCAACTGATAACTCTGGTAATATTGTTATTGATAAGTAAAGAGAATTAGGCCTTCACTTGCAGTTAAAATGGAAGAACAGGAACAAGCTAAAAGGTTGTTAGAGTATAAAGCACCAGTAGATATTTCTAATATAGTAAAAAAAGAATTTTCTGCTATTGCTGAAGGAAAACCTAAAAAAGCTGTAGCTTTTGCAAATCAAGCTAAGACAAATGCTGCTAATCCAGAAATAAGAGAAGCAATTGATTCACTTCAAAAAGGAATTGCAGAGCATCTTAATGTTAATCCATCAACTGGTAAGAGACCTAGTAAAATAATTAGAAAAGCAAAAGTTGTTCAAGAACCTGTTGTTCAAAAACCTGTTGTTCAGTCTGAAACAGACGTTCTAAAGGAAAAGAAACAATATCTTCTTTATAAAATTAAAACTAGAGGATCTAATAGAGTATCTAATAACAAAAGAAGTGCTATAGAAGATATTAGAGTAGATAATAAAGAATCATCTAATTCTGATATTATATTTCTCCTTTCACAATTGAGAGCTTTGGATTCAAAAAAACATGTAGAAAATGTGATTTATAGTTATCTTAATTATACTGGTAAAGGAATAGAGATAGTTCCATTGACTATATAATCTGAAAAAGAATTAATTGATAAACTTGATCTATGGTTAAGTGAACTTGCTGCTGGAAATAGAGGTGTAATACCTTCAATCAGTTCTGCTGTTGACTATTTTGCTACATCTCGAAAAGCACCAAAAAGATATGTTGCAAAGATAAACAATCTTTTGTAGAATATATAGAAATGAGTGACTTGGTAAAAATTGCTAGTGATATATTAAAGAGTCTTGAAAGTATTAGTAAAACTAGTCAAGCAAGTAAAGAAGGATATGTTTTCAATATAACTGGTACTACTAATCCAATCAGGGCAAAAGTTATTACACCAATATTACTAAGAGGTAAAAAATTTAAGATCTGTTTTAAGAAATGTGCTGCAACTAACTCTATTAGAAATATAACTGAAACTAATAATACTTTTGTTTATAGAGTTAGTGGTGGATCAGAACAAACTGTAACATTAAGACCTGGAATATATGGTGGTACAACTGATGATATAAATGTTGGTATTGCTGATACAATTAATAATTCAATTACGCAATCTGGAGAAACAACAGATAAGTTTCAACTAGGTCTTGATACTACAACTTCAAACTCATGGATTATATTACCTGTTGGTCGGTCATTCCTTGCAAGTAAATCTACTCTTTCTACTATGTTAGGATTTACTGCTGCTGCTTATACTACACTTTCTGCTACTGACTTTGCCAAGATGTATCCTGATATTACACCTGTTGTTTGTGCACCTAACACTAAAGTTATTTCTGAGAAAAAAGTATTTGTAACTAATATTGATTTTATAGTTGTAAATTGTAATATGGTTCCTAGTGGAACTAGTTTTATAAATGGAACAGAATCATAAGTATTGGCTAGTTTTCCTTATGATGCTTACCCGTGGAACTTAACGATTTATGAACCAAAAACTATTGAGTATCGTAATGTTGCTAATGATTCTATCTCTGATATAGTAATTACTATTACTGATCAAAACCAAAATCTAATAGATTTTAGTTCTCAAAATATTACAGTTGCTATAGAAATGCTTGAAGTTTAATATAGAAAATATCAATAAGATTAACTGGAATAAGTAGTTCTGAATCAAAAACATTATCTCTACCTCTAATGCTTGGATCTGATTCAGGCTACAATAAAATTGGATTACGTAGAGTAGAATTTACTTATACTAATAAAGTAATATTAAATGTTATTAAAGATTTAAATGATAAACTTTGGTTTAAGTGGTCTATGACCGATATATCACCCGCAAATATTACAGTTGCTCCTGGTTATTATGATTCAAATAAAATAACTGCTGCTCTAAATAGAGCATTATCAGATCCTCAAGCAAAAACTATTGTTGCTCAAAATGGATCAACATCAACATCGACAGTTAGTGCTTTTTATGATACAACTAAAAGAAATAGTTCAGGTATAAAATTTAGTGTTGATATAGATGATAGAGTATTATTACAAGTAGTTGGTGATTATGTTGTTCTACTTGGAAGCAATTCTAATGCTGCTATAAATTCAATCGGAGATACATTAGGTTTTAATTCAAATCAACAAGGAACATTTGATAGTTCTCTTGTAGGTGGAACACCTTATGAAGCAATAGAAAAGGCAATGTATTTCGCAGGTATCTTTAAAGCATGGAATAAAATGGTGTTACCAGATAATAAAGGAATAAGGTGGAAAAGTGTTGATTGTGATTTAGTTGATCCTTTTAAGAATTACGTAGAAAGAAGAAAAGGATTCTTAGAGCAATGTACATCTTCATATATTATGGATATTGATGATATTAGTCCAGGTGAAAAGGTTGATCTACATATTCCTAATGTATTATATTTACCAACACGAGGTGATGTAGATGCAATAAGTAGTTTTAAAATAGGATTAAGTGATCAGAATAGAGATGCTGTATCAATTATTACTGATGTAGTTGCAACAAAAGAAATTTCAAAGTAATATAAAGCAATTGGTAGCTATGCAAAATTTGGTCACGATAGAATACATGGAGGTAAATATCGTGGATCTGGAGCAAAATTTGATAATGCTATTGATATCTTTAATAAAGTTGTAGGTACTACAAGTAATGCTGTTGATGCAGGATCAAAGATTGCAAACAAAGGCATTGAAATGCATCAAGCAAGAAAACTTACTGAACTACAAACTAAAAAAGAAAAGATAGATCAAGATTATGCTGTTAAACGTAGAGAGATGGATGATAAACTTGAAGAAAAAAAGAAAGAACTTGAATATGAACTTGAGAGAAAAAGAAAAGATGAAGATTATGATAGAAGATGAAAGTGATGGATGGATAACTAAAAAAAGTTATGCTTGAACAGGTTACTAAGAAAAAATCTAAAAAAGTTAGAAATGCAAAGATTGAAGAAGAACCAGAAGTAGAAGACTATTCGGAGACTCTTAAAGAGAATAATCCTAAAGCATATACAGAAATAGCAAAAGTAATTAATGATAAAGCTGTTGTTCCTCCAAGACCTGATGGTTATGGTGGAAACATGAAGAGAAAATTAGGTGCTGGATTTTATGTTTAAAACTAGAATTTTTATTTTTTATATAGAGAAGAAATGGCAAGTGCACATATCGATAGTATACTTGAACTTGGAGATCCTGAGTTCCCTGACTATAAACTTAAAGACAATCAATTTAGAGAGTTGTATCAAACTAATGGAAATGAAACTGATAGTATTTCTAGTAAATTAGTCACATTCATTATTCCTGGTGAACAACAAACGTGTTATGTCCTATCTGGTGGATATCTTTTACTTGAAGGTCAATTGCAAGTCCAAACTGCTGCTGGTGGTGGTTTTTTTACTCCTGCAAAAACTCTTGCTGTTGGTTTTGTTAACAATGCTGGTGCTTGGATGTTTAATAGTATGAGAATTAGACTTGGTACTAAAGAAATTGAAAGTTATCCTCTTACACAAGGTGTTGGAAGCGTTTCAACGTTAATGGGAATACCTTGTTATCCAAATGACTACAATAGAACTGAAGGTCTTGCTACTGGATGGAAAAAAGATGAAGCCAGTTCATTTGTTGATATGAGTACAAGACTTACTCCATATGTTAGTCCTGCTGCTTCCGAGTCTAATGCCTCATACATTGGATTTGTATATAGAAGGGTGTTATAAGCAACCTTATTTATGAGGCTGGAAATTTTAGTATTGCTCTTCCTTTATCAAGAATCTCTGGTTTGTGTGCTGATATGAATACCATTCTTTATAATATTCCATATACACTTGAAATGACAAAAGTTGGTGGATTAGATAGAGATGCTATTATGACTGGAGCATCTGGTGCTGGTGCTAATAGTATTAATACTATGCTTACGAAAGGAGCTAATGGTGTGACTGGTGAATGGGCTTGGAATGCTTTCAAAATTGTAATGACGAAAATGAGACTTGTTATTCCTCGTGTTGTTCCGAAAGAAAGTATTCAAAGAGCACTTGCAGACATTTCAAGGGAGATATCAAAGAAAAGTAGACTTAATTACATAGTTAGACGCTATGAAAATATTACTATACATAGCCTCAACTAAACTCTTAGATTTACTAAATCTTTATCAGTTCAAAATAATATTGATAAAGTTAGATGGTTGATCGTTGCAGCTCAAAATGCTAATAAATATTATGATTACACTGGTAATCCTTGTACTTACAATCATTATGATATTAAAAGTGTTTCAATTTTGCCAATGGATCAAAACAATATACTAGTGTTTTAAGATCTATTTACCCAAAACTTGGAAAGTGTGCACCAGCATATATGGATTTCACAACTTTCAGAAAACAATATCTTGGTCCTAATGAAGTCACTGAACCAGTTGGTGCTCCTGAATGGATTTCCCTTTATCCTATTCATGTTATTGATCTTCAATACAATGATGAACCTCTTAGAGTAACAACTAGACTTGATGTAACTGCTGAATTTAATAGTAAATTAGATGCGAATACTACGTTATTGATTCACTATCTTACTATTTGTGAGGATAGTGCTGAACTAACTTCAAACGGAAGTGGTGCTAATTTCACTTGCAGTAAAGGGAATATGGTTTACGAAGGAAAAGATTTTTAATAAAATTATATAATGCAAAAAAAAAGTTTTATTCAAGGGAGTGATGAGTGGAAGAAGGCTATGAGTCTAAATATAGGTGGATCAGAAGTGTATTCTGTTTTAGGAAATGATTTGGTATTTGGTTCACAAATTGATTGTGATATAGAATTAATTGCTAATAGAAACTAAAAAAATACATTGCTAATTCTAAACAGATTTAATTCCCACAAATGTTATTTGGTAAATTGTTTGAACCAATAGCTGCTAAATATTTAGAAATGAAATTAGATAGAGAGATTGAAAGCGCAAATGAATGTTTTACTAGTGATGGTGTCTATCGCTATTCTCCAGATGGAATTATTGATCAAGATACACTAATAGAAATAAAATGTTTATGGAGTCGTAGTATAGTTGAAGATTGTGTACCAAAACAATATTTTGCACAGTGCCTACTAGGATTACATGTACTAAAATTAAGTAGATGTTTTTATAGTGAATTTGAAAACTTTGTTCCTGGTTTGAATTGTGATGATGTTCCTAAAGAATACGTTGCAGCAGGGACAGTAAAAATTCCAACGAGTAATGACTTTGATATTCCGAAACGAGAACCATTGTTTTTATATTTACTTAAAGATTAAAAATAATTTGATTTTGAATTTGATATAATAAGTGATTATGGTAGATTCACAAATAAAAAGAGTATTGATTATGATATAAAATATTATATAAAAAAGTAGAGATACAATGTGTTGAAGAAGAGGATTATGAAAGATTTGCAAGAATTGTTCCAATTGTAAGAGAAATATTAGATAGAAGTAAAAAATTAATCAAAGAATATATAGAAAATGAGCAAGTTTCACAGTGAAGACTTTGTGTCAAAAGTTAATGGTATTATACTTTCAGATTTGAAGGCAAATGGTAATAGAATTTCAAATTTATCTGACCCGATTAATGACTCTCATATAGTAACAAAGTCCTATGCATATGCTAATTTCATTGTTAATTCAGGAACAACACTTAATCTTGGTGGAAAAACAATTACTAATCTTGCTCAAGGAGTAAATCCTAGTGATGCTGTTAATATTTCACAAATAAATAATTATACAAATATGCGCTTAGTGTTATTGATGTTGCTAGTAGATATAAAGATTCAGGACCTCTTAAAACAAAGTCTTCTAAAGAAGTAACAAAGGCAATAATAGATATTTACAATAAAGGTCCTTTGAAATGGCCAAAGAAAATGACAGTTGATCCTGGATTAGAGTTTAAAGGAGAGTTTGCTAAAGCAATTAAATAACATGATACACAAATTATTGAAGGTAAAAAGAGTGTTGCATTAGTTGAAAGAATGAATAGAACAGTTGCTGAAAGAGCATTTATTGCTCAGTATGAAAAAGAAATAGAAAGTATCAATAAAGAAGAATATACTAGAAGCAAAGAGTGGATTGATAATTTACCAAAGATTATTGATTATCTAAATAATAGTGTTACGAAAGCAATAGGTGAAAAACCTGTTAAAGTGATAAAAAAAGAAAAAGTAAAACTAAAGAAACCAAAACATCATAGAAAAGTAGGAGAACAAGAACCGTTATTAGAACTTGGAACCACTGTTAGATATTTATTAGAACCAGGTGAAGGAGAAGATGAAAAGAGAAGAAGAGCTACAGATGCGATATGGAGTTTAACTAAACATACTATTGTCAGAATAATGATATTGCAAGAACAAGCTGTTAGATATTGCGTAAATTATGTTAAAAGAAGTTTTGTTAGAGAGGAATTACAAGTTATTAAGACTTTTTATCACTTACATTTTCTAATGGTTCAACAATTATTTCATCGAATTCTTCTTTAGTCATTTTGTCATCATATAAAGCATCAAAAATCTTTGAAACTAAGTTATGATTTGCTTGAAGAGTAGATCTTTTTCTTCTATCAATTTGTGATATTGTACTATCTATTGAGATTATCATTGTTGATAAGGCACCTAATACTGTTACTACGTGAGAAAGTTCCTCATGTTTTTGAATATAAGTACTTGTTACTGTGATTGCAAGAGATAGTAAGATACCTAAAAATTGAAAACCATATCTAATACGTATTAGTTTTGTTAAGCAACCTTTAATTCTATCATTGTCTAAAAGTATTTGATTTTGCTTGGTATTTGCGTATTTAGCTCGAAGGTCTGACGTTGTCCTATATTATCGTGTACATTCTCCAAAACAAAAGTCATGACTGCATCAATAATTTAATTTCCTATTATAACCAGATCTTGTATGATCATTATAAACATCGTGTAAACAATTAATATAATTTGTAGCTTCAATAACTAATTTTTCATTCAACCAAACACTATTCTTAACAATTTTACTAAGAGGTGTTGAACAACTTATGCTTTGAAACATTTTATACAATCTATTAATGTAATCTTCATTTGTCTCATTAAGTAGTTTTGGAATATTTCCACCACGTGATAAAACCATTTCACTTTCTGATAAACATCTTATCTCATCACCAAATAACCATTCAGAAAAACTCGGAAAAGGAACATCACACCTTCCATAATCAAAATCTGTTACTTTAATTTCTGGAACACCTAATTCTCTAAGTTCTTCATAAATATCTCTAGTTTTCAATAGTTGTTTATCATTATCACAAAAATATTCATTTGAATGATGTTCACACTTATTATATTCAACACTTTCTAATTTTGAATTAATTAATACAATCTCTTTATATTTCTCAGGCCAACCTCATTTTTTTAAATTTCAGATCTTCTTTTGTCTTTATATTTTGATATATGTTTTTACTATATATATTCTACGTTTAATAGCTTTAGTCACAACTTCTTGTAACAAATGATCAAAATTAAAAACTCTATAAATCTTATCAGACAAACATGTACTATCTTTTGATGAAGTATATATTTTAACAAACTTATTGAATTCTTTAACGGCTGTTGGTACATCAATCCTTTGTAAAGAATGTCTATAAAATATTTTTATTTCAACCCTTTCCTTCCAAGTATTCGCTTTTCCTCCTTTTCTCCTGGGCAATGTTCTAGAAACATGGGACAAAGGCATTTGTATATTATAATAAATGAATCATTTAAATAAAATTATGTTTACTATAATATAGATAAAATATAAGGCAAAAGTTTTAATGTTGGAGAAAAAGTTAATTATTTGGACGATTTCACTTTCAAGACTTCGAAATGCGAACGTTAGTGAGCATGAGAAGGATTGAAAGGGGAATTGTCCTAATAAGTTACTTTTCTTACAACACGGCCTTTCAGAGCGAGCAGAGAGGAATTCCCCCAGCCCGGTGGCAGGGCGTTAAGTCGAGTGGCACGCCCTATTTAGCGCGTGCGTGCACTCCACTGCGATTGGCTGGAACGGGCAAGGTCAATATCCAACTGGGTTTACGCGGTGCGGTGGGCGGTGCTGCATCCTGGCTTCTTACCTACTCGAGTCTTCGATGCATACTTCATCAATATGGGAGGGGGCGGTCCGAGACTTACAGAAGACTTAATAAAAAATGTAGCACAATATAATTCATTTGTATGGCGCCCTAAGATAACTCAATCTCTATTCATGCGCTCCACACATGCTACAGGTCTCGACCCTACGACGTCGGTCATCAACAAAAAGCATGCACCTTGACCTTGATCGGGCGAGCACCTTAACCACTAGAAGACCTTACGAAGACTCAGCAGCCGAACGTTGTTCTTCTTCTCGACCAAGACTCAGGCAAGACTGAAGGCAAAAGGAGCGTTGTCATGGTGACGGTCACGGTATCACGGCGCCATTTTCATTCCTCTGAAAATTGCGGCGTATGACTCGACCGGGGAAATCATCGCAGCGCTCCACGAGAGTCTCTGTTTATGTGAATCTACGAGCTAGTCGCTCAAAAATCAGTGAGGCGGAGAGCAATAGAAGCAATCATGGAAGGTTAACATTCACTTGGAGCTGCATCTAGGACGGCCATTTCTTGCCTCCATAACAAAGGCAACTTTCCGTGAACACCGGGGGAGGGGGCGGAGCGAGTAGAAAGCAAGACTTTGAAGTCAAGACTGACTGTTTTAAATTCCTACAAAAAGAAAGACCGAAGTATGACAGAAGAAACTAGGAAACGAGGCAGACCGCGTAAATCCGGCTTTTGAAGGTTCGATTCCTTGTACAAATTCTGGGGTATGTCTAACTAACCTGATCAGTTGCATGTCTGCGAAGTATCGTGCATGGGTCATTCAGCGTCTTGCTATTAGGCCTGCCCAGAATAAGCTCCGCAGAGAATTTCCGGATATTAGCGTGGCCCGTCGCTCTGCCTTTTTGGGAGATGCGTCGACTTCGAGTGGGCATAGCCGGAAATTACAAAAAATTAGGCATCGCGGAACCGTCGTTCATGCCATCACAGACGCACAAGTCGAGAGCCGGCGGTTGGTTCCTTCCAACAGTGCCCAACAGAATTACTTAGGTGCAAATTTGCATCTTCGCTACGCTACCGTTAAGACGATTTATTCCGCATTTGCGATAAAAACTGCATCGAACCAAACGTCATTTCCACTGCGAGCAGCAAGGTTTGCCGTGAAGAGACGTGGCGAACGGGAGACGTCTCGGCGGCGGCGTCGGCGGCGGCGGCGGCTGCGGCTGCGGGTGTTCACCGCTCATGTCCACGTATAGGCTCTGAGCGGAATGCAGGTAGGCGTGCTGGTCAGACGTCATCGTCTCATCGTCATCGTCGCTCTCGAGGGCGGCTTCCGGGTGCTCTGAAAAAGTGAGCGCTCGCCCGTCGAGCGCTCACTGCCGCTCCGCGGCCGGCGGCTGCTACTCGACGCGCGTCCGTCGATCGATCGAGCAAGTTCGGCGCCACAAAAGCGACGGATCGGGCTGCTTCGTAAGTTACGGCTCTCCGACGTCAGAGACTCGCCAGGGACTCGAACGGGCCGGCACGCAGCCGATCGCCAAGCAGTTGATGGCGACGGCAAAGACTCGCGCCAAAGCAAGCGCGGCCGCGAGCTCTCAGAGAGAGTGTTACCTCCTGGCTCGTCCTGCGTCGCGGCAGTGTCGGCGTTCTCTGGACCGAGCGGCGCCTGCAGAAGTGGGAGCGCCCCCGGGGCCGGGGTCGGGGCAGCATTGAAGCGGGGAGCGACTTGAAGATAGCAAGCGATTCGCGCCGCGCGCTTCATCCGAGCCCGAACCTCGCGAGACCCTCATGCGGACGCGTGCGCGCCTATATAGCGTGCTCGCTCTGGCGAAGGAAGCGGACGTCTGCCAGGCGCTGCTCTCTGCGAGCGTGCGTGCGCGAGACCGAGCCAGCTCTCGCTGAGCGTGCGTGTTCGGAGGCGGCGGCACGCGCTCACGCTCAGCGCACCTGCAGTTGCCGCACCATCTCGGCCGCCTCGGCGTGTCCGGCCGAGACGGCGATATCGTGCGGCGTCGCTCCGAGGCTGTTCTTCGCGTGGCATATCTTTTTCGCACCGGGCGAGCGAGTCAGCATAGTCAGTAGCTTTGTCAAGTTGTACTTGCAGGCAAAGTGCAGCAGCGTGGGCACCTCGCAGTTCGCTAGCGTAGCCCCTGTAAATCGAGCGTAAATTTCATTCTGGGCCACAACGCGTCATCGCTTTTCGAGCTCTCTTCGAGGGAAAGAACGGGTGCCACGCATGCGCACAGGGAGTAAAGAGGTGAGGGTAGTTGGGTAGTAAAGAATAATGTAATGTATCTCCGTCTGTAACTCCGCAAAGCCACAAAGACTAAGTGGGTGTTCCGCAGGAGAGTTTTGTATAGTATACTCACAGCCTAAGCGGCATTCGGTACGCATTCGGTAGCCAACAGACTTCATCTCACGCAGCAAAGAGAAAGTGGGACGCATAGCAGAATCAAGAGAGCAGTTGAGGTAGTGAGTAACGTGGAAGTAGCTGCTCAGGACGGCTGGAAAAGATGTGCCATAGTCGGCAGTAGGAGCGTAGACGTCATTTCGTAAGAATCGTGGAAGCGAGTTCCACAGTCTAGGACCTACAGTAGTTGGCTAGTCCTCTCCCTCCTACGTCTCGGCGATGGTTTGCCGAACGACGGCAAGAACAACGCCACCCGATGAGAATTTCCCCCTTCACCGTCGCCCGCGCTGCCCACAATGGCATCACCGACGCACAGCTTTCGTAAGAGCTGGCGCGATGTCTCCGAAGCGGCACTCGGGGGATAGCCGAGGCGACTTCCGGTCGCCGTGCAACCCGCGGCCACTTCGGCATCAGCGGGCATGCCCGCAGAGAAGGCTCGCGGCCTTCTGCGCGGCCGGCAGGCTCTAGCACTGGTGGGACGGCGCCATCCTGGCCCGGCATGCCCGGTAGACCAACCTGGGCAGGAGGGGAGTCCGCCAGGTGCCTTGCTTCTGCTAGGGGGGGGGGGGTCGATGCTAGACAGGCTAGCACTGCGTCGACGCCCTCCGGCACGCCCTCTCAAGGTCGGCCCCAGAGTCGGCCGATGTCGATCGCCTGCCCAAGCTGCTGCATAGCAGCCTGCGAGCTGTGCTCTACGGTGGCTGAGCGCAGCCGAGCACAGAAGCTCCCCAGCCCGACTGCCCGTCTGCGTTCTGTCCGTCAGCCATTCAAACTAAGCGTACTTCGAACGCTAAGGCGAAGGGTCCGTCCGCCTTTATATGCCGGCTGAAAACTAGCAGCCGCGTATAGGCCAGATTAAAAAAATGCTATCCACCAGGTAGTTAATGAGAACGTACGAGTTTAGTTCGTGGGTATAAGGTACACGATCTCTCCCTTTGAGCCGACAATTCGTGAGAGCTAGCAAACTACTCAATGCTTCTGGAGTTGGCGATGATGGCAGCTCAGTATTCGAAGTTTTCTTCGAATCGTGCCTGCCCGACCGAGTCCAGTCTGCGTCATGCGATGGCAGGTCTCAGCCAGCAGGTCTGCAGTCACGCGACGAGTTACGCACAGGGGGGGACTATCCTCGGTCCGCCGCTGTTTCCCATCTAGGCAAGCCTCTCAAGAAAATCCAGACCCTTACGACGTCATCGGTCGCACGTATTACCTACGGAACCGAGCTGCTACTTTTTTATGCTCCTATGAAACCATCTTGGTGGACAGATCATTCAGCGAATATTGAACCGTCGGCATGCTTAATCCGGTTAGATTATGAGAGTGCAAGAAACAATTAGTAGTTCTTGAATAGCAATAATCAGTAACCGGCTTTACGATATTCTAACCGATTTAGCACGCCTAAATTCCGACATTTGCTGAAAGACCGTGGCAGTATGCTGGCTGCTTCAGACGACAGAGTGCAGCGGTTTGCAGGGTGCACGGTTTTAGCCAGTATAAAAAACGACCCGGAGTGATGGGATGGAATGCTATGGCAAGATGATATGGCTAACGCTGTGTGCACGTTCAGCCTCTCAGTAGCTCGGTAATAATGATAATAGTAATAACACACTTGATAAAGCGCCCTCAGAGAACTCAATCTCTTTCTAGGCGCTTTAAATTTGATGCAAAAGGAAACGTGATTGAATGGTGAGTGATATCATGCTTGATTAACAACACGAATAACATGGTTAGGATGACATGACATGCACGGGTCAGCATGCAAGTGTGGCTAGTGGCAGCATGCACTGTGTTAGCACGCATAAGCACATAAAGGATGAATCACAGGAACCCACTAAATGGAGCTCCAGGCTTTGGGAGCATATGAACTGTATGCACGGTCTCCAAAGGATTTGAGGTTTGTACAAGGTATTGGTAAACTGTTAGATTGAAAAATGCTTGGCCTGGAGGGGGAGTAGATCTGGGAGATAGGCTGGAGCCAAAGAATGAAGTGACCTAAAAGTGAGCGACAAAACCTTGAAGTCAATCTGTTGCTTGACTGGTATCCAGTGCAGGTCGGTGAGAAGTGGTGTGATGTGGCAACTGCGACGCTCACGACAGGCAAGTCTTGCTGCAGAGTTTTGCACCAGCGGTAAGCGCCTGATTGCACAAGCCGGCAGGCCAGCAAGCAGAGTTACTGAAGTCAAAACGGGATGTCACGAATGCATGGACCAACTTAGATGTGATATCCTTATCTAAACAAACCCGAATTTTGCATTTGTTATGTAGCTTAAAGTAGGCAGACTGGACTGTGGAGCTGATGTGGGCGTCTAACGAGAGGTCACTTTGGAACATGACACCTAGAAATAAAGGTATTAAAGGCTGCACATTTGGATGGAGGGGATGAGCGCTGCTAAGATACGAGCATTCTTGATCGCTGCCGTGCTTTCTACAATAGTCGCCAGTGGTCCGCATGCTTCACTGATTGGCTCCTGATTCTCGCTAGATGTCGCTTCGGGTGGGCGGGGCGGGTGCAAGCTTTGCCGCGCCTTCGCCGCCTTTTCTATCGCACGTCTGCCAGGACGACTGCGCCAAAGTAGAAGGACGCTCTCTGCTGTGTTTATGTCGAAAGTCTTGATCTAAGTAGCCCCTACAGCGAGTTCGTAAAGATACGATTATTTCGGCTTCATTAGTCCAGCTATACTAGACGCGTGCCTTGGATTTGCTTGTTGTTTACCAAATTCGTAATTCGTGTGTTTTTGCTTTTTACCTAAATCCGTAGATCACGTGCCGTAGCACTACAGGGTCATGAATCGGTTTGACCATCACTTAAGGCTGACCAGATTGTACTGTATGCTTGCATGTCATCGTGCTCATGCCTTCCTATTACGATCGTTGGAGGGTAGACAAAGCGATAAAGCAGAGGCGCACAATGAAACTGACAAAGGGCACATTTAATGACTCAAAATGGTTAATCCCTAAAAAGCTCGTCAGCCTCATACTTCTTACTGTGGTAAGACATATTGGGACTTGGAAATGCATCACAGTATGAGAGCACTTCGCATTCATTTCTTTGAAATGCTCAAGAGAAATGAAATAACTAGCGAAATATATCTCAGTACGCTTTTGAAAAATAGTTTGCTTACACGAGCACCAACGATACGATTGATGACTTATTTTGTCACATTAACTTAAAGCTCTCACTATATCCAGATTAATTTACTGCGTGTCTTAAAAGAAATTGGACGCTTTTCCTTCTTAGAATTATTGAAGGTAATATTAGATTTAAGAGACTCTTTAAACATGGCCTCTTTAGTATTCATAGAAAGACACAATCTGCATGTAGGAGGGGGCGAACTAGTGGTCAGGTCAAAGTGCACAGACACCATCGTTCGCGACTCCTGCAAACTATTGGTGACTGCCCACCCTTGACTGTGACCCTAATGCTAGGTTAAGACGGCCTTGGACAGACAATATTGACATCGAAATGAATGGTAAGTGTGTCACGTGAAAAAAAACAATGACTAGTGACTTAGAGAGAGGGAGAGAGAGAGAGAGGGCAGAGAGAGACAGACAGACAGACAGAGGGGGGAGGGAGACAGAGAGACAGAGAGGCAGAGAGGCAGAGAGGCAGAGAGGCAGAGACAGAGAGATAGAGATAGAGATAGAGATAGAGATAGAGATAGAGATAGAGATAGAGATAGAGATAGAGATAGAGATAGAGATAGAGATAGAGATAGAGATAGAGATAGAGATAGAGATAGAGATAGAGATAGAGATAGAGATAGAGATAGAGATAGAGATAGAGATAGAGATAGAGATAGAGATAGAGATAGAGATAGAGATAGAGATAGAGATAGAGATAGAGATAGAGATAGAGATAGAGATAGAGATAGAGATAGAGATAGAGATAGAGAGAGAGATAGAGATAGAGATAGAGATAGAGATAGAGATAGAGATAGAGATAGAGATAGAGATAGAGATAGAGATGGAGAGGAGAAAGACAGACAGAGTGTTAGGCAGAGAGACAGAGAGAGAGACAGAGAGAGACATAGAGAGAGAGATAGAGAGAGAGACAGAGAGAGACAGAGACATAGAGAGACATAGAGAGAGAGAGAGAGAGAGAGAGAGAGAGAGAGAGAGACAGAGACAGAGGCAGAGAGGCAGAGAGGCAGAGAGATAGAGAGACAGAGAGACAGAGAGACAGAGAGACAGAGAGACAGAGAGAGAGAGAGAGAGAGAGAGAGAGAGAGAGAGAGAGAGAGAGAGAGAGATAGAGATAGAGATAGAGAGAGAGAGAGAGAGAGAGAGAGAGAGACAGAGAGACAGAGAGAGAGAGAGAGAGAGAGAGAGAGAGATAGAGAGGAGAGAGAGGCAGACCGAGTGACAGACAGAGAGACAGAGAGAGGGAAGAGAGAGAGAGAGAGAGAGAGAGAGAGAGAGAGAGAGAGAGAGAGAGAGAGAAAGACAAAGAGAGGCAGGAGACAGGAGAGGCAGGAGAGAAGGGAGAGCCATACCGAATAGCACTAACTGCTACAATTGAGTGAGGAAATACGAGCGTTCTAAATCGACACGTGAACTTTACGTGTATCACTTTCTTGACTGGTTTTAACCGAGCATTTTACGAGGTATGCCTATATCTGGTATTTAAAGAAAACAAGCGGGGCGCACTCTTAAAGTAAGAAGATTGTGTATGCTTATCCCTGCATCGTAGAGGCCGATCAGAATAGGGATACCGAAGCAGCTGGTTTGGCCTAATGGTTAAAGTAATTGCTCCGATCAAGGTCAAGGTGATTGTATTTGGTGACTGACCAAGGTCATGGGCTCGAACCCACATTGAGTTCCTTTAGGGCGCTATAAAATGAAGTATTATTACTATTCTAAATCCAATAGGAGGCAAGGATCAAAATATTAAATGTAACCTGCTCTATCCGTTGTGGTATTTACAAGCAAGCAGATTTTTTTTTCGAGGATCTAGTTAAAAATGAATGGACTAGTTTCGAATAAGGACGACACCTATTATAAATCCTGAAGATGTTAAGATTGCAGTTTAATTAAGCAGCCATGCTGAGTATCCGGACATTTCTCCCGAATTTGGTACTAAGCTGTGCTCGTTTGGCACAGTGGTTAAGGGACTCGCCTCAAATTCAGGTCAAGATGAATGATGACTAAGGTCGTAGGCTCGAGCCTGTGACATATGTGAAGCGACTAAATAGAGATTAAGTACTATTAGGGTGCTATACAAATGGGTTTTTTAATCTAGTATCGAGCATCCCAGCAGGCAAAAGAAGAAATAAGAAAGAAGAAGAAATATGTTTCCCCGCAGGGTTGGAAAAGAGTCTTCCTATAAGGTGGCGTTGGTATTCCGTCTACTTTTGAAGGCGTCCTCCTTTTAATAGTAAAGTGATTCGTGTGAATCAGCAGACGTCCGTATCAATGAAGCTTGAAAAGCTCGGACAAGGACTCGGGCGAGGCTGCATTGTAGGCGTCATAAGAAGGAGTGTGACTTAAAGCAAGCCGGTATTAGAAATATTCATAATTTGCAAATCATTTCAGATCTAGATATTCAGCCCTGTCAATCCAATAAATAGAGCGAGTAGAGTAGACTGTTCTGGCGTGTGCGTACTCAGAGAAACTAGAGTGCGAGGAGGGGTTCTCCTAGGAGACCAGTGCAGGTAGATTTCGTATTATAAGCTTGACGGAGCACGCGTCGAGGGTTGTTCGGACGCCGGTGCAGACAGACCGGTCCCATCACTCGACCACAGCCGACAGTAAAACTCTACGGCTCCGCTTGTAACGGCAAGCAGAGCAGCAATGGGAGACAATTGGTGGTGGCCGTGGGGGCGGGGCGGGCAGCAGACAGATGGCCCGGAAATGATGGGCACGCTGAGCAGGCGTTCCTCGCTGCAGCGCAGCTCGTTCGGGCCCGTTCGGGCTTCCGGAGTGGGTCCAGGCGACTTTGTCTTTTTTTTGTGCTTATGCGTGCCGATTTTGTGCACGCTGCCACTAACCGTATTTGCATGCCGACCCTGAAAATGTCACGTCTAACCGAAAGTACGCTTGTTGATAATAAGCATGCTACCATTAACCATCCGATCATGCTTCCTTTGCAGCAAATGTAAAATGCTTAGAAATAAACTGGGTTCTCTGAAGGCGCTATATAAATTTATTATATTATTATTATTATTAACCCGAATGGTCTTACGATTGCAAGGTTAACTTTCCTTTATAAAATGCTGTGCTTACGCCTTCGCCGAGCGGCCTGCATCTACAAAATCGCATCACCCCTCTATCCCAGCAAGGCCTACGGGAATTCCGGATTCAACAGTGAAAGCAGACGGCTGGAGTCGTAAGTGAGACAAGTGCGAAGTGAAGCTGGCGGCTTGCTCCGTGCATCAGAGCATGGGTAGGTATAAACACTGTTTGATCAATGATCGTTCAGAGAGGCCATAACGGCGCCATTCGTGCCAGTACTCGCCTTGCCTTTTTTCAGAATCGCTGTCGATAGAAAACGCCGTCTGCAGCTGCGCTATGTCAATGGGCATGCAGCTGGCGAACGACTGACTGAGATGGTTATCCAGCTCGTCGTGACCCTGGACGCCCAGAGCTCTGGACATCATTTTCAAAGGACTTGCGACATTGTAGATAAATTCTGCTGTTACGTGAGACACAGTGAACGATCTGACTCCCAAGCTTTTCTCCGAGTTGCGAATGTGCATGTGGTATTTTCCAACAACTCCATCTAGGCATAAGAAACAGCCTTGACACAAAAGCTGGCTAAAGATAAGCCTGGCGAAGCAACGATCACGTAGATTTGAATCAATTTAGCACCAAGTCTTCGAGCTGTCTGTAATACAATTGTAACCACCGTTGGCAACAGTTAGTACCTCTGTAAAGCGCCTAGAAAGATATTGATTTCTCTTATGAAGTTTTGTCAAGTGCGTTATTATTATTATTTCAAGACAGTATCAGACTGTTAGGTCGGGCGTCACTCGCAGCCGATCTACATGACTGAAAATGTCAAGAACAGTTGAAACCATAAAACAGAACATAAGAGATTTATTAATTCGTCGACAACTATAGATGTAATTCATTGATTTCTATACAATCGTTCATAAGTATAACTGTTGTCATTGCAAAAATCAGTTGAAGCAGAAAACTTAAAGATCATATTTATTTTGAATACGATTATGTGCTATTGCTTCATTTCGTTGTGTAGGTTGACTGACCTTAATAGCGGCGGACCCCATCGAGAAGGGTAAAGCAAATCGTGAAAGAGGTTTAGCAATCTCTGTAAGGGATACAGCGATACATGTATGGGGTACGGCCATCCCTGCAAGGGGTACGGGCATCCCTGCAAGGGGTACCGCCATCCCTGCAAGGGGTACGGGCATCCCTGCAAGGGGTACGGGCATCCCTGCAAGGGGTACGGGCATCCCTGCAAGGGGTACCGCCATCCCTGCAAGGGGTACGGGCATCCCTGCAAGGGGTACGGGCATCCCTGCAAGGGGTACCGCCATCCCTGCAAGGGGTACGGGCATCCCTGCAAGGGGTACGGGCATCCCTGCAAGGGTACGTACGGGCATCCCTGCAAGGGGTACCGCCATCCCTGCAAGGGGTACCACCATCCCTGCAAGGGGTACAGGCATCCCTGCAAGTCATAGAATGGTCATGCTACCCATAATGTTATAGCTAATATATCGCCTCATTCTTTCGCTTCAAGAATGTCGGCAGGAGACAGCTTCGCTCAGCGAATCATAGAATGCTGATATAACCTAATAATGCTTGAGCAATCGCATGTCTCCTGCGACCGAATCGGGGGCCCGTATCTTTTCAGCCGTCCCGAGATGCTACCTCGATGCCACTAACCGTTATGATATGTTATCGTAGTTATGGGCGGCAGCCCAGACGACGTTCCTGCTGATGCTGATGGCTGATCTGGCCTGTGATACGCTTTATATGAGACATGCACGTGTACGCTTACTGGCCTACCAGCATGCGCGATCAGGCGATTGCAGCTGGTGCAAAACTCGGCAGCTAGACTTGTCTGCCGTGAGCGTCGCAGTTGCCACATTACTCCACTTCTCGCCGACCTGCACTGGCTACCAGTCAAGCAACGGATTGACTTCAAGGTTGCGTCGCTCACTTTCAGGTCCCTTCATTCTCTGGCTACAGCCTATCTGTCAGATATACTACCCCATCAGGCCAACCATCGTACCACCCACTTTTCGGAATCCAACAGTCTAGAAATACCTCGTACAAACTTTAAATACTTTGGAGACCGTGCATTTAATTTAGTTCATATGCTCCCAAAGCCTGGAACTCCCTCCCGACCTGCGTCTGAACATCCCCTGACCTGACCACATTTAAAAGGAACCTAAAACCACACCTATTTAGGACAGCATTTAGTGAGTCCCTGTGATTCGTCCTTGATGTGCTTATGCGTGCTGACACTGTGCATGCTGCCACTAACCACATTTGCATGCTGACCCTGTGCATGTCACCCCTAACCATATTATTCATTTCGCTTGTTTTTCAAGCATGATTTTACTTACCATTCAATTGCATTTCACTTTACAGCAAATGTAAAAAGTGCCTAGAGAGAGATTAAGTTCTCTGAGGGCGCCTTATCAAGTGAATTATTATTATTATTATTATTATTATACGTGTACATCGTATTCCTGCGCGAGTTGACCTGCCAAGTAGAGGGCCGTTCGTTGGGGGATGACGAGCCCCTTTGGGATCGACCCGGAAAGTGATTGAGACTATCATGCTTCTCGATTCTGCCCATCGTCCTCCACGGGCCGCTTAAGCTCTGACGGGTCTGACCGGCTAGAAAATTGTGGGTACGTTTGTGTGCTCGTGCAAACAAAAGCGACCGGCAGCTGAACGTGTAGGCTGGTCAGTATAGTCCTATTCTCGAGAGGTCAGAGCCAACTTCGACGGTGCCTAAGGTTCTGTGCGATCAGCTTTACCACCAATCATTCGGTAATGTTTTCTATACAGCATCTGTAAAGTGCCTACTAACAGATTCAGTTCTCTTCTGAGAGCGTAATAGAGACGTGTTATTTCATATTATTATTGTTATACAGAGTCATCGCTACATCCAATAACTTCCTTCGTTATCGGTTTGGGTTATGGACTCTGATCCCGAGACTATTTGCTTGGATCCAATGATTTCGTACGAGGATTTGCTTGGGCGCACGTCACTAGGCGGCCCAAACTAAGCGCTTTGCGTTGCAGTTAATCTTGGTTAACACTGACCAGGCCCGGAGCCCCAGGAAAAGCGCGTAAAAACAGTAATGCCGCATCGAGTGCCCTTGTTGAGGGCAAAGATAGTTCTCTCGAACCATCCTGTCTGGGCCAAATCTGGTGCTTTTACACTGTAGTCCTAGGCGTGAATGCAAGGTGCTTGAAATTATGAGTGCAAGGTGCTCACAGGATCGCCCTTTGATGTTACCTCGAGTACCGTAGTAAAGTACCGCAAGAACGAAAGTAGGAAAGCTATGCTGAGTAGACAATACAACTTTTTCTTCTCCTTGGTCGCCACCTCTTCGTCGATTATTTTACTGCAACTGAGGTCCAAGTATTGTTGATGCCCCGCCCGATGTCGATTCTTAGGGTGACACTTGGCCAAGACACTTCAATCGACGCTGTCTCACGCCCATCTCGTCTGCACGAGATTTCCGTTCACCGAAAGCAACGCCCTCATCTCGGGAGCATCATCCCCAACATCTCAGGCCACTCAACGCTTTTAGTGGGTGACGGGATAACCCGCTGGTGATAAGATGCTGAGATAAGACGCTGGTAGGGTGCTAAAAGCCAATCGAACCCCGGTACCTCGGCTCCCTCCCCCCCCGTTCGCACGCGAGCGAACTCTCGCGTGCATGCGAGAGCCAGACCGTCGTGCTAGAGCTCGTTCCATCGGGCACCTGCAATTCAGCTAAACACGGGGCGTTATGCCGCTGAAATCTGGCGTGGAAATGTTCAAGAGCTCGCATTAAACCTTTTACTTGCACAAGAAAGACCTTGGCTCAATCTTTCCGCGTGCTATGCCTACTTATGGTTTTGCAGACAGCAGCTGATTTGCAGTGGCGATTAAAAAGTGTCAGCAAACTTTTGTGCAGCCCAAGCCGGGAGAGGCCGACGCGAAACCACGAGGTAGCACCACGAGCAAAACCGCAGAACCGCTTTGCACCGGAGCATGCAGGTGACCGTTGGGGCCGACGATACGGCACGACCCTAAGCACGGGGCCGAGCCGGGCTCTGTGAGCGGACGACCTACCGGGTACGGCAAAATTATACACCCCCGGCCGGCTAAGCGGCGTTAACGGCACGTCAAACCGCCGTTTTTCACCGTCGACTTGCGTGAGCCACGCCTTTATTTCAGAGCAGCTGTAGCCGGGATCGATCACGACGGCTGCGTTAGAGATGTCCTACAAATCAGCATCACTTCAGCGCTGGCCGCTTCGGCTAGAAAGTAGCGGCTGCAAAAAGCAGCTGCAGCACTCATCTAGCTACACGAATCAAACACAATGAGTGGACATCCAATTGCAAACTGAACTCGGACAGCAACGGGTGAAAACTCCGAGGCCTAACGCTGAGCTGAAAGATAGGCTGCCCTGAGGAGAGAGAGAGAGAGAGAGAGAGAGAGAGAGAGAGAGAGAGAGAGAGAGAGAGAGAGAGAGAGAGAGAGAGAGAGAGAGAGAGCAACAGCTTCATAAACCGAAAGCTGCCGTTACACGTCGCCATTGCATGCCGCTCTTTTAATAGCAATAATAATACATTTGTATAGCGCCCTCAGAGAACTTGATGTATTTTTAGGCACTTTACATTTGATGCAAAGGAAGCAGGATTGAATGTTTAGTGGTAGCATGCTCGATGACAGCAAGCATAACATGGTTAGAGGTGACATGCACAGGGTCAGCATGCAAATATGGCTAGTGGCAGCATGTATAGTGTCAGCACGCATAAGCACACAAAGGATGAATCACATGGACCCACTAAATGCTTTGATAAATAGATGCGCTTTCAGGTGCTTTTTAAATGCCACAAAGTCTGGGGATCTCGGGAAACCAGTCGAAAGTGAGTTCCAAGCTTTGGGAGCGTACGAACTGAAATCGAGATCTCCAAAAAAGATTCGTACATGTATAGGTAATCGATTAGATTAAGAAAAGCGGGTGATACGGTGCACAGCCTGGTAGGGAGAGCAGATCTTATAGGTAGGCTGTAGCCAGAGAATGAAGGGACCTGAAAGTGAGCGACGCAACCTTGAAGTCGCTGCGTTGCTTGTCTGGAAGCCAGTGCTGGTCGGCGAGAAGTCTTTCGATGTGGCAGCAGTGATGATTACGACAGACGAGCTTAGTTCCTGAGACGAGAGCCTGGCTGTTGAGTTTGGCACCAACTGTAAGCGCCTGATTGCACAGACCGGTAGACCAGCAAGCTCTTCACTTACTCACCTTCGTAGCCCAGAGTTTGTTAGGTATAATCATGAAAACCCCTCGCACCTTGGAGCACTTGACGCTACCTGGCGCTGCCGGCTGCTGCACTTTGCTGCCCCCGGATGCTCTTCGACGCGGCGTTCCAGCTGGCGGAAATTTCTCTTTGCGATCCATCCCTAGCGACCGCGACGATCGAGAGCTGACGTCCGATCGCCTGCGTAGTGGCGAGCCTCTCAACTAACCTGCCGAGTGCACTCGGTTCAGTCTGACGCCCAATGAGCTTGCAAGCACTCCAGCCAATCAGGAGCTTGGAAAACAAGGAACTAGATATCGAAGGCTAACTAATCGGTAGATAGATAACACAGGTCTGCATGATATCAGTTGACTGGCATTTTTGTATTTTCCAAATACACATAATAAATGATTATCTATGGTGTTTTTTTGCTTTGGCAAGTCAGGATAGGTAGATTTTGCTAATAAAAGATCGGGTACACTTTCGCATTACGCATTATTTATAATGATATTAGCTTTCATAAGGTTTACTTGCTATAGTCACTTAATGACATAAACTCTGTGCATTAGATTTTGTAGAACAATTAGCCATTTTGTTGGTTGATATGTGTTTAAATCAAAGGATGTTTGTGATTTACAATGTTTAGAAAGTGTTAAAATTCACCGCATATATTCTGCTAAATTTTTGGGATATTCTCGACAAGAGAGCAGCGATCACCGAGTATTACATTCATCAAACAGTGCTGTCACGCCTACATCGGATGCAAAGTGGGAGGTCGGAATAAGACACGGGCACCAGATTTGGCCGGCAAGCGGTGTGTTGAAATTTGAGACGTTGGTTTAAAAGTCAAACCAAATGCATGCGATTCGGAGTACCTTTGATTTGGAGAGAACAAACTGACCATGTTTCGGATTGTTAATTCCGCATCAATAACTAGCAGGGCTTCGTCAAAAAGGATAATCATAAAATTGATCATCCAAATCTACTATCGGTGATGTGACCTGTACCGCACTGTGATGCGGTGAGAGTTTCTTTTGGTGATCCAGCACCTAAATTAATGTCAAAATTAATAACTTAGTGACAGATCTTGACCTGCCCAAAGAACTGAACTCATTGGTTGTAGATTAATAGAAAAATTTTCTTTCGCTGGGTACTTCATTTTTGTGGTATACATATCGAGAAAAGAAGATTTTTTCCTACCTTTTGACGAAGGATTCACTAGTCTATTGCAACAACGTCTAAAGTCTAGTTAACCAAATTTTAAAGTGCTATGATCCGACCGGATGAAGACTCTTCATTGATTCATCGAACCACAGTTTAAAGGGAATTTACTTCCCAATGGAAATGAACTTTCCTCTTTGTCGTTTGCACATTCTGTACAGATGAAAGAGACTTACGGAAACATGAAAATAATTCTCGATGAAATCAAATATTATCAACGCCAGTGGCAGATATGTGGCGATCTAAAGATAACTGCCCTTCTAGTTGGACTTCAAAATGGCTACACAAAATATCCGTGCTTTTCACGTCCCTCGGATCATGTCGCTCTGATGCTCTTCATAACCAAAAGATAAAATGGCAAATAAATTTTCTGACAGAGAGTAACAGCGTACTGAGTTTCCTCTTGTCGACAGCAAGAAAGTGCTACTTCAACCCTTGCACATACAGCTTGGACAGATGAAAAACTCTGTTAAGCCTGTGAAACAAGATAGTAGTACCTTTAAGGATTGACAAGAAAAGTCTCCTCAAATCAGCGAGACAAAGATATAAAGTGGCATTTTTGTTGGTCTAAAGATCACAGAATTGTTTAAAGGCATATAAAAACTGACTTGGTTAGAGTTTCTCACATTTAATGGATTACAA
Organism: Cristatella mucedo; assembly: GCA_009760855.2. Taxonomy (NCBI): domain Eukaryota; kingdom Metazoa; phylum Bryozoa; class Phylactolaemata; family Cristatellidae; genus Cristatella; species Cristatella mucedo. The sequence goes on along the minus strand of WPIO01000008.1, from coordinate 12,661,444 downwards.
TCTGGTGGAGAAAACTGTCTCGGTCAACACGAGAGTTTGCTGACTATGGGCAAATAGTTTGGAACACGATCTAATGCTACGCGGCACTTGGCAGCAGAATGAGTGTAAAGATACATTTCCTAAACTCTCGCCTTGGCTATTTATCATCCAATGTAGGGGCATTCCGCGATGCAAAGGTGGGAGGTTCCATCACGACATATGTGAAATGGGGCGTATATATCAAGGCCGCTGGAGTGTTAACAGGATGGCTGATAAGTAAGACCGGCAGATCAAAGACATATGTTTAAATTTTACATGACCTAGATGATATTATTAATTAACCATTGTAAAAAATGCATGCATTGCAAGTGAAATTATTGTAAAATAGAAATGTAAATTATTAAAAATTCTAACGTGTTATGTTAAATTGAATTACAGATTCTTAAAAAACACCCACAAATTCACTTGAATCGCCCATTAGATTGAAAACAAGTATCTCGACTTCTGTAACTCATTGCTTGCTGGTCTACCGGCCTGTGGAATCAGGCACTTACTGCTGGTGCAAAACTCTGCAGGTAGGCTAGCCTGTCTTGAGCTCCGAAATTGCCACAACACACTATTTCTAATCAACCTGCACTAGCTCCCAATCAAGAGCGTTTAGACTTCAAGGTTCTTTAACTTACTGTTAGGTCTCTTCATTCTTTGGCTCTAGCCTTCCTATGAGAACTATTCCCCCACCAGGCTAAGAACACCGGTCAACTATGAAAACGTTGCTGTGGTATCTAGGTGTGCTGAACACAAATATAACCATACAATGTTTTAACTGCTCTCATTCTGAAGATATTTCATATAGTTTAATCTTATTGTTTCACCGTGTAAATTTATCCAGCAGGACTGCAACGATATCTAAATAAGCCTAGACTGATATGATATTGCATCCATCGCATTACATAATACCGTCATGCACAAAGCATCCAGAGTTGATTGCACCATTTTCTGATGCAGTGCAATATGACTGCCAAGCGGCTGCTGCAGTAAGCTGACGTCTTAAACCGCAGTTGAAAAGGTTGAGCATTTAAAATACTTCAGACTTTTTTGCAAGACAGTTTAAACTGCTGCTACATGAAACTGTTATTACTTTATCCACTGAGGTACAATGAAGAATGACTGTAGATCTGATAGTCAGGCTGGAGCCAAAGAATGAAGGAACCTAAAATTGAGCGACAAAACCTTGAAGTCTATCCGTTGCTTGACTGCTAGCCAGTGCAGGCCAGCGAAAAGTGGTGTGACGTGGCAACTGCGATGCTCACGACAGACAAGCCTAGCTGCAGAGTTTTGCACCAGCTGTGATTGCCTGGTTGAACATGCCGGTAGGCCAGCAAGCAGCGAGTTACAGAAGTCAAGACGGGATGTCACAAATGCGTGAACCAACTTGGGTTTGATATCCCTGTCTAAACAAGCCCGAATTTTAGCAATGCTATGTAGCAAAGTAGGCAGACTTGACTATAGAGCTGGTGTGGTCGTCCATGAAATGTCACTTTGGAACACGACCCCTAGATTGCATGCAGATTTAACTGGCGATATGTAGGCAGATCCGATTTTGAGCGTTAGCCTTTCCGATTTCTGAATCACGCTTAGTTTGCCCATAACTAGTAAGTTGGTTTTATCAACATTCAATTTAAGAAAATTTGCTGCCATCCGTGTGCAGATGTCATCAATACGTGCAGCTAGAAAGTTGAGAGAATTCGACGTGCTGGAGGGTTGGGAGGAACCAAAGCAAAGGTACAACTGAGTGTCATCTGCATAAAAGTGAAAGCCTAGATTGTGCTTGGAAATCGCATCGGCAAGAGTGAGAATAAAAACCATGACAAGAACATGACAAAGCACGGAGCCCTGAGTTACCCCATTTTTCAGAGGCTCCTCGGATGATCTTTGTCCATTCACATCAACACACTGGAGTCTCTTAAAGAGATAGGACCTGAACCGTTGCAGAGCAGTGCAAGTGATTCCGAGGCGAGATGAGAGGCACTCAAGGAGGACTTGGTGATCGATAGTATAAAAAGCTGCCGAAAGATCAAGCGAAACCAGCAGAGATACTCTACCTGTGTCTGCATTCCTAAGTAGGTCGTTGTACACCCGAAGCAGTGCTGACTCCGAGGAGTGATTAGCTCTACAACTAGACTGGAACTTACTAGCGAGGTTTGAAAGACAAAAAGTACATGACATTAATGCCTCGAAAGTGCGTTAATACGGTGGAAAATGCTTGCTATATTTGTGAGGAAGTGACATTAGCCAACCAGAAAAAAGTGTCACTTCTCAAATGAAGAAAGCATATTATCTTTACTTAGGATGCAAGGCTGATGACCAAGACCAGCCTCCTCAGGACCCGAATATATTCTGTGCTAAATTGAAAACACAGCTTTCACAGTGGTTGAATGGTAAAAGGCCATCAATGCCGTTTGAGTCCCCGTGGTGTGGAGAGAACCAAGCGACCACATAAATAATTTCTTACTTCTGCTTGGTTCCTCATATTTCTGGCGGAATAATGAACAAAAGAAGTCGAGAATAGCCTACCCAAACATTCTGTCGGCGTTGATCAGTTCCACATGGTGAGGAACTTCTTATTCAAGAACCCTCAGCAGAATATTCTCTCGATTCATCTATGAGGACAAGGGGGCAAGGGTTAAGAGCCGACCTGTTCTTCTCCGGGTACATCAGCATACAGCAATCCCTATTTCCACTGCGGTGCATGATCAACCACACACAGAATAACAAAGTAAGAACTAAATGGCCTGGTTCGCGACTTGGACTTATTTAAAAACAAGGCAGATATGCTAGGATCAAGATTCAACAATGGAATCTTCTCGGAGAGATGTCACATGTACTTTATATGAAAAGCGCCGCCAGCACTTGCAGCTTTTTCAGAAAGGAAAGTAATCTGGTATTCTGTTCTGAAATTGAGGGCCTCATGAACGCTTTACAAATCGCTCACGATCCACAAGAATGAGGACTGTTTGTAGACTCTTCGAAATTGAGTCTTAAGGCTGTGTCTTTGCACGATGGAAACCGTCTTTTGTCTATTCCAGTAGTACACGCTGTCTACATGAAAGAGATATACGATACGTTAAAGCAGCTACTGAATTCCACTGAGTATAACAAGTACAGCTGGCACCTCTGTGGTGATTTTACTGTAGTTGCCCTTTAATAGGACTGCAGCAGAGATATACAAAGTGCATGTATTTCCTATGTGAGTGGGATGGCCGAGCAAGGGAATTGGACTGCCGGAGTCACGCTTGCCCCTGATAGCTGGCATCACGGGCCGCTGCAGAGCACGAACTCCTGTCCTGCGCGTGCAGCATCTCGCTTTCAGCGGATCAGCGTCGGCGTGAGGCGACTCGGAATGAATGAAGCCGTCGTCCATCGCACGAACGCACGGGTATGAGGTTCGGGCAAGCACGGCGACGTAGGAAGCCCCAGACCTTAAACGACGCCCCGAGGCAACGACACTTTGCCCTCGTCGTTCTGGGCAGCCCACTCTTCTCCGGCAGCCGACCTTTGTGGGCGGGGCATGCATGGGACCGCTGAGTGCGACGTCTACCTCGGCCGCTATATAACGGCGAGTATCCAGCATATCCAGTATATCCAGCTCTGCGCCCACGAGCTTGACTGTGCAGTTCAGCTTATATAGACCCTTCCTCACATCGGCCCGAAGGGATCTGAAAGCATACCGGTTCACTGCGGGCTCGCTGGTAAGCGTATTAGAGTACTTTTTTGAGTCATCGGTAGCCTCCACCATCGACATCTCGAAGTCAGCCTCGCCAAAGCTCGGCTTTCCTTCTCGTACTGAGCGTTGAGTCTACAATGTCTCAAAACATCTAGTACAAGCTGAGGCGTAGTGAGACCTTTCGGCGCCCAGAGGCAAGGCTGCAAACGGCGCTCGGTCCCCTCGTGTCAAAAAATGCTGCAAAACAGGCCCACCACAGAAGAAAAGCAAAAAGCAGTAGCGCTGTAGCAGGCGAGAATCGAGAAAATTGTACCAACTCTAGTCACAGGTACAAGGTCACTGCTTTAACTTTGGGTAATTTTTCTGGCCTTATTTGTGGAAAATAGGTCTATTTACAGTTTAAAGGTCAACATTTTCCAGTGTTGCTTTCTCCATGCTTAACAAGGCCAGATCGGAGAGTGGGTCTTATCCCATTGATGCTCTCAGATAAGACTGAATTATCTTGAGCTTGCTAAAGGATTTTCTCAATGTGGTTTTAGTTAATTGATGACACTGCCCCTGATCGCTGTACGAGTGGGCTGTGACACTCGATGTGGTAAGCAGCCGGGACATGCGATTAGTGGTTTGTTTTGCCAAGGGAGCCCTGCTCCGTGTGTAGGAGGAATAAACTGGTGGTGTTGCTCATCGGCTGGCGTTTTGTGCCATTCGAGACAATAATTCGGGCTACACCCAACTGGCAACTCATACAGCTATGGTGAGAAGAACTTGCGAGGCAACTCTCAAATTAGGAAGCACATCTTCTCCATAACTGAACATGAAAGACATGAATTCCAGTGGTGTCTTTAGTGCCGAGTCTTGACACGTGCCAAGAAGCATTTTACAGTCGCATATTTGATTGTATAACTCTGTTTCATCAACGTCGGAACAGTAGAAGCCTCCACAATCTAGACATTGCTGGCAGAGTTTGGTCTGGTCAAGTGTCTTTGAAAGCGGCTCAACTTCCAACAAGAAACTAAAATTGGCATCGAGATCTATGAGTCGGATAAACCTATTTGTAATTTATTGTCGGAGGTAGTCTAAGTCTTTCATAATTCTTGAAATATCCTTCTCTGCCGTGAGACCAAAATCTTGAGAGAGTTCTCCAATCATGTGGGTCTTTCAGTGAATTCTTCATTCAACTACAGCTCCCGACAATTCACATTTCCTTCTGGCAAGTATTGATGATTTCTGGCTAATGTCTTCTCGAAGTCGTGAAAAATTAATCTCAAGAGAGGGAAGGTCACAAAAGGCGTCTTTGAAGTTCATCTTTGGGTCTTTGCTGTCTTTTCTGAAAGTGGCAAATCCTCCTTAAGATGCTGTACAAAAATGGCAACATAGCCAAAGTTCGAAATGCGATGTGGGAGACCGCCAGCTTCACTTCTTGTTGCGAGTGTTTCACTTGTATCCTCAGACAGTTGCCCCAAAAGACCTACAATGCGCTATTCAGTCTATCATTGATAGAATTCACAGACTCCACTCTTGCACTCCACCTTGTTGTAAAGTAACGTTCGACAGTGATTGTTTTTAAAACATTCTTCAGTTCTTCACGCAACAGAGTTTATCTTGAAAAGAAAAAGTATGTGGTCTCTATTTTCCAAAATAATAATGACAGTAGAATCTTGTCTTGCAGTGGAAATTGCTGCTAGGTTCAAGCTGTGGTTATCAGTTTACAAAAATTGCCTTCTCATTTTGTAATAACAGAGCTATCGGGCCTCGGCCATAGATTGTCGCATAGTCGGTTCCTAGCCCGCTGCAATTCAGGAACCACAATAATGATTATCAGCCGTAATCTGACTGGTTTAGCTCGCACCGCCATTTCAACGACGCTTCGCACCACTCCACATAAAAAAGCTCTCGCATCATCGGAATATTGATAGCCAATCCATTTTAGTAGTAATAATAATAATACAAAATATTTAATAACGCATTTAAATTTAATGAATGCGTTCTTTTATTCAAGGTTCCGCGTCAGACGCCAAGGTTTTTTGACGTCTTCAAGTTTTTGTGGAGCTAGCCGAGTTAGTTAGTTATTTGTAGGGATGAAGGAGCATTGCGGCCCCACCTGAGTCTTAGGATGTGCGTTCGAGCAGCCGTTCGGTTTTCAACCCTAGCGATGCTCGTAAACCCAACCCACCCAGCGGTACGTATCGCCTAAATGCCGCTACAGTTAGTTTTGTGTACTTTCTGCAGACGTTTTCATGGAGGTGAGCAGTCTTTAGTTTGTGTGCAAGTCTTTTCTGCCTCGTTGTTGGCCTGGTGCACCCTGCCTAGGAGGAACGGTCAAGGCTGCCTTTTGAGCAGCGGATTCACTTTAGAGTTGTTTTTTATACCTACATGCCCGTAGAGCCTCCGCTCCGAGGGGAATGGTGCAAAAATTAAAACCCTATCACCTAGCCTCCGCTAATAGGTGAATTACTGCAACAATAACAGACCTACTCTAGACCTCGAGTCCTATCCGAATGATCGATACCAGATGTCGATTTTTTCGAGAATAACAATAATACGCTTGATAAAGCCCCCTTAAAGAACTCAATCTCTTTTTGCAGGTGCTTTACATTTGCTGCAAAGGAAACACGATAGAATGGTGAGTGGTATCATGCTTGATAAACAAAATGAACAACATGGTTAGAGGTGGCATGCACAGGATCAGCACCACTTGTGAGCACATAAAGGACGAAAATAGGGATCCACTAAATGCTTTCACAAATAGGTGCGTTTTTAGTTCATGTGGTTTAGTCAGGGATATCGTGACGGAAGTCGGCAGGGAGTTACTGGCTTTGGGAGCATAAAAACTAAAGGCACGGTCTCCAAAGAATTTGAGGTTAGTACGAGGTATAGGTAACAGTTAGATTCCGAAAAGCGGGTGGTTTGATTCGAGAAATGGCGAAATAGAACTCACCCTAACAATTCTCAGTACGGACAGAGTTTCTGCTGGCAATTCTGAAGCTAGCCGTCCATCGCTGCAACTCTTAGCCATGATGGCATACTAGGTAAGGTGATTGCTCATCATGATCTCGGTCCCGAGGTCGTGAGTTCGAATACTGCGTGTTCAGTTTGTTCGGGCAGTCAAGCACAGCTTAAGACGGCTCAGCCAGATGCCGTTTATTAGCAAATGTAAAGCACCTGGAAAGAGATTGAGTTCTTTGAGGGCGCTTTATCAAGTGCATTATTATTATTATTCTATTATTACTATCAGGGAAACCCGGAACCGGGGGAGGGCACGGCCAGCACGTTGGCTGGCAAGCAGCTGCTGCAAGTGGGTCCGCTGTTCTCGCCTCAGCGGCTTCCGCTGAGGTAGTCCGCTCTCGCGGTACGGGAGACCCAACATCTTCTCTTCCCGTGAGAAGCCGACTGAGCATCGATCGGCTTCTGAAAGTATAGCCAAAAACAAACGAGAAGCTCAATACAGCATTCAATGGCAAGTTAGAGAAAATCGCAAGACAGCACGACTTTGTGTCAGGTAGAAAAAATGGCCTCAATGGCCTAGAGGGCCACGTGACACCTGATCGTAGGAGGCACACCAAACCACGGCCTTTGGTGACCAGCTGGATGCGTAGGCCACCAGCTTTAAGCAACCGCTGGGGCATAGCCAGCGCCCTTTTCTCACAACCAGGGAGTAGGCGCGTGCCTCCTCCCTCTGCCGCGCGGGTTCGGCAGTCTCCTTCGCCTCGGTGACTGCTTTTACATCGCCCGTAGTAGTCACGGCGCCGACCTGCGTCGTAGTCGCAGTGCCGGCCGGCATGGCGGTCGCAGCACAGAGCGGCGTCGTAGTCGCAGCGCTGACCAGCGTCGTGTAGTCGCAGTGCAGACCGACGTAGCAGAGCTCGCCGGCGTAGCAGCATTAGCCGGAGGCGCCGCCGACGCGCTGGGCCGTGCAGGGCTGAGTGTAGTCATAGCACTGACCGTCGTAGCACCTGGCGGCATCTCAGGGCTTGTCATCGTCGAAGCGCTGACCGCTGTCGAAACGGTCTCACTGCCCGTCACCAGCGCCGTCTCGGTGACCTCCACCACTGCTGTCCTCTCGCGGACCTCTCGGATCGTCTTCCGGACGGCCACCTCGCGGGCCGGGGCCATCTTGTCCGCCTCCTTGCGGATCGCCGTTTCGTGTACCGCTCGCACTTCGTGAGCTGCAACATCATCTGCCTCCTCGAAAGCCGCCGACTCAGAGGCAGCCGTTACTTCAACGGTCGCCGCCGGCTGCTCCTCCTCCACCGTCGCTGCCACCTGCTGCCGCTCTGAACTGGTGGCAGGCACTTGTGGCCCGGAAATTTTAGACACCAACAAATGTGTCTCATTACTCTAGTTAGTATTGAAGCTATTACAGAGTCGGCCTGAGCAGGAATCTCCGCCACATATGTAGCACACATCAGGCACAGAGGTAGAATCCTCCTGACAAGTGCAACAAGGTCCTGTACCTGGAGTTCCGCCGGTTTTCGCGGAGCTACCTCCAGTTTTAGCATGGAATACCCCTTAATCGGAAGGATAATTATCAGCATTGCCTTTTGTCGGGACTCTTCGGAACTATGTTTCTCGAGGCGTATCGTCAGCAATTGAAGCGTACGTCTGCTCACCGACGCTGGTGGAGCTCTCGTATCAGATCCTACGTATTACACGCAGCGTGTCGTTCAAATCCCATTCTCTTCGCCACTGTTATGTTTGTGCGGGCAGTCGCGCATAGACCAAGACGGCTCAAGCAGACGCTGTTTACTGCGGAAACGCGGAATCGGGCCGCACGGCCAGCGCGCTGGCTGGGAAGCAGCTGCTGCCAGTGGGTCCGCTGTTCTCGTCTCTGCGGCTTCCGTCGCGGTAGCTAGCTCTCGCGGTACAGCAGACAGACCCCCGACACTGCGGTAGGCGATCCTTTATTGCTTGTGCAAGCGTGGGAATAGCCTGTAAGACTGTTCTGCCGCTGTACACAAAGGCTGTTAAATTAGCTAGCATTTTCTAACGGTCCGCCGTTACTCGCCTTCTCCGTCTTATCCTGATTTCCTCGTCGTGAGAGGTAAAGGCTATTTATGGCTTCCGATTGCTCGCCTAAACTCTAGCTGGCTTTGAGTGCTCTGTAGAGAATTCGCTAGCGTGGCAACTATCAACGGATGTGAATGCACAGATATACCTGTAATAATTATGGTAATGACACACACATATATAGCACCAGAAAATAACTTGATCTCTTTCAATGCGCTTAGAAAATACCGTAAAAGTGTAACCGCACAGAAGCTCGTCCCCTGGTTCTCTACCGGTGGACTGTGTGATGCAGTGCTGCAGTGTGGTTAAAACACAGGAGGCCACAACTGGGTGCCGAAAGCAACAGTTTATTGCGGGCCCGTTAGTAGCGGTTACGCGCCGGCGAACGCGGCGCGCGCGAACCGGACCAACCGGAGTTAACTACACGAACTCCCGAAGCCCGCGTATAATACACTATTTTATGCGAGCGTCGCTAGCGATTGTGAAGGCGGGTTGCTACAGCACCCCAAGATACGAGCAGCTAACTGAGTAGCCGGCAGAACACAACTGCACAGTCTAAGTTGCACTTAGCTGTTCGTCGCCGTAGGATCGTCTCTCGTGTTCTCGAAGCGTAGTCTCGCATCGACTACCAAGCTGCAGCCCTGAGCTCTGTCAGTCGTCTCGCTTATATCTCGCTCTCCCCGCCTCTTGACCTTGAGCGTAGCTGCTATTTTTGTCGGACCCTAGCTCTCGGTGTCCGTCATCGGCCTATTCGCGTCTGCCTGTAATTTATTAGCTGGCTCCTCCGCCAGCTTGCCATCCTTTCGCTCTTTGTCTAGTGGAGCACAGTAGTCGGTCCACATCCTGACTGCTCTTTGCCTACCCAAGCTCCATTCTAACCTGAGCGGATCTCGCTGTCAACTGACGCCTCGCTCCGCTCCCGGTTTAACTAATGTGTCCCCCTACCCAATTCTTCTTGGCTAGTCCGCCCGCTACGGTTGCTCTAGGAGTCCTAGTCAGACCCACCAAGGCAAGTGCTCATATCGCGGCGACCGCCTGAGAGCTGCTCCGTTGCAAAAGTAGCGTGCCGATTGGTTAGCGAAAGCGTTCGCGGCACCAGAAAGAGGCAGATTCGCACCGAGGACGGACAGACGATTTGTGGGTGCTGACTTGCCGGGAGCTGACACGCTGCTGAGCTGACGCTGCAAGCAGAGGCGAAGCCCGGGAATTTCTCAATAAGGGGGCAAGACTTTCATGTAGAATGGGAAGACCCGAAAGTAATGAAAAATTGTAGCTCACAATGGTAGTGTTTGTTCGAAACAAACTCGACTGTTCATCAAGTGGAAGTAGGACATAGTTTCGTCGTTGGCGCTTATTGGGGGGGGGGCCCCGAGGTGTAAGGGGGCCGGAGGTCACTGCGCCCACAGCAAATACCTCCATGCCTCTCCCCTGGCTCCTCCTGGCGCCTGTGTAGATATTCGTAGATACACGAAATCGTCCCTACCTCGTTCTGTGAGATATTGATATTCATTTTGACGACTCAGCTGATACTCTAAGTGCCGAATTTCGTGCACTCACGGACTCATTTTCTCTTGTGACTTGTGTGCCTGACCCCAATCACAGCAAGGGTCACACGCGATCAAATATTCTCAAACAATTCCGGGCTCTCATCGCCTAGCGTTACGAAATCCTGCACATCAGATCACATGCAGGACTCCTTCAATCTGCAGTTCGCTCTCCTCTGAGGCCAGAATCATCTATGAATCGAGAAAGCTTCAAGCCATTGACATTCATGCAGCCCTTGACATTCATGCTGTCTGCACGAAAATATCTTATTCGCCCCGGCTGCTTAGTCCTCCAATCGACCTGCCATCGCTTGTAGAATGCTACAACACGACATAGCCCACATTATTGATGAGTTAGCACATGCGACTAAGGGCACTGTTCGCCCTGGGCCAGACTGCCTATGGCTTACATTAAACTAGCTAGGTCTACTGAGCGAAAGCTTGATAAAGCATTCAAGCAATCAGGATTGACTGATCATCGACAGGCGTACAACAAAGACTACTGCACTAATTGTATTACCAATTTGTCCTAGCAAAAGGCAGGGTCTCAATTCTATAAAAAAAATAATGTCGAATTACAGATGCACATGCAGACCATCAACCATCTCCCTAACCACTCCCAGGTAAGCTCCTTACCTAGTGATCCTTGCGGTGACCTTGGCCGGGCACTTCTTTAGCTGCTTTGTCAGAAAAGGTAGACAAGATCAGAGAGTCTATCCCTATGGTTGCAGCATCCCCGCCGGACTCCCGTTCCTCAATTCTGTGCAGCACCTGTCTGTATTCAAGTTGGCCACGAGTGACCTCATCCTGAAGTTTATCTCCCAGTCAGAGAAGAAGACTACAAGCCCTCTAGACCCGATTCCCACTGTGCTCCTTCTACGATGCATAGATCTGTCCACTTATGCCATGCATTACTTTCATTTTAACGACTGACGTCACGTCATCTAACGTGACTAAATTTCAAAAGAAGCTAAACACTCATGCATTCGGTGGGTCCTTGTGATAGGTCTTTTGTAATTCTTCCAAATGTCGGCATTCCGTAGCAGCAAGCAGCCGGTTGCTTTTCTATAGGTATGCTAGTCAGCTCACAACTTTGTGACAGCTCTCTGAAGGCCGAATGCAAAGTCGTGAAACCTGACCATGGCACTTGCAACCAAGGCTCAGAAAAAAATGGCTGGTGGCTGCTGACCACTGAAACGAGCTGCTGCTGTTGCTTTACAGAATCCACGGCAAATCGGATTCAGAACCTGGATCTGGATGAACCCACCACCTGCATCAGCTCGGAGCATCAGCTCGATGTTGCCACCGCCCAGCTGATGAAATGAGTAAATACGGCAGCACATTGTCGTAACACGATACAATACACAGCAATATAATCATCTCGGCAGTGAAGCAGCACTATTTCGCACAACATGTGGCTGCAAACCACACTGCCCATTGCAAAGCCGCCACTGCGGCAGCATCGTTTTTAGCAGACAGGCTTAGACCATCGCTGTCTGATGTCTGCAAGTATCGTGCAGAAGCAAGCAAACAAGTAATAGTTAATAAATCGGTAACAAATTAAAGAAACCACCACACAGGCAATATCGCATAGAAGACGAGCTCCGAAAATGGCAATCGACTCCACGTCTCTGATGGAGGGTGTGGGCGGGTCACTTGGTCACACTCAAGCAATGCGACCGAGTGAGTGAAGTACTCGGAGTAAAGGGGATGGTCGGTTTCAGTGAGCAGCAAGTGCATCGCTGACGCCCGTCCGCGGAAGAGCATGCACATACCCTGCTCTGTTAGGACCACACTCGTCGACCCTTGTCTTCGCCTCACTGCAGCATGCAGCAGCGAGGCGAAAACGAAGTGCAAAGTCGCACAAAAAAGTAAGCAAGCGCTTCGCACCAGCTGTGGCGACGACAGACCCATCCGTGCACGAGGAGGATCTCGACACAAGTCGGCGATGCTGCTGGGCACGACAGATGGGCGCCAGAGGGTGGGCGCTCTCTAGCCGACGTCGGTCGGCGGCCTCGGAGGCAGCACGATCGGCTGGCAAGGCGCTCAGGGGCACGTAGCGCTGCCCTGTCGGCGAAGCGAGTGAGCAAAAGCTTCTGTACGGCTCTCCCGTCGCTCGGCGCAGTCGTCGAGCGGCAGTGCATCGCCCTCCTCGAGGTCGCGCACAGCCGGAAGCAGCTGCGGCAGCTCTCTTGACGGGCAAAACGAAGCGCTGCACCTCCATCCAGCGAAGCAGTCTGCTGGCAGGCGGTGCAGGGGGCATGGCCATCGCCACAGCCGAAGCGGCCTGAGAGCGTCGTTTGTCACTTGGGCGGCAGCCGAGGGTGCACGAAGGGCCTTGTCGGCCTGCGAACCGGTATCGGCGGCGGCTCGTCCACGAAGTCACCGGCGCAGCTGTCGTCGTCCGACAGATCGCTCGGGCCCTCCCCGGTGGCGCTCTGATCCGAGTCGTTCTGGCAAATAAAAAAAGGATGGCCTCGAGTCGGGGAGCGTCTGCCGTGTGCAGCCGCACTAGCAAAAGACCCGGCAAAGCTCGAGGATGCACATCAGCAGAGCGGCGGCCATGTTTCGCGGCCACAGCGCCCCGCTGATGAGCTGTTCGAGCTCGGTAGAACCGTGCGACCACTGTCACTCCGTGGAGGAGACCGCTGCTGCTGCTGCACGAAGCAGCAGCCAAGGCGCTGGCAAGCAGTCGGCCGCTCGAGTATCAGCCGCTCAAGCGATGGCCGCTCGAGCGATGGCTGGCGATGGGCCATCGGCACAACAAGAAAACCAGTCACGGCCACCGACCGGAAGCCTTTGGATTGGCAACTCGCATACTACATGCAAAGCTTAAATGCTAAGGCCACCGGAACACGCCAAACGCCAGGTAGCGCTACCCCGCCGGCCTCCTTGCGCTGCTAGTGCTGTGTGCACTGCCAACAGCTGCAACGCCAGCCTTGCGAAGCCAGCATCGATGGCATCGATGCTGGCAGCCAGCATCGATGGCATCGATGCTGGCTTCGGGAGTCTGCTGGCGTTGCCAGCAGACTTCACTAGCTTGTTCCTGTGCGCGCTCTGCAAGCTCACCCTCGTGCACGATTCGGTGCATGCCACTAGCCGGAGGTCACCATAGCTTCGGCTGCTGCATGGCTCGAGTTCCCACGAAGTGGGATTCGAGGTGACCCCGAGTGTGTTCTTGTGTGAATTACATCATAGTGGTCTAAGCATAATATTTACTTTCTCTTGCATGATTTTCTAAGCATCATACAATTAATTAAACCTTGGTAATTAATTCACTCAATAAAGATTTAGCCGTCGCTGAGCACCATAAAAGCAATCTGCTGTTATTATTATTATTATTAGCTTAAACTTGGTGAGAGAGCAGGCAGCAGCCGCCCGCCGATGCTTACCCTGCGCATGCCGGTCGAGCTGGCAGTATCGACGGCTGCCGAGCGAGCCCCCAGCGATAGCGGCGGGGCGGCCCTGCCACCTCGACCTCCGCCGCTGACACTTGCTGCCGAGGCCAGGCTGGCAGCAGAAGAGAGCATGCCAGCGGCAGCAAGCCTGGAGACAGGTGAGGCGCCATCGCCGGCTTGCCCACGATTCGGCAGGATCCTGTTCAGTTGCGCGTGCATCTTCTGCAAGACGCTCTGCGACTGGCTGCCACTCTTCTTCAGCTCCTCGAATTCCACCTGCAGCGACGATGCAATCCCCCAAAGAATAAAATCTCCCAGCATGGCAGCAGTGAGCATACCCATGATGCAACTGCATGCCTGGACCAGCTTCTTGTTGTGCTGACAGACAGACAGACAGACAGACAGACAGACAGAGAGACAGAGAGACAGAGAGAGAGAGAGAGAGAGAGAGAGAGAGAGAGAGAGAGAGAGAGAGAGAGAGAGAGAGAGAGAGAGAGAGAGAGAGAGAGAGAGAGAGAGAGAGAGAGAGAGAGAGAGAGAGAGAGACAGAGACAGAGACAGAGACAGAGACAGAGACAGAGACAGAGACAGAGACAGAGACAGAGACAGAGACAGACAGACAGAGAGACAGAGACAGAGAGACAGAGAGAGAGAGAAAGACAGAGAGAGACAGAGAGAGACAGAGAGAGAGACAGAGACAGACAGAGAGAGAGACAGAGACAGACAGACAGACAGAGACAGACAGACACAGAGAGAGAGAGACAGACAGACAGACAGAGACAGACAGAGATAGAGACAGAGATAGAGACAGACAGTGAGAGAGACAGAAAGACAGAGAGAGACAGACAGAGAGACGGAGACAGAAAGAGAGACAGAGACAGAGATCAAGAGACAGAGGCAGAAAGAGAGACAGAGAGACAGAGACAGAGAGAGAATGAGAGAGGAAAGAGAAAAGGAGATAGAGAGAGGGAGAGAGAGGACCTCATAATAGAAGCATGGTGAAGTTTGCTTGGTTGTCTTAGCAGTGCACCGAGCACCAACGGGCGGCCTGAACTCGTGAGAATGCCTCGAAGCTCACGTCACGTGGTCTCTGGACGCGATATCAAAAGCCTGCGCATGCTTCTTTTTACGAAGGAGTGCCGGACATAGAGGATAATGCTAAGGTTGGTCATGTACTGGTCGGATTTTCGTGTCACAGCTACTTCTGCTCACTGTTTATCGGACGAAGCATGTTAAACCCAATTTACTCAAACGACTAGGCAACATTATATCTCGTTTGTCTCGACAGCAACGACCTCAATCAGCCTAATGAGAGCTCCATAGTATCAGACCAGCCGCCACGGGCTCTAGTGCGTGGCTCGCGCACGCCCGAGCAGCGCTTACCATTTTCTCATTGAAAGACTTGCCCTTTATCGACTTGTATCGCCGACACAGGTCGCCGAACACTTTCTCGGCATCATCCAGGGACAGCTCGC
Source organism: Cristatella mucedo (assembly GCA_009760855.2). Taxonomy (NCBI): domain Eukaryota; kingdom Metazoa; phylum Bryozoa; class Phylactolaemata; family Cristatellidae; genus Cristatella; species Cristatella mucedo. The sequence continues at coordinate 12,646,317 of WPIO01000008.1, read as the reverse complement.
CATTTTTGACGCTAATCTGGAGCTGCTTGCTCTGTTCGTCAAACTGAGCCCGTGAGCCGCCGGCAGGGATAACGGCAGCTGCCTCGAGAAACAGGTGAAAGACGCTGACTGCGGCAGCGGTCAAAAACAACTGCGAGGGGGTCCCCACCCGAGGAGAGCCTCAGGGCGATGCCTAGAGGCACGACGCCACCTCCGGCTGAGGGGTGTGTCGTGACGGCCCGCACACATCGAGGTGGACAGCAGCAGCAGCAGCTCGCTGCAGCAATGCGAGCAGCATGCCAGCCCACCTGGGTCGATCGTTGCCGTGACGTCGCTTCGAGGCTTATGAGAGACAGGCAGAGTGTAGGCGGCTTGATGCTGCTTCGGTGGCACCATCCTGGATAGTGTGGCTGCACCCGGAGGCATGCCGCTGTAGGGAGCTTGGCGCATATTGAGCAAAGTGTTAGAAACCCTCGACAAGTCGGGTGTGTCCGGCTTGAAAGGCGGGCGCTGATGCATCTTCAGCACTAAATGCAATGTAAATGCAATACGTTAGGCTTGAGCGCAAAAGACGAAACTGCAGAGAACAGTCGGCAGGAACAAAAGAGCATCACCGGCATACAAGTGTACCCAGGCTGGGTTCGGTTGACAGGGACCGGACGGCTATAGTGAGGGTTAGGGTCACCGGCTAGGCCGGGGTCGGACCCTACGGCATGGCCGTATGTATGCAGTGACGTGAGGTCACCGGGGCTCTTGGGTACGGGAAGTTGGCCAAGTAAGTCGTGGTGTTGGAGGCTCCCGGTCTCGCCGAGTTATGCACCTGGATTCGTGCAGGCGTGCTCCGGCGATGCTGCCACGCACGCAAGGGAACGAGTACCCAAGGCCCGAGTGGAGCTGGATAGCTCGCTCGTTGTTGACTTGTTTATACCACGTTCCCCGTGTAGCGTGTTCGTGACCCCTCCCCCCCCCCCCGTGTGTTGGCGTCTTTCGGTGGAAGCTTACGACTGTGGTAGTTGTCGACTCGGACTAGCCAGCAGTTACTCAGCCAGCCGGGTTTTGGATGGCGTACGCTCGTACTGTTGGACTCGGAGTCGGTACAACGACAGGACTGCGGAAGCCGACTGACCCCAACTAACACGTTTGTTCGTGCTTGCTGCATCTTTCGCTCCCATAGTGTATAATGTATAGGATCCTCCCTGTAGACCTGTTTAGTTCCCCTGTTGTTGTTGGCGCATGCGTTATTATAAAGATGTTTAACCTGACGGCCGCTCGTCTTACCCTAGCTCGGCGGCATGGCGAGCGGCAGCGTGGCCGGAGTTTGGCGGGGTTTGGCGGGAATTAGCCTCTGACCCCTGGAACCCGGTTACACAAGTATGCCAGCCGTTGCTCACGAGGTCTGCCGACATTCGACTGTGGGCACACGCGCAAGCAATGGCCGACGATCCTAATCCATGCCCTCACCGATGCAGCATGTAACTTGAATCGACCGAAAATTGAAACGAAAGTGAAAGTTGAAACGAAAGCCATTGGTGTGGCCAATGAAGCAGCAGAAGGGGCAACTCGCACATCTGTCACCACGTTTGATGCCAGTGGTCGGTCATCCACTGTGAGCTTTTATGCACTTCAAGAGCGCACAGCAGCTATGCAAATCACGACTGAGTTTTTGTATAGAGAATGGCGCTAGACGTTTTCGTCTGCCCTAGTACGGCCACATGAAGCAATCCACGAGGGTATGAACAGTTAAAAGCCGAATGAGTGGAAATGCAGCAGTGTCTGCCTCAGGTCCCCCGTAAAGTTGTATGCGATACGGTGCTCTGCACAGGAAGTGCTAGTGGAAGTGCATTTATCTCGAGGAGCTGCATAGAAATGCTCTGCTTACTAAAATTGAATACAAAAGCGTTAGCAGCTTACGCTGGGCTTGCAGCAGGCACTAATGTGGGACTCAAAACAACGACCTGGGTCTAGACGTGCGAGCGCCCTACCGCTAGGCTGAGACTCTGCCACGCGATTTTTCGGCCCATGGCTTGCCTGGGGCTGTGCACATGAGGCAGCACTGGATTCTGCCTCGAGCGCAGCTACGGCTGTCTGCCTATTCGTGAATGCTCACGGTGGCTTAATTAATGGGCAGGAATGGGCAGCACTGGCTCGAAGTGTCAACACGAAGGCCAACCAAACCAAAGGAATCAAGCATTGCTTTCCCCTTGCAGCTAGTCACGTGGGATGGGGAGATGCCTCCATCGGTGTACCGAGCTGCTCGGCCAAAATACGCCAGAATTTGCCTTTACCCCCTTCAATGGAATGAATGCACGCCGGGGTAGAGTGCACGTGTCCGGTGTGATTGTTCTGCTGCAAACCAGCAATGACAGGGGGATTGTAGATTGGCAGGGTAGGCTTGTCTGTCGTGAGCATTGCAGTTGCCACGTCACACTACTCCCTGACCTGCACTGGCTCCCAGTCAAGCAATGAATCGACTTCAAGGTGGTTTTGTCACTCATTTGTAGGTCTACTCATTCTTTGGCTCCAGCCTACCTATCAGATCTACTCCTCCGCCAGGCTGAGCATCGTTCCACCCACTTTCGGAATCTAACTGTTTACCTATACCTCGTACAAACCTCAGATCCTTTGGAGACCGTGCCTTTAGTTCGTATACTCCCAAAGCCTGGAACTCATCCCCGACCTTCGTCACGACGTCTCTTGACTTGTCTGCATTTAAAAAGAAACTCAAAATGCATCTATTTAGGACAGCACTTAGTGGGTCCCTGTGATTCGTCCTTGATGTGCTTATGCGTGCTGACACTGTGCATGTTGCCACTAACCACATTTGCATGCTGACCCTGTGCATGTCACCCCTAACCATGTTATTCTTACTGTTAATTGAGCATGCAACCACTAACCATTCGATCGTGCTTCCTTTGCAGCAGTTGTAAAGTGCCTAGAAGATTGAGTTCTCTGAGGGCGTAATATGAATAGTATTACTATTATTATTATGTGGCCTGCATGGCAAAGGCTCGAGTTCGTATTTAATCTAACGATATGCCAACTTCGGCACTGAACAGCACCACTCGGCAGGACTAATCCCCCACCCGTACAGCAGAGCTCACATTCAGACGATCGTGCACTGTAATAGCGCTTTCGCTCCTGCACGCACGCACAGCATCTTACAGTGAGCCATAAATTAGGCTGCACACACTACGATGCTTTTATGTAGGGTGGCACGACCGGCAAGATTTGAACGTAGGCGGCTAGACACTCGCAAAAAGAAAAAATTATAGCACACAATTATAGTCCTCATTTGACAAAAACTTGGCAGCTGCTCCTTGATTGGAATTGGGGCATAATTTAGTCATCGGCGCAGGTCGGGTTGGGGGCAGGAATAGCGTGCCCTGCCTGTAGCGACCTGCGGTCGCTGCCCTGCTGCAAGGCAGTGGGCAAAATGCCCACTGCCCACTTGGCTCTGACACACTGCCACTGAGTGAATCCTCGTGCGTTTGTTGCTAGCATTGCTGAATCTGGCCAGGGGGGGTAATTGGGCTGGAAATCACATGATGCATGGGCACTGCCAGCAGCGGCTGCGATTGTGCAGAGACGGCTTCTACTGCCGTCTACAAATTACGCACCACGGCGCAAACAAAAGACCGATGCAGATGCTGCCGGCTAGGGGCGCACCCATTGGCAAACTGGAAGGGACACGAAAGGAAGAACCTGCTTCCACCTGCCCACACACCTATATTGCCCCACCTCCTAGCAGTGCCCGGTTTGAAGCCTTTGTTCACGACCAAGCAGGCGGCCTTTGAGGAAAATAATAGTAATGCACTTAATAAAGCGCCCTCAGAGAACTCAATCTCTCTCTCTAGGCGCTTTACATTTGCTGCAAAGGGAAATGCAGTTGAATAGTGAGTAAAATCATGCTTGATAAACAAACAATATGAATAACATGGTTAGGGGTGACATGCACAGGATCAGCATGCAAATGTGGTTAGTGGCAGCATGCACAGTGTCAGCACGCATAAGCACATCAAGGACTAATCACAGCGACCCACTAAATGCTGTCCTAAATAGGTGTGTTTTTAAGTTCTTTTTAAATGTGGTCAGGTCAGGGGATGTTCTGACGCAGGTCGCGAGGGAGTTCCAGGCTTTGGGAGCATACGAACTAAATGCACGGTCTCCAAAGGATTTGAGGTTTGTATGGGGTATTTGTAGACTGCTGGATTCCGAAAAGCGGGTGGTACGATACTTGGCCTGATGGGGGAGTATATCTGAGAGATAGGCTGGAGCCAAAGAATGAAGTGACCTAAAAGTGAGCAACAAAACCTTGAAGTCAATCCGTTGCTTGACTGGTAACCAGTGCAGGTCGGCAAGAAGCGGTATAATGTGGCAACTGCGACGCTCACGACAGACAAGCCTAGCTGCCGAGTTTTGCATCAGCTGCAATCGCCTGATCGCACATGCCGGTAGGCCAGAAAGCAGTGAGTTGCAGAAGTCGAGACGGGATGTCACAAATGCATGGACCAACTTGGACGCGGTATCTTTATCTAAACAAACCCGAATTTTAGCAATGTTATGAAGCTGAAAATGGATTTGACTGTGGAGCTGATATGGTCGTCTAACGAGAGGTCACTTTGGAATATGACAACTAGATTTCGAGCTGATTCAACTGGAGATATGCTGGCAGAGCCAATTTTGAGAGTCAGCCTTTCCAATCTTACCTTACCAATCACACTGGGTTTGCCCATAACTAGTAAGTTAGTTTTATCATCGTTTAGTTTGAGAAAATTTGCTGCCATCCATGTGTGGATGCCATCAATACATGCAGCTAGTGAGTTGAGAGAATTTGAGGTGCTCGAAGGCTGGGAGGGATCAAAGCAAAGGTACAACTGAGTGTCATCCGCATAGAAGTGAAAGCTTAGATTGTGCTTGGCAATCACATCAGCAAGAGGGAGAGTATAAACCGTGAAAAGAACCAGACCTAGCATGGAGCCCTGAGGTACTCCATATTTCAGAGGTACCTCAGATGATCTTTGTCCATTCATGTCAATACTCTGGAGTCTCCCACTGAGATAGGACCTGAACCACTGCAGAGCAGTGCCAGTGATGCTCAGGCGAGATGAGAGGCGCTCTAGAAGAACTTTGTGATCGATGGTATCAAAAGCTGCCGAAAGATCGAGCAAAACAAGCAGAGACGCTCTACCCATGTCTGCATTCCTAAGTAGGTCGTTGTATAGCCTAAGCAATGCTGACTCTGTGGTGTGATTAGCTCTAAAGCCAGACTGGAACTTACTAGTAAGGTGTGAGGTTTCGATATATGAGTTCAGCTGGTCTGCCACGACCTGTTCCAGTGTCTTTGATAGGAATGGTAGAAGGGAGACTGGGCGATAGTTGCTTAAGTTCTCTTGGTCTAGTGTCAATTTCTTGAGAAGTGGCCTGACTGCAGCTTTTTTGAAAGAGAACATTCTGCCAGAAGACGATACGCCATTAAAAGCTCACCCCGATAAAGAGCCCCCTCCTCCGTACACCATTTTCTCGTACTGGGTTCATGCAACAGTAGAACCGAGGAGCCGCCGGCGTTACAATTATCGCCCGAGTGGAAGGCCGAGGAAGGGTGGGCACACAGCCAGCTCGTCCAGGTCGGTCAAAAAACCACCGGCCACGACATGCAAGCTGGTCGGTCCCTCAAGTATTAAGCCACATTATAAACTTGAGAGCACGGTCGGCGCAGCATGCCTGAACTCTTCAGCTGCGACTCCTCATGAGTATCCCCCAAGGATCGCGAGCGATCGCCTTTACGGGCACAGCTTGGCTGCAATGCATGCAAAGAAGAGATCACAAAACCAACCGATCTAACCAAGCGTGTGCCACTCGCTCGTCAGCCATCGGGTGGCATGCTCGTGCGCTCGCACCTGCGACCGGCGTTATGTAGTCGTCCGAGGAGGCATCGCCTTCGTCCTCGCCTCCTCCTCCGGATGTTCCGGTACATATGGTGCTCGCTTCTGCATACTGGCACTCTTCCTGGTCGCTACTCGGTCTCCTACCGGCTGGAAAAAAACGATTGCAGCTGCTTGCCGTACCGTTGTGCTAGTGATGACAAAACGGGAAGGGGGGCACACACCACTTTCAGCTACCCGAGCGACGAAAGGCCACTGCACATGAAACCCGCCTGAGCACAAACGAAGCAATTCTCTGCAGGAGTAAACGTTATAATTCGCATACACAAAAATTGTACATCCATATCCGGGAGTGCCATGTGAGCTCCCGGCGCAGTCCTGCCGGCAAGATGAACCATACTTGTGCAGGCACTACAATTACTACTGCAGCAGTGGTAATCAGTGGTACGCTGCAAGTAGCCAGCAGTGAGCAGTATCGTCCCCGAGGGAGCTCCAAAAGCAGCTAACGAGATGGGGGCACATTTGGTAAATAATAATAATAATAACAATAAATTTCTGATTCAACAACCTCATTTGTAAGAGGGACAAAAGAGCCTTGATGGCTATCACCACCGTTTGCAGTGGGCAAAACAGGATCGTCCACTGCAGGACTCGAACCCATGACCTGGATCATGAAGAGCATTGCCCCTGGACTGATACCCAGTTACGTAGATGGGAGCCAATTTATGGTGTATTGCCATGCAAGTGAATGCCTCAAACGTCTCAATTTGCATCAGCTACTTGTCTGAATGCCACGGAAGCTCGGGACAGTGAGAGAGAGAGAGAGAGAGAGAGAGAGAGAGAGAGAGAGAGAGAGAGAGAGAGAGAGAGAGAGAGAGAGAGAGAGAGAGAGAGAGAGAGAGAGAGAGAGGAGAGTATGGCTCTGGGTCTTTGTCTAGGGGTAAGGTGCTTGCATTTCACGACCCACATCATTGGGTTCGATGCCTGCAGCAGGCAAGTCTTAATGCCAACTTTGAACAGGAGTTGTGGCTGCTGACAATTCTGCTGCTACATAAATAAAGCTTTTGAAATAGCTAGCCTTTGCTTTGCTTTGCAAAGCTCTCTAGAGTATGCAGCCTTGCCAGAACCGTGCAGCAGTCGTACAACTAAGTGCAACCTCCATATGCAAAAGCCCGGTGACATATCATTGTAAAATAATCATATTAATAGGGTTATTAAAGAAGCATCCGGTTTACAAAGACTGCGACTGGCTTTCTGCATGAGGGAAACAAAAAATGGTGCTAAAAATAGCTCACAAGTAGCATGTACATTGTAGGAGTTCTACTTGCTCATCACACAGCTTAGTAGTTCGGCTGTTAGAAACTACAAAAGAAGCAGGGAAGTTTTCTTGAGGCCATAATCAATAATTACACATCAAGATTGCAGTTTTAAATTCAATTTATCAAGACTACTTACTAGAGTTCGTGTAAAGCCAGTGATGTGTGTGCCTGCTGCTTAAGCCTTTGTAATTAGCGCTGCACCCAGTCAGTAATGTATGCCTCACATACGGCCACTAATTAAGCCATTGAAACAGCACAGCCAACTCCTCACCTGTGGCCGATAGTTATGCCACTGACGTGAGAAGGGCATTGTCATGTGACTAATGTACGGTATATATCTCCCAGAAGTTTCTTGGATAAGCAAGAGGCTCTCAAGAAACCGACCGACACGTGTGCCCATTACCCACGAGTTGTGCTGGGCAAAAAGTCCCCCATGTCAGGATTGACCATTGCAATGAGTCAAACCTTGAGGCGTATGTCCTAACATCAATCTATAAGACGAGGTCTTCAAGATCGTTTTGCAAGATCCTCTGCATGATCGCCTTTTGCATGGTTGCCTGGATCGTGCGAGAAAAACAGTAGTAGAGACAGCTATTCGTGCTTGCATTTGTAGCGATCACCTTTTTTCACGGTTCCTTAGAAGATAGATGGTGCTTCAAATCTCACCACTGACAGAGGAGGGTGGCTCGGCAATCCTTTGTGAGCTGGCAGGCCACGATCAAGTAAAGCTCATTTCATTTCACTTTCATTTTCACACAATTTCATTTCATCATTTCACTAAAGTGCTAGCAAGCTATGAGGGGTATGGCAAAAAAAGGACATGGAGAGAGAGAGAGAGAGAGAGAGAGAGAGTTCCACTGCATCACTGCTACTGAGCCAGAGAAGACACTCAATCCACTACTTTTACCTGTACCGACCCAAGCTCGATATACTAACACTGCAGCTCGGAGCTATTATGCTAAATCTATAATAATAATAATAATGCACTTGATAAAGCGCCCTCAGAGAATTCAATCTCTTTCTAGGCGCTTTACATTTGCTGCAAAGGGAAACACGATTGAATAATGAGTAATATCATGCTTGATAAACAACATAAATAACATGGTTAGGGGTGACGTGCACAGGGTCAGCATGCAAATGTGGTTAGTGGCAGCATGCACAGTGGCAGCATGCACAGTGTCAGCACACATAAACACATGAAGGACAAATCACAGGGACCCACTAAATGTTGTCCTAAATAGGTGTGTTTTTAAGTTCTTTTTTAAATGTGGTCAAGTCAGGGGATGTTCTGACGCAAGTCGGGAGGGAGTTCCAAGCTTTGGGAGCATACGAACTAAACGTACGGTCTCCAAAGGATTTGAGGTTTTTACGAGGTATTGGTAAAATGTTGGATTCCGAGAGGTGGGTGGTACTATGCTTGGCCTGGTGGGGGAGTAGATCTGACAGATAGGCTGGAGCCAAAGAATGAAGTGACCCAAAAGTGAGCGACAAAACCTTGAAGTCGATCCGTTGCTTGACTGGTAGCCAGTGCAGGTCGGCTAGAAGTGGTGTGATGTGGCAACTTCGACGCTCACGACAGACAAGCCTAGCTGCGGAGTTTTGCACCAGCTGCAATCGCCTGATTGCACATGCCGGTAGACAAGCAAGCAATGAGCTACAGAAGTCAAGACGGGTTGTCACAAATGCATGGACCAACAGCCAAGTTCACGGGCTTGCCCGGGCATGGCTACTATGAAGATTCTCACCTTGCATTGTGATGTAGGTATGCTGGTCTGAAGTTGAATAGATATACATGCCCTTGCTCCAAGAGTCATTAGGGGTTGGAGTATTGCTATATTGCACTGGAAGAGAGAAAAGGGGGTGGAGAGATGTATCCGGTGCAATGGATACTGCAATGCTGCGTAGATAATGGAGAGATTCAAAATGCTGAGTAAGTGACCGAACGGCGACGAGAGCTCCAGCTGGAGCAGCTACACACAGTAAATATAGCTCGACCAGGTCGCGAAGAGGTACAGTGCTTACAGGCAGCATCGCCGTGAACGTATTCGGCAGCCTGGTAAGGCTCCGAGTCTACAAAGATACCGTGAGCACGATTAGCAGTTGATCGAGAGAATTGAATATTAGCAGACAGCCTGTGCATCGGTATGCAGGGTTTTATTTACCAAACATGCCATATGTGTCTTGCAATTTCCAGGCGATCTCCTGAAAACAGCAACACGGATTGAACGATCAATCATCTCGGGGTCCCTTGAATCGGGAAAGAGACATTGAATCGGGCGCGACAGAAACTCGGTGGCAAAAGTCACATCATAAATTCAAAACCTTAATAATAATATAATAATAATAATGCACTTGATAAAGCGCCCCCAGAGAACTCAATCTCTTCCTAGGCGCTTTACATTTGCTGCCAAGGTAAAGTAAGAGTAAATGTCGGCTGATTCAGAAGCAGCATTTAAAAAACAATAATAAACTAGCTGACTCAACAGCCTCTTCTGTATAGCTACAGAAGAGCCTTTACGGCTATCACCACCACTTGCAGCAGCCATAAAGAATCGCCCACCGCAGGATTCGAATCCACGACCTCGGGACCGTGGTGGAAAACAGCAACCACCTTTTCCTAGTGAGCCTTCACGGCTCACCAATTTATGTAGCAGCAGAAGGGTCGTAGCAGCAGGCTATCACCTGCTTAGCAATAAAGGATGGCCTACTACATAACTCGAACCCACGACCTGGGCCTCAAAGTGCTAGCAACTTACTCCTGGGCTAACACCGAGGGACTGTATGTTATACTCATCCTCTGGGTAACAATGCCATCTGCAGTGCGTTCACGGAAGCAAAAACCATCTCCGGCTAAACTCGGCAGCCTCTGGGTGAATTCTCTTAAGGTGAAAACCTGAGGAAATGAAGAGAGCATTGGACTGACAGAGTGGTATGCTCATAACTAAACCTGGATAATTTTTAAAGGTGTTCCATGAAAGTTATCTGATTTTCCGTGTGCGATAACGGGTGTGTGCTTGTGTGTGTGACGTCAAGGACGGACTAAAAAGCTAGCAAACTCAGCTAATTATAGGCACATATACACATGTATTTACAACAAAATGCACGGTCCTGCCTAATGGCGCTTGCTAGAGAAAACAGTACATCCAAAGAGAGAACCCGTGGAGCGGGTGGTAGTGTACAAAAATGCAGAACAGGCTGCAGAATATCTTTAAATATCCAGATAGTGCGTGGTTTTGAGTTTTTTGAAGGAACTTAAGAGAAACTGCTGCTTTTCATAGCTGTTTAACATCACGAACAGCGAGACCAGTTAAACAGCAAACGCTACTGTGACACCACTATCGGCTTAAATCAATAGTCTTGAGAGACAGCTTTTCTGCTCAAGGGCTTTACTAGAATAGCAGAACTTTTTGGCTGGCAAGCGCAATGGTGCAGATGCTTCTCATCAAGGCCTGGACGCCACTCACCTGGAAGCTTTCCATCATATTTGCTGCCTCAGTGTTGCCAGCCGTCATGGCGATGTCCCTGGGCGTTTCGCCATGCTTGTTTTTAATAAAGCTTATTTGCAAGGCACCGGGTGATTCGATGAGCTTACTGAGCAGGTTTCTCAGATTATACTTGCAGGCGAAGTGCAGCAAGGTGGGAACGTCCCGATCTAGGCATACGGTACCTGCAGGAGAGGCGCCTCGCGACAGCTGGGATAGGGGTGCACGCAAGAGCAGAGCCCTTTCAGCCACTTGCAGCCAAAGTGGGCCAACAGTAATCACAGCGCACGCCGATCAAGAAGAGGGCAACAGGCAGCAGCAGCAGCAGCAGCAGCAGGCAGCACCGACAAGGCAGCGAAGCACGACTTCAATGAGCAGCAGCAGCAGAAACTAGCCATGCCATGAACACTGCACGTGAGAGCACGCGAAAATGCAGTCACTGTCGAGCAGCTCAGATGGCTAAGCTAAGAAAGAACAGCTGCATCACAGTCAGGATGTTGAAAAACGACTGGCAGGCACGTCAGGAATGAGCAAGCAGCACACACACACACACACACACACACACACACACTTCCACTATATCATCCGAATTCGTAAACACCAAGGTTCGCAAGGTGGATGAATACGCTGGAAGCTACTTGCCTGCTCCATCGGCAGGGGCCTGGCTGTCAATGCCAAAGGCTGTCTGCAGGTCAGAAACGTCAACCGGCGTGTAGCGAGCAAACGATTGGCTCAGGCACTCATCCAGTTTGTCAATATCACTTATGCCCAGAGCTTCAGATATTACTTGAAAGGGATTCACAAGATCGTAAACAAAGTTAGCCGATATAGACGACACGCTAAACGATCGGCTACCCAGAGTTTTGCCCGAGCAGTGAAAGTGTATATGGTACTTGCCGAGAGCATCGCCTACAAACAGAAGCACCGCTCGGTCGGTGCATGCCCGAACTGCAGGAAGCAGTAGCGGTGGCGGCAGCAGCAGCAGGCTGCACATATCAGCATCCCTACGAGCAACCGAACCAGATAATTTTCAAGATATGTTCTAATAAAGAAGTCACTGCTGATTTGCAAGTCACACATTCAAAATTATATTTGGGCACACACATTCAAAATTATACGCGTTGATAACCCGCATTGTGAAATGTTATTGCTTCTCTATGAGTGCAATCTCACAGCCAGAAAGAAGGAGGCAGGCACCGAACAATTCATTCCTGGGCTGAATCGGTGGAGGCCACCAGCCAATGCCATCGGGGTCTGGTTGTTAATAATAATAATAAAATATCTTAATAGAATTCAAAGATAACTCCAAGTAGGCAACTCCACGCAGGCAACTGGACTAGGACACTTAGCTCTTCTAATTAGTAATGATGCAGTACGACCATCATTTGTTTGCTCAGAATTTAGGCATCTTCTTCAATAATTGTTTTAAGTTTGAAATTTCCATTAAGAAGACTACTTCCACAGCTAGCCCTCATATCCCAACTCCTGGGCCGTGATGGCTCAGGAATTAGGTGCTTGCTCTTCACGATAGAGGTGGTGGGTTCGAATCCTTGAGTGGGCGATCATTTATTGCCAAAGGCAAGTGGGGGATAAAGCCATTTAAGGCTTGCCTGCTGCTAAACAAATGAGGCTATTGAATCAGCTAATATTTATGAAGTACTTAATATGTTTAATATGGCGGCTCGCTAAAAATGTTAGTAGCTCACTGGTTCTGTCTAGGGTGGATGCAACACAATGCCGTTCAGGCAAGGCTGACAAAAAAGCCATTAAAGCATATACAGCCGGTGATGAATGTGGGTACCGGCTAGTCAACACATCCCAGAGGTTGAGCGATATGTTTTTTGATCTGCACGTCCTGGACCGTGGAACTCACTTTCACAATTCTCCTGCAACGACATATTGTCTTCTGCTGCCGACTGTGTCACACTCTTTCCGGCTGTCTTGAGCTACGACTTCGAAGTTACTAACTTTCTCGACTGTCCTGCTGACTCGGCCATATGTCTCATTTTTGCTTTGTTGCATGAAATGAACTCTGCTGGTTACCACATGCAGACCAAAAGCTGCTTAGGCTTTGAGTGGCTATAGATAACTCTTCAGCATAATACCCTCGTGATCTGTGTGGTTTTGTGGAATTACAGATGGAGATTCATTACACTACATTACATATATTTATATTGTATATATATATATATATATATTGAAAGAGGTTTATATAGACACAAATATCTGCATCAAGCTATATATATATATATATATATATATATATATATATATACTTGATGGTATGATAGGTTGATATATATATATATATATATATATATATATATATATATATATATATATATATATATATATATATATATACTTGATGGTATGATAGGTTGATATATATATATATATATATATATATATATCAACCTACTTAATTTTGAATATACATAGTCCGACACAAAATTTATACTCAGATGCATCCTATAAAGGAAAGTTACTTCGGTGCTGCTAGCTGGCACTGACCGGTGGGGAGTCGACCTCGCACACAAATAGATTGAAACGAGTTTTAAACATAAATGAATTGGCGTGAGAGCTGGCACTGAAAGAGCCTAATGCAATGTACGGCAGCACATCTCGCACTTGTGAGATTGGCAGGATATAATGTAATGTAATGTATTTCCCTCAGTAACTCCACAAAGTCATAAAGACCATGTGGGCGTTATGCAGGAGAGTTTTGTATAGCGAACTCATAGCCTAAGCGGCTTTCGGTACGCATTCGGTAGCCAACAGACTTCGTCTCACACAACAAAGAGAAAGTGGGAAGCATAGAAAAATCAGGAGAGCAGTTGAAGTAGTGAGTGGCGTGAAAGTAGCAGCTCAGGACCACTGAAAAGGATGAGCCATAGTCGGCAGTAGGAGAGTAGTTGTCGTTGCATAAGAATTGTGGAAGCGAGTTCCACTGTCTAGGACCTGCAGAGCTAAAGCTTCTGTCGCCAACGGTCTTTAAGCGGAGGAATGGGACAGCTAATCTATTGTCCACAGAGGACCTGAGGGCGCGAACAGGCTGAAACTGATGCAGCAGTTCAGCTAGGTACTAAGGACCCAAGCCGTGGCGGGCCTTGTGGGTCAGCGTAAGAACTTTGCTCTGTATCCGTTGCTCAACCGGCACCCATCCTAGCTCTCTAAGCAAAGGAGACACGTGCTCAAACCTCTGGGACTTAAAGACCAGCCTTGCAGCCATATTCATAGTCAACTGCAGTGGCCTAATAGCTTTCTTTGGTAGCCCAGCCAAAAGGGAATTACAATAATCAAGCCGAGACAGAACTATGGAACTAGTTAAATTTTTTACAAGCAACTGTGGGAGACAGCTCCTGATCTTGGATAGGGATCGGACATGATGGCTAGCTGTAGAAGCAGTTTTCTGAATGAAGCTTTTAAAATTGAGGCAGCTGTCGAAAACGACACCTAAATTTCGAACACGTGGTGATGGTCACACAATAGCATCACCTATTAGAAGAGCAAAGCCTTTTAATCCAGCCACACGCTTAGGGTGTCCTATGAGCAGTAGTTCGGTTTTATCATTATTTAATTTCAGGAAGTTTTCTTACATCCAGGATCGAATATCGGCAAGGCAAGCATTCAGTTTCTATGTTGCTGCAGCAGATTCCGACGGTTTGAATGACAAATAAAACTGAGTATCGTCATATAGCATAAAAGTGACATCCTATTCCTTGGGCCTTAATCACTTTTCCCAGAGGTTGTGTATAAATGGAGAACAGCAAGCGACCGAGTACAGACCCTTGAGGGACTCCACAGGTGACCCTTCTCGTGTCTGAGACCTGACCCCACACGACACGGATTGAACACGATCAAACAAGTAGAATTTAAACCACGCCAGTGCTTCGTCTGCCAGACCGATCGTTGTTCTCAATCGTTCAAGCAGAACATCGTAATCAATGGTGTCGAAGGCAGCAGACAGATCTAGCAGAGCCAGGGCAGCGATATTCCCTTCATCATTGCCACACAGAATGTCATTGTTTACACGGAGGAGAGTAGTTTCAGTGGCGTGCTGCCCCTGATTGAAATGTTTCTGACATTTCACTATTTTCAATATGTTCAACCAGCTGCTTAGCAACTATTTTTTCTAGAATCTTTGACAAGAAAGGAAGAATGGAAACTGGGTGATAGTTTACAAGGACCTCTCTATCTAATCCGGACTTTTTAAGTATGGGTCGAACGATTGCCGATTTGAAGGACTTGGGCACGACCTCCTTTCCCACAGAAGCATTAAAAATCTTGGTTATTGCAGGGCTAAGTTGGCCTGCTAGTGAAGACCACAGAGATGAAGGTATAGCGTCTTCAGGAGACGAGCTCTTTTTGCTAGACCTTATTAAGGTACCCACATCGCATGCAGAAACCTCGAAGAACCTTTTAAGGAAGGTCACATGTTGTGGAACCACGACTGCTTTAGTCGGAGGGGGCTTAATGGAGGCACGAATGTGCACAATAATTTTTTCCGTAAAGAAGGCTGAAAACTTTTTGGCTGAGCCCTTAATATCTGGGGAGTCAGACCTCACAGCATTGGCTAGTAAATGGTTTACTGTCTTATAAATCTGTTTAGTGTCCGACTGGCAGGAATTCAGCTTTCGAATGAAAAAGATGCCCTGGTTTTTGTAAGCTTTCGGGTGTAAACTCGAAGGAAGTCTTTGAAATTGACTAGATCTGCATCAGACCCCGATTTCCAGAAACGACGTTCAAGCCTGCACTCAACCCGGCGCATCTTTAGGAGTTTTTTGTAAATTGAAATGAATCTCTAAGACTTTGAACTCGGAAAGAATGAATGAGAGCATGCTTGTCAAGAGCACTCCTGAGTGTCATGTGCATCGCATCAGTGAGGGTATCGAGGCTGCCGGTCGAGTCTGAATGCAGATTAAGAAGACCTGCATCACAAACAGATTTCAAAAACTTGTCCATGCCAATGCTTTGTAAGTTATGCCGTTTGAAAAGTTCGTCATTACCCTGTACTTACAAGGGAGCAGGAACAGTAAACGAGACTGAACAATGATCTGAGAGGGTCAGTGGGCACACCACAAGGTCAGTGGGGAGGACATCCTTAGTGATCACGAGATCTAGAATGTGGCCACCGATGTGGGTGGTATGATTAATGTGTTTGACCAAACCAAAATTCTCCAGACAGTCAAGAAATGAGCGGACCTGGCTGTTGCTAGGGCTGTCAACGTGAATATTGAAGTCTCCTACAATCAGTAAAGGCCTGTCACACACAAATATATTAGCGAGGAACTCTGATAACTCCCCTATAAACAAGTTTAGACAGCCAGAAAGAGGCCGGTATATCACAACAGTGAGAGTCATTGTCTTTGATGAAGACCTGATTGCAACCGATTCAAACGATGGCCCATGAGATCGAGAGCGCCCTCTCTGTTAAGCTGAACCCTGGCCTCAGGAGCTCAGGAACGCGATGCCTCATGCACGTCCAACTCTGCTGGCACGAAGCACGTTGCAATCAACTTTGGGACTTTTGCCCTCTGTCCCCTATGTGATTCGCGACCGCAGTTGAAAAAATCTGAAACCGACAGAGACAGCCAGGCTCGACCGACGGTGCACAGCTGGCTGCGCGGCCGAGCACGACTCGTGAGATCTGGTGAACTTTCGCCCACGCAGGCGGCAGCCAGAGAGAGTGCACGGCATACTTACTGGGCACGTCGAACGTATACACTCCAGGGCGGCTGAGCGACGTGAGCGGCAGCTCGACTTTCTGCTGGGAACGAGCGCGCACGAGATAGGCGGTAGGGCTGGTGCAGGGATAGCCAGGATCCACGACTATGGTGGCTGCTGTTGTACCCTGCAAAAAACAGCACCGACCTCGGGCCTAGGTCCGAGCAACGGCAGCAGCAGCAGCAGATACTAAGGCTGCATTGAATTACCGAAATACCTCAGCACTGCTTGCAGAGGGACACAAACGCACACACAAGACTCCAATGCTGCTTCACTGAAGCCACTGCTGTGCACTGAACGGCCCGTGGTCAGTCCGACGGCTGAATGCCGTTCGACCGCCTGAGAACCATCCCAGATCATGGTGGCACGGTGGCAACATCCCGAAGCACGAGCACGGCGAAATCAACCCATATAACAGTGGCTCTCAACCTTGCTGATGCTGCGACCCTTTATACAGTTCCTCGTGTTGTGGAGACCCCCGGCCATAAAATTGTTGTGTGCAAAATGTGGAAATGCGTGTTTTCGGATGGTCTTAGGCGGTGTACCGACAATTGAATTCGCCCTGCGACAATTGGCCTGTACCAACCGGCCTATACGACAATTGATCTATATGACAACTGATCTTTGGAAGTGGCCCTAAGATCAGAAATGGGCAATACAAATCAAACTGGTGCAGGTCGGTTTTATTTGATCAAATTAGATTATATATATATATATATATATATATATATTAGTTTATAGACTATTATAAGGATTGGATATCGGCTAGTATTAATAAATAGAAATGATAATTTTGGAAGTTAAAAATTGAACATAAAAATATTTATAAATCATGGAGTCAGCGATACAGTACGGAATATCCAAGCGTGGAAATGCTACTGCGATATATAGAAACTTGGAATACTGGAAAGTAATCGTCAATGCAAGCCGCACTACGAATTGGCAATGCTGCAAATACCGGCAGCTTAGTTGCAGGGCTCCTCTAATAACGAATGGCACTGCAGTAGTTGAAAATCGCACTCCAGAACACTGCTACGAAGGAAACATAGCAATAGCCCGGGCAAGAAAGGCTGTTGGTGACATGAAGGCTAAGATGTGGGAAGTTTCTGCGACTCCGAGTGCAGTGCAAGGTTCTGTGGCTAGGAACTTATCTGACGACGTGCTAATGGCTCTACCGAAGAAGTCAACCTTGAATCGAGCACTGCAGCAGAGAAAGAAGGACTTGCCCGAGGCTTACGGAACTTCACCACCGATACCCACAGATCTGTTGTTTGACATCCCTCAGAAATTCATTGATTTTTACTGTTTGACTCCGGACCAGGACAGGATCGGCTGATTATCCTCAGAAGTAACCCCTGACTTGACGGCTTGGCTCGAGCAGACGTGTGGCTAGCTGACGTTTCAAGTAGTTCCCTTACTTTTCTTTCAATTGCACAACTTTCATTTTCAATTTGTCCTAGGACGTATCCCTGTTGGACTGCCTACTGCCTTATACTGCCTACTTCCAAACAAGACGAGCGAAACATACTATCGCCTTCTCGCCGAACTCGAGCGCCTCCTACCTGCTGCAAACCCTCAAAGAATTTTCATCGATTTCGAAGCAGCAGCTATTAATGCTTGCTCTGCCTTGTAATCGACAGCTACAATTACGGGCTGTTACTTCCATCTCACTCAGAGCGTTATACGAAAGGTCAACGAGTTAGGAACGAACGAGGAATATGAAACTGATGATGCTATCCGTAGTGCAGTTCTATGTCTACCAGCACTGGCACATGTACCGGAGACTGACGGCATCGAAGCATTTGAGCTGCTGTCCGACTCTATGCCATCACACGAGCGTATGAACGAACTGATCTCATACTTCGAACATACCTACATCCGAGGCAGACGTTTTCGAGGCCGAGGTGATAACTACGGCAATTTGCTCGTCCCTGTGAGGATGTGGAATCAGAATGGGGCGTCAGTAGTAGTGTAGCTCGTACAACTAACGCAGCAGAAGGGTGGCATTACGGGCTCCAAGCATTGTTCCAGTGCCATCATCCAACGATGAGGAAATTTCTGAAAGGGCTTCTCATAGACCACAGTAAGCAGACTGCCTTGTTCTTGCAAGGCACCACTGGCGTTCTTGTTGTCCAAGCAAAGAGACACCAAGAGCTTGCCGAAAAAGTTCGACGGGTTGTTGAAGGTTACGGTCGTACAGAGATGTTCTAGCTTTCCTTCGTGCCATTGCATTTTTGTCGCATTGTTAGTTGAGAAGCTAAAGTAACATTAAGATCGATTTTATCTAGAACGTAATGAATATTTTTTGACACTTTTAAGAGAAAAAACTGTTTTACTAATAATCCTGTTGCATAAAAATAAAAAAAATTCAGACAGTCATGAATTCATTCTTAATTGTTTGTATCAATTTGGTAAATTAAAAATTGTGTATTATTCTTATAAATGGACATATAGATAATAATAATAATATTGCACTTGATAAAGCGCCCTCAGAGAACTTAATCTCTTTCTAGGCGCTTTACATTTGTTGGATCAATTGTCGTATAGGCCAGTTAGTACATGCCAGTTGTCGTAGGTCCAATAGTCGCAGACCAGATGGTATATAGATCAATTGTCGTATTGGCCGGTTGATACAGGCCAATTGTCGTAGGGTCAGTAGTCGTAGGTTCACTATTAACCCAACCCTTACCGACAGTAGGCAGGGCTCACCAGTTAGTCTGAGCTTACTACTAGGTCATCGGGCACTCAGAACCGAATATTAATGCACCATTAAAATTTCCCGTGATTTTCCACGGGCATAGGCTAGTGAGAGCATGAGCAGGAAGGCAATAGTGCTCTATCTAGAACACTGCAAGTCAACCCACAACGTGCCATGAAAGGGCGTGATTCATTCATCTCTGATGACTACTGATTGAGGCTGACCACAGCTTTGACAAGTTCATTATGCAGTCAGTCAAACCGGTTGCAGATTAAAAGAATAACCTACAAACTGAAGCAGCTTCCTCCACCTTAGTTGGTGCGCGCTTTGCATCATTACTATGTGGAGAACAAGCAGGCAACCTTTTTCAGAAATGGTAAAGTGCCTAGAAAACGAGATTTAGTTATCCTGATATGTTATAAAATGTCATTATAATTTGTACTGGCCTCACTGTTATTATTAGTATTATTAACCCAACAAACCCAATTAATCTAAGAGGTCCCATGGTGCTCACAATGACTGCATCTGCTCTTACTCCAGTCAGCTGACGGCCACATGCCAGACAGACCCAGGTTCAGGCAGGCAGCCGGCTTGACACTTTGAATAGCTGCTCGGCAGCTGCTAGTGCGTGTGACAGTTCCCACCACCAGCAGTGGTTTCTTTGCACTCCTCACTATGACTAGGTTACGGGTAGTGGCAGTCGGCTCTGGCCGGTTGCCAGCTGCCGCACCAGGGCGCCTGCAGCCAGCTGCACAATGTAAACGGTTAGCTCCATCAAGTGCAATATTATAACCTCCACGGACCATCGGTCAGTCGCAGCATGCGGCAGCTCGACAATGAGGCCACATCGAGGCTCAGTTTCACACAGCTTACATTCAGATTTGTTGGATTGTAGTTCCGAAACCCCATCAAGAAAGTTATAGTCAACTTTCGCGGCCAGCTGAAGCAGTGTGAGCACAGGAAGTGCCACTTGACCACTGTAAGGTGCTTGCAAATGCCAAGAAAGACTAGTCGGTTGAATTGCCTGTACTATTTTGGCTGCTCTCTGTGTCATGACCCCTTGAGCGAACAGTTTTACATAGCAAAGGCTTTTTGTCTGCTTTTTGTAATGATTCTGAGGAGGCTGTCTGCCATAGATTTGCTTATCCTTTCTCTCTCTCTCTCTCTCTCTCTCTCTCTCTCTCTCTCTCTCTCTCTCTCTCTCTCTCTCTCTCTCTCTCTCTCTCTCTCTCTCTCTCTTGAAGGAGCAAAAACTCGGAAACAAAGGGTTTCAGACAGCAGCCGAACTTGTCAAGGTGCCGACGAGCGGTTCCAGTTCTACATTGAGCTGCTTGTACAGCAAGCTCCTTTGCCCACCACGTATGGCCAGCCAGCCAGGTTTGGCGACATCAGCGTCCTTTTAAATGTCGCATTTCTTCGTAATTCTAAGCAGATGTGGGGGCCTTGTGATTCTCCAAATGTACGAGCAAGATAAGCACAAAACGTGAAAATGTACAAGAATGAATAACGACAGTGCTCGTGCTTCAACAGTCCGGGTTGTGGGTTCAAATCGTGCAGCAACAGTTCTTTATTGTCCCTTGTAGGGGGTGTGACAGCTGCTAAGGCTCTTCTGCCGCTACATAAATGAGGCTGTTGAATCAGCTGACTAGTTATATTTAAATTTTAAGATCCATTTCGTCAATGTAGAGCAGCCTAGGCTGTGCGTGTACAGCACTAGCCATAGCATGCAAGTCACGAGTTCGAATCTCGAAGTACAACTAACTGGATTGAAACCGAAGTACAGCTGACTACTGATCACAGATGTCTCGCTCATCTGGTCAAAAACCAGAAGTACAACTAACTGAATTGACACCAAAGTATAACTGACTGACCATTATTACACATGTCCACTCGCGTGATCTAAAGCATAGAGTACGACACACCTCGTTCTCAATACTTTTAATTCAGAAACAACTAACAATTGCACGTGCTTTCAAAACCTGACTGATTTAGCATGCACATGTTTCAATTTGCATTGGACATGGAAGGTAGACTCCATGCATGCATGCATGCATGCATGCATGCATCCCTGCAAGCTCACGGTTCAGCACAGCCTACTACGACAAACCACTAAGACACATACATACCAGCATGACCTGGTTCGGAATCACCATGAATGCACCACGGTCCTTTTTTGCTGCAGCCGTACCGCTTTCCTTCGGCTTGCTGCCATGCCCGGCTGCAACACAGTTTAATGACCGCCGGGAATGCCAGTGTGTCATGGGCAAAGCACGCTCACAACTTCGGCGGACACAGCAAGAAAAAGGTAAAAGAGAGCAAATACATCAATCACCACAGGCCTGTATAATAATAATAATAATAATAATAATAATAATGCACTTGATAAAGGGCCCTCAGAGAACTCAATATCTTTCCTGGCGCTTTACATCTGCTGCAAAGGAAAATGCAATTGAATGGTGAGTGATATCATGCTTGATAAACAACATGAATAACATGGTTAGGGGTGACATCTCTTTGGGTCACAAGCAATTTGCTTCGGGCTACAGCGCATACAATCTTCGCACGTAGCAATAGAACAAGCAGCTCTATTGAAGTGATAAGAAAAAGCGTCCAGTCAGATGGACTCGACATGCCACCAACAGCTGCAGCTGCTAACCGTGTGGAACCGTGTAAAACACACACACACACACACACACACACACACACACACACACACACACACACACACACACACACACACACACACACACACACACACACACACACACACACACACACACACACATAGTGCATCTGACAGACGATGCTACATTCACGAGCTACTGACACTAAGTGTCACACACTCCTCCCAGCCCGTTTGCTTCCAACAATTCGTATTTCTCACCACCCAATCTCCTTTCAGTCAGCCTGTCTTTCCTCTGTCCCTTTGTCCCTACCTCGGCATCCCAGTTCCACCCATCTTGTTTGGTCCTCCACTGACATGCAGACGATATCTGGACTGCTGCACTGAAGCCAGTCTTTTTCCACAGAAAAGACACACTGTGGCAAAGCAGTTATCATAACATGCTAGAGGCCACTCTCTAGTGCTCATAGATATATAATGCTCATAGATATATAGTGCTGCTCTCAAAGATTAAAATTCCAACTCCTCGGCACGATCTGTCAACGTGGGCTCAACCTTTAGGCCTTCAGTCAGTGAGTCACCATTGACGACCACAGACCTTAAATTGCAGCAAACCATCACCACGACAACGGCCAGCCTTAAGCGCACCATGAACATGTGAATACGTAATACTTGCCGCCCATAACTGCTGCAGACTCGAATGCCGAACCTCGGGTCTCAGCAGGAGCTTCTGATGTAGACCCTCGGGTCTAAGCGTCGAGCCATGCAAAGCTTTGCTTTCCTCGTCCATCTGACGCTGCTTGGGGCAAACTGCTGATAACGAGCGAGCTGTGCTGCTTCACATGCTCTCCGTTGGTTGGTTTCCTGTCGAGCACATAACTTACATCCTCACGTTGGAATTTCACTGGGCAAGGCAAGGGACAGAGGTCGCAAGTTACAAAACTCCATTAAAGTTGAGGCCCATAGAGAACTTGAATCGCTGGCAGCTTTTGCCAGGCCGGTGATACAGCAGCATACGGGTGCCGAGCCAACTCTGTTCAACCGATCGCTGATGCTCCGGTCACCGACCAGCTGAGTTTGATGGCCTCACCACCTGGAATTCACTGTCAATAGCTCGTCTTTGCGCTACTCTGTCCCGATGGAGCTTTAACAAGTGACTCTCGACTCTCTCTCTCTCTCTCTCTCTCTCTCTCTCTCTCTCTCTCTCTCTCTCTCTCTCTCTCTCTCTCTCTCTCTCTCTCTCTCTCTCTCTCTCTCTCTCTCTCTCTCTCTCTCTATCACGTCAAAAGAGGCGGTAGACTTCAAAACCAAGTTTAACCAAGCGCATGCAGTGTGATCTCTCCCCCTCCCACAGCAGAAGCGCATCACAAGGAGGGCTGAGCTGCCGGCCGAGGCCTCACTTCGGTCTGGCTGCTGAAGGGGCAGAGCCGACCTCCAGGATACAAGAAAGGGCTGATAAGCTTTAAGGCCATTTGATTCTGAATGATCGGGATTCGCTGACGAGTTTACGCCCCAGGATCACTGCTGGTTTCTTAAAAATGCAAACAAAATGGCCATGAACTGGGTCTAGTGCTGAGGGCTTACATGGTTGACTAATCTGGGTGGCACAGACAGACTACCACTCGGTACTTTGTAGGTAGGGCAGGGCAAGGCAGGGCAGAGCAGGACACCGCAGGACAACGCAGGGCAGGGCAGGGCATGTCTGGGCAGAGCAGGGTGGAGTAGGGCAGGGCATGGCAGGGCATGTCAGGGCAGAGCAGGGTGGAGTAGGGCAGGGCATGGCAGGGCAGGGCGGTAGTTGGACACTTCCCTCCCCACCGAAAATTTTCCCTGGGGTAGGACATTCCCCCTTTATTGATGGATGTATAACTAAGAATATATATATATGTACATATATACATACTAATATATATATATATATATATATATATATATATATATATATACTATATATATATATATATATATATATATATATATATATATATATATATATATATATATATATATATATGTACATGATCAAATGTAGTTCATGCTCTATTGAAATAACATCAACTCAGTACAAGCTACTGCCGATGCCACGCTGGCGGCACCACCTCCGTCTGTCGTGCTATCGAGTTGCCGCTTATTCTGAGTTGATTTTATTTCAATAAAGCATAAACTTCACAGCAGTCGACTAGCGACGCCCGGTGAAGCAACGACTGGGGGCAGCGAGCTTTGGACGGACTGTAGGGGGGGAGTGCCGGTGTCGGGAGGGGCAGCGGTGGCGGCGTCGGCGGCGGCCAAGGATACTGCTACCTGCTCGAGGCTGCTGCCGAGAGCGGCTGCTGCTGGCCTCCCGGGGCAGAGCTTTGACCTTGCACTCGGTGGTCTGCCGAAAAGCAGGGCCGAAGCCACCGCATTTCTAATGACTTTAATGTAGGAATATGTTATATACTACATAATACTTTTACAAAATATGTAACAAGACAGTTTATATCATGGCATTTCCATACAGGATGGGAGGAAATTCCCTACCCTAGTGGGGGAAATGTCCTACCCCAGGGGGGGAATGTCCTACCCAGGGGGGAAATGCCCAGGGGGAATGTGGGGGGGGGAGTCCAAGGGGGAAATGTTCGTTTCCCGAGAAGGGCAGGACAGGGGGCTGCGTTGGCTCTTGAGATCATACAAGGAGACCCGTAGGTGGTATGGCTCGAAATACCATGCATGCTTCCGTTGGCCAACCACAAAGCCCGGTGGTCATCGGATGGCTGGCAGGCAGGCTTTACAAGAAGAGATTGCTAGCAGACTTGTAGAGTGACCCTGGGGGCATGTTGAGGAGTCAGGTGCAAGGGCTCGAGGTTTTTTCCAGGTGGAGCTTTCCAGGTGGAGCACTGAGCAGTTCTTTTGGATGGAGATAAAAAGCATGCTAGAGCTGCCATCGAGTTCAGAGTCGATTTACAGGGGGCGGAGGGGTAATCACATTTTATTAAATAGGGGGATCGTACTTCTTAGAGTGACCAGAGGAAGCGTTTCTTTGCACTCAGAACTAAAGGGGCCTGCCGAGTGGCAGCAGCAGCACATCCTCTTCGAGTGGCAGCCTCCGGCTCAATCTAGGGATATGCTGCAGCCCTATCCCCCCTCTGCTCTTACACGTAAATCGCCCAACGACAAATGGCGACTACCGCTCGAAGCTTATACCGCCGCCACTGCCAGGGCTCAAAGTCGCTTGAGCTGCCGTGCTCGCCACAGGCTGCACGGGTGCCTGTGGCCACAGTTCGAACTTGCAGCGACGAGCCACAGCAACTCTCCCGGCGACTCGAGATGTGCTCGAAATCCTTTTCTGGCCAAACGCAAGCATACCTCCGGGCCGGGCGATGCTGGCAGGTGTGGCATCCTGCGAAGGCCGCTGCTGCAGCAGCAGCAGGTCGGTGAGCAGCTTGAAGCTCGCCTGGATGCTCTCCTTGGTGTTGAAATCGAGAGCGACCCACTTGCCGAACGAGGCAAAGCGGTCTGCATGGGTGCCGCAGAACGCCCTGGCGTCTGCCTCCTTTTCGAGCCATAGGAGGTAGCTGCACTGGCACGGCTGCGTCTTGATGCATGAAAAGTTGGCAGCCGGATAGTCGGCAAGGTAGGCGACGGCGTCAGGGGAGACGACGACTAGCGTGACAGTCGCCGGGTTGCCGGTCTCCTCCGATGCTGCAACAAAGAAAGGGTGACCTGCAGTGGCTGACTGCCAGTGTGGCCCGCGACAGCAGTTGCAGTTGCTGCCGCACGGCCGGCACAGAGACACCGTCGGGACGTTACAGGGCCACGACCCTCGTTAATGCAAGTAATAAACACTTAATGCAACTCGGACCGACTTGGGCCTGATTTTGGTTACCAGCCCACAATATCTTGGAGCTGAGCCAAGTCGGCCGACAGTCGAGCAGTAGCAGCCGCCTCCGATTGAAGCCTCCAAGTTGGCCTACCTCAAGCAGCGTATCGCCTTTGGCATTCGGTCACTAATCTTCTAGGTCTCTTCGCTCTCCTGCTCCAGCCTCCTAATAGGAAATATTTCTAATCAACCTTTGCATAACACCATCCTCTCTTCTGACTCAAGTCTTTTAGCTGTGACTCTAACCAACCTCGAAGCTTTACAAATGGCAAAACGAGCTCTTAAGCTCCCAAAGCCAGAAACTCACGACCGAATGACATCACGACATCCCCTGTCTGACTTGGGAATACTCAAAAAGGAAGAGAATATTACCTGTTCCTCACAGCCTTTGTTCCTTAGGTGTGAATAGTGCACTTCCAAGTCCTGACAAGGGTGCATGTTACCATTATCCGATTGACTTTCTTCTTATCCAGCATAAGATAGCCCTGTGGGGGCGAGACATCGCCGGCACGTGGTTCCGCCGCCAGTCGACGTTCCGTCTGCCCAACAGGCGTGCTCCTTGCCCCGGCACCTGACGCATTCCTTGCCGAGAAATTCACTTTCTGCCTGTGTGTCGGCCTGTATGCACAATATCCACTCTCTTCCCTCTTAACACCACGTGCTATGGAGCAGCATGTGTGACGGCCACTATCAGTATGTATGCTTGCTCGCATATGTTGCCTGCATGCGATATAATACAGCCGTCGTCGACAACGCAACAACTCGCTTGTGTGGGGGGGGCTTCGATCTTCGTCAGGCAGCCATCGCCCGCCCACGAGCCCCTACAGCCCAACTACTTCACCGGTTTGTGACGTTGCCTCTAGATCACTGCAATTCCCTTTATTCAAAAACTAGACCTGTGCACTCTATAGCCTGCAACTGGTGCAAAACTCGGCCATGTCGCAGCACTTTTGTTCGAGCTTCGTCAGGCATCGTATCGACTTCGAGATCCTCTTGCAGGCCCCTTCACCTTGCTTGCACCTGCCCACCTATCCGACATTTATGCTCTTCCAGTCACGTGCTCTCGCACCAGAAGCTGTTCAGCATCTAGTCATCTCGCCATGCCTTAAATTAAACTAAATTAAATTAAATTAAACTTATTCAACTAAATTGTACCCTCTTGACGACTGGGCCTTTAGTACGTATGCACCAAAAGTCAGGAACTCTCTTTTATTGGCTTCTTTCATGAATGATGCAATGACTTGGCATCACGAAAGTTTCAGCTAAAGTTGCATCGAGTTCCTCTTAGCTTTCCCTGCACCCCAGCTAACTTTTCTTTTTGTTCATGTGTGCTTTTTGGGCTTCCCTGCGAATTCTTCAGTGCAGACTGCTAACCTACTAACGAGCTGCCCTTAGTGGCTTCTTGCGTGCTTTTGCTTGATAATAATAATATAATGATCATTTGTATAGCGCCCCAAGAGAACTTAATCTTTATTCAGGCGCTTCACATATGCCTCATGGCTCGAGCCCACGACCTCAGCCAGGCCTTGGTCGGAGCGAGCCCCATAATCACTGGACCAAACCAGCTCTGGTCTAAGCATGATACTTGTGTTGTTCAACTCTCTGGATTAAGCATAACGCAATGCATGCCATCGACCCTTGGTTGTTGCTTCTCTTGCACACCGAGTTGTAAAGAGCCTGCACAAAGCTGTAGTTTTCTGTGCACGCTATTCAAGCGACCTGTTATTGTCACTATATGTAAAGTGCCAAAAAGATAATTAGTTCTCTTAGGGTGACACATCTTTTCTTCTGTTTGTAGTTCTTATTAGTAGTAGTACCAGCTGATCAGTCAAACGTCTGAGGCATGCCACAGGCATGGCACCTCCAGAACGCAATTCCCCATCACATCCTTGAGTTCAGGGAAAGTCTCTGCTCATGGGATATGAAAGCCTGGAGTATATTCTGTTCGTATCACTTATCCTATCACCAGTTACTTTTGCTACCAGCAAAATATTCTCTCTCATGTCACTCTCTTCTTTCACATCAATACTCTGAAGTCTCCCACTGAGATAGGACCTGAATCATTGCAGTGCCAGTGCCAGTGATGCCCAGGCGAGATGAGAGGCGCTCAGGAAAGACTTGGCGATCGATAGTATCAAAAGCTGCCGAAATATCGAGCAAAACAAGCCCTCTCTCTCTCTCTCTCTCTCTCTCTCTTGTCTCTCTCAGCCTCTTCTCTGTCTGTCTGTCTGTCTGTCTCTCTCTCTCTCTCTCTCTCTCTCTCTCTCTCTCTCTCTCTCTCTCTCTCTCTCTCTCTCTCTCTCTCTCTCTCTCTCTCTGCTTCTCTTCCTGTGGTGGGAAACCACACGAGTGGGACATACAACAGCTCTTAGAGCTGAGAAACTGAATGAGTAAATCTAAATTACAATGATGAAAATCAGTCAAGAACATATACTGACATGTACATGTCATAAAATAGATTAGAATATAGTGGCAATCACATTTCTTCTGTTGAGTTTTGCTACTCAAACTAAAGGTTCTTAGCACGGACATGGTCCTGTCTGAAGCTCGCAGTATCTATTTTGGATTTAAATTGCTATTACCAATCGGTTGCATTTTGGTACGAGCATGAGCTAAAGTGCAACAATACAGTCCAAGTGTCAGCTACATACCCAATGCTCCATTAGCTGCGACTAAGAAGCACTCGCCAGCATGTGGAAATGTTCTTATTGCTGATTCCAATGCTTCCAGTGTAAATGCCGAAATGTCTGCTGTACACTGCAGCCAGTGGCTGCAGATTCCAGCGTGAGCTTACAGCTGCCCACCTCCTTCTAGTAGCATTAATATGCTGGCTGTAGGCCAGCTCCATGCTTGTAACAAGTAAAACAAAACACTAGCTGATTTAACAGCCTCTTTTGTAAAGCGGCAGAAGAGCCTTTACGGCTATCACCACTGCTTGCAGCAGCAATAAAGGATCGCCCACCGTACGATTCGAACCCACGACCTCGGGACCGAGATCGTGATAAGCAACCGTCTTATCTAGTGCGCCATCACGGCTCACCAACTCTGCTATGATTCTCACTACGGCAATTTATGAAGGTTTCAGAAGCTTGAATAGTTGCTGCAGCCTAATCCTGTTCATTCTAGGGTTTTGCATTGTTAGCTGGTTACAGACCCCTTGCCAAGAATGTTCGACCCCATATCCAAGGTATTATGATCTAATGCAGCTAACTAAAGAACAAATCGAATGACTCAACATCCTCATTTACATAGCAGCATAAGAGCCATAATGGTTATAACAACTCAACCCCATCCCCCACTTGCAATAAAATAAAAAGGCAATAAAATAAAAATAAAAATAAAAGGATTATAGTGACATCGTGACATAGTGACATAGTGATATAGTCATCGTGACATAGTCATCGTGACATAGTGACATCGCAGCCTAACAAGTGCCACTTTGGCGACATCTACAGATGGACCCGGAGGCCAGAACTTCGGAATCGATGCAGGCCAACCATTTTATGTTTATCAAGCATGATATCACTCACCATTCAATCATGCTTCCATTTGCAGCAAATGTGAAGCACCTAGAAAGAGATTGAGTTCTCTGAGGGTGCTTTATCAAGTGCATTTTTATTATTATTATTATTATTATTAACCATGTGCTGACCCCATCGCTTCCACAGTTCAACAGCCAATGCAAACATCTGGGCAGGCAGAAACAGGCAGCAGCTCGGCAACCAAACGGTATCCCAATTACTCACTGCCAAAACTTAACGCACTCTGCTACGTCCCTGGATGCACGGCAGCGAGCTGGGCCGGAGCAATTCAATTGAATGTAATAATAATGATAATATATTTGCAAAGTGCCCTCGGAGAGCTTAATCTCTTTCTGGGCACTTTAAATTTGCTGCAAAGGGATATATAATTTGCAAATGGGAGGAGCAAATTGAAAGAGCGTTCTGCGCGGCTGCCAGCATTTGCCGCTCCGAGAGGCCTTAGAGCACCTTCCTGCTTGCGGGCACAGTGGGCAACGCTAAATTGGCCAGTGCCGTCTGCTGACTACAGCGTAGTGCAACCATGCAGGGCTTGACTGCTGAACGAACACGATGCTACGTCCAAACGAATCCTCTACACACAACGATCGGGCCACGGGTCTCGCACGTGTGCCCAGAATGGGTGCAAGTCGACATCAGCCAGCGTCCACGCTGTGGCAAAAGCAAGAAAGGAGGGGAAAGGGAAATGTGCGCAGTTCGCATGGAGCAAGGACATGCGGTAAAGGTCACCGGCCGCAGGCTGCTAAAGAGTGCTGGGATGGTTGGAGGAGTGAGAGACTAACTCGTGCATCGTAAGGCAGCAATGCATCCGCTAGCACAGAGGGGCAGCCTGCCCCCTTTCCACCATCAGATGAAGCCCGACAAAAACCGTCTGCTTGGAGGCGGCGGAGTCGCTGCTGAGCTGAGCAACAATGACCTGTTCGAGCAATAATCGATGAAGGCAAATAGTGGAGAGTGGCACACCGAGTGGTCCTACGCTTATCTACTTCTGGCGATAAGCTAACTCACCAAACCAACCTCAAATAGTGCAAAGCCACCCAGCAGTAGAGACTATCGGTCCATCCATACTAGCAACCAGCACGCTCATGCAAGCGCACGCACACACGTGGTAAGCAGCCAAAGTCATCCTCCCGATAAACTAAGCTGATGTCTTAACGGCATCGAAACAAAAAACTGTTGAACCTGGGCAGGCCACTGCGAACGAAACTGGCTTAATTTCTTTCCAAGTGATAATGTTGAGCAGCTGATTGGCTAACAATTGACCGTGCCACCCTGTCATCCATCGGCCGCTTATCTACAAGTGCACATGCTGCTGCAATGCTACAGTCTACTGCAGGCGAGAAGTGGGAAAGGAGACCGGTGCCGACTTGGGCTACGTCTGGGTGATGACCCTGTCAGACTTGTCGGTTGCCGACACTTCGGCCGTAGGCGCAGACAGCTGAGTTCCGGCTTCGAGGGCAGCCGACTCAGCCACTGCAGGTGGCTGCTAGCGAGTGCACTGCAGAGGCCCGGTGCATGCTCTGCTTTTAAATGCCACCCTCGGGTGTCCACGAGCAGTTACTCGAAACAGCACTCGGATTTAAGCAGATTCGTGTGCTATTCGGAGGCTCACAGGCGATCGCATAACAAACCGCTTGCGCAGGTTCACTAACTGTGTCGGTAAAATTATAACTACAAAGTAAAGTTTCGAGCCCTGCTCCTGCTGATTACACGCAATCTACTTTGAGTGCAGCTCATTGCAGAGCAAGTGGGCATGCTCATTTCTGCACCCAACAACCTGCCTCATCTTGTGAGAGATTGAAAGCCACACAATTTCATTCGGCTCTTATTGGCGACAAATTTGGCTGTCTCTGAACTTCTGGCAAAGAAAAGCCACGTCCTGCGTGTACTGAGCATCAGAGTTCGTTTAGGGGCCATTTGCGAGCTGCATGTGTACTGCAGAACCATGGAAACGCACGATTTTTTTTTGAGGCCCACTTTAGAGAAGCTATACACTGCTCAGTAAAAACGCTAAAATGCTAATGTCTCCGCAAGCACATGACTGAACAATGGAAAGCCGTTAAAAAAGGGGTCACACAATCTCTCTATTATTTGCCTCTACCTTGTATGTTCCCTAGTATGGTACCTAAACAAGCACCATTAATGATTGCTGCAATGTAACACTCCGCAAAGCCACAAAGACTATGCGAGTGTTACTCAGCAGAGTTTTCTATAGAGCACTCAAAGCCGATGCAGCTTTCGGTACGTATTCGGTAGTGAACAGACTTCATCTAACGCAACAAAGAGAAAGTGGGAAGCAGAGCTGAGTCATGAAAGCAGTTGAGCTAGTGAGTAGTACGGAAGTAGCAGCTGAGGACCGCTGGAAAGGATGAGCCACAGTCGGCAGCAGGATAGCAGTTGTCATTGCCTAAGAGTCGTGGAACTGAGTTCCACAGTCTAGGACCTGCAGAGCTCAAGTTTCTGTCACCAATGATCTTTAAGTGGAGGAATGGAACAGCTAATTCATTGTCCATACAGGACCTGTGGGTATGAGGAGGCTGAAACTAATGCAGCAGTTCAGCTAGGTATGGAGCAGCCAAGCCTTGTGGATCAGCTAAAAACTTTGCTCTGTATTCGTTGATCAAAGGGCAGCCATCCTAGATCTTTTAGCAAAGGGGGCACATGGTCAAACCTCTGGGATTTGCAAACTAAACTAGCCTTGCAGCCATATTCATAGTCAGCTGCAGTGGCCTAGTGGTTGTTTTGGTAGCCCAGCCAAAAGGGAATTACAATAGTCAAGCCAAGACAGAACCAACTAGGTAAATTTTTTCAAGCCAGTGAAAGACAGTTCCTAATCTGAGAAATAATCTATATCTAAGAAATAAGCCTAATCTAAGAAAGAAGTTCTTAATCTCAGATAGGGATTGGACATGCTGGCTAGCCGTTTAAGTTATCTACCCAACGAAGCTTTCAAAATGCAGGCAGCTGTCGAAGACGACACCTAAATTTCGAGCACGTGGTGATGGTCGCACAACAGCATCACTTATTAAAAGAGCAAAGCCTTCTAGTCCAGCCACATGTTTAAGATGTCCTATGAGAAGCAGTTCAGTTTTATCGTAAGGAAACTAAGGAAATTTGCTTAAGGAAATTTGCCGATATCCAGGATCATATGTCGGCAAGGCAAGCATTAAGTTCATCAGTTGCTGCAGTCTATTCCGATGGTTGAAATGACAAATACAGTTGAGTAGCATCAGCACATAAGTAGCAGCCGATTCCATGGCCCAAAGTACTTTTCCCAGAGGTTGAGTATAAATGGAGAACACCAACAGACCGGGACGGACCCTTGAAGAACTCCCCAAGTGACTGTACTGGTAGATGAGACCTGACCCCCATACGACACGAATTGAACACGATCAGACAAGTGCGATTTAAACCATGCCTAGTGCCTTGCCAGCCAGACCGATCATTGTTCTCAATCGTTCAAATATGACATCGTGATCAATGGTGTCGAAGGCAGCAGATAGATTTTGCAGTGCTAGGGCAGTGACATTCTCGTTATCGTTGCTGCATAGGATGTCATTGGTTACACGGGGGGGGGGAGCAGTATCAGTGGAGTGCTACCGCTTGAACCCCGATTGAAATTTACACTTCAAGCTTTTCAGTGTGTGCTACCTGCTGCTTAGCGACAATTTTTTCAAGAATCTTTGACAAAAAAGGAAAAAGGGAAACTGGGCTATTGTTTGTTAGGACCCCTGCATCTAATCCAGACTTTTTAAGTTTCGGCCTAACGATGGCAGAGTTGAAGGACTTGGGAACAGCCCCTTTTTCCGGAGAAGCATTAACAATATCGGTTGTGGCTGGGTTAATTTGGTTTGTCAGTGAGGACCACAGAGATGATAGTATAGGGTCTTCAGGAGACGAGCTCTTCTTACTTGACCTTATTAAGGTAGCTACATTGCATGCAGAAACCTCAAAAAATCTTTTAAGGAAGGTCACAGGTTTCGATTCAGCAACTGCTTTAGTCGGAGGGCGCTTTATGGAGGCAAGAATGTGCACAATTGTTTCAGTAAAGAAGGCTGAAAACTTTTCGGCCGAGCAGTTAATATCTGGAGAATGAGACCTCTCAGAATTGGCCAGCAAATTGTTACCATCTTATAAATCTGCTTTGGGTCTGACTGGCAAGACTTCAGTTTTCAAGTGAAAAAAGAAATCCCGGCTCTTGTAAGCTGTCATTCTATGCACAGCCACCGCTCACATGTCGAATGAAACACATCG
This sequence comes from Cristatella mucedo, assembly GCA_009760855.2. Taxonomy (NCBI): domain Eukaryota; kingdom Metazoa; phylum Bryozoa; class Phylactolaemata; family Cristatellidae; genus Cristatella; species Cristatella mucedo. Next base: position 12,612,955 of record WPIO01000008.1, on the reverse strand, counting down.
ATTTCCACTGTATTTATCATAGTTGGCAGGGTTTTCCCCTACCGGAAAATCCTGGCTCTGCCATCGAGCACATTGCTGGATGGTTCGGGTAATAAATCGGCATTTGCATGTGTTTTGCACTACATAGAACTGTCAAACTCAAAGTAAAAAGATCGACTCTGCATTTTCGTGTCTCCTTGACACGTACGAAATGAAGTGACCAGAGGCAGAGATGCATCGGCTGTGGGGGGCCCACGGCGACTAGCAGCAGCTTGCGGGAGGGGGGGTTCGATGGCACAAAGCCGGCCGATCTATTGTTGTCAACAATGCATTGCTTTGAAGCCAGCAGCTTTGTGCCTGAGAGTGGAGCGCCATTCGGCACAGGAGGTTCAAAGTAGCTCCCAAGAAACGAGGCCTGGAGTATCTGATGACAATAGAGACCGACAAGAATCAAAAACCATAAAAATTCTAGCTGATTTAGCAGCCTCTTTTGTATAGCGACAGAAGAGCCTTAACGGCTATCACCACTGCTTGCAGTGGCGATAAAGGATCGCCCACTGCAGAATTCGAAGCCACGACCTCGGGACCGAGGTCGTGAAAAGCAACCGCCTTATCTAGTGTGCCATCACGGCCCACCAAAGACTAAGCCAGAACGACCGGTACAGCTGACAGGGTGGACCCCACTGCCAGAAACGTTAGTGATTAACTAAGTCCCTCGTGGGCCAGCTCTGAGAACGCAGGCTGATAGGAAGCGGAAGTCAGAGATGGACGGCCTCTGCAAGCACCCACTGTCGCACACGAGCACGGGCCTGGACGACAGCTTGAGAGTGATCTCGGAAAACTCGTGTGAAAAAATACCTGCAAACCCAATGGATGATTTGGCAGTAAAACCATGCTTATCATTTGTTATGCGGGTGACTTTTGAGATAAAAAAAACTGCTGTTGGCCATCGCCTATTCACAGTCATCAGCTGCACTGAGTGTGGGGTGTATGCTTCGGTTCATAGAAAATACCCAGCCGAAACAAATAGCCCAAGCAGCATTAATCGCCTCCTCGTTCTCGGTCTGCGTAGAAGCAGTGGTAGTAGATCAGAGATTTTACCCATCGTGGCATAATGTACACATTTCGAGTCGCATCCGAATCAAGCTGCTTTGCAAACACAGAAAGATAACGAGAGTTGGCCATGCCTTCGGGTTATTTCACAGCATGAGCCGCCTTGCTGGTATACTTTTTTCTAGGCATAAAGCATTTGATGCATTTAGTTATGTAATAGTACGCTGCAAGATCATCGCTGCAATGCTGCTGCTACTGCTTACGTAGACTCTGATTCTAAAAGTAAAGTTGTCTCAAGGTCGCCATAGTTCTTCCATTTTAACACTTTTCCTACAACCATCTTGTGTGTGCAAGTGTGTGTGCGCGTCTGCGCGCATGTGCGTACGTAGGCATGAGTATGCGTGCATGAGTATGTGTGCAAGTGTGTGTGCGCATGTATATGCGCGTGTGTGTGTGCGCGTGTGTGTGCGTGTGTGCGTGTGCGTGTGCGTGTGCGTGTGCGTGTGCGTGTGCGTGTGCGTGTGCGTGTGCGTGTGCGTGTGCGTGTGCGTGTGTGTGTGTGTGTGTGTGTGTGTGTGTGCATGTGTCCGTGTGTGTGTTCACGGGCGCATGTGTGTTGGGCTACCGCACATCACAGAGCAGCTCGGCATGGCTGGTGAACGCACCTGGCTTGGGGTGCAGCAGCTCCACGAGCAAGTGCCGGCTGATGCGAACTGTGGGCACAGCTTCGATGACGTGCTTGCTGATGTAGTCGTACATGTCAGCTGCATCCTCGGCGTACCACACGTCCAGCGTCTCGGCAGAACCTGAAATTGTGGATCGTCAGCACTGGCAACATGGAGCTGGTGGGCCCCCGGGGGGGGGGGGGGGCCAGGGGGGTTATCGTCGTGGCAGCAGAGCAGTGAGGGAAGCATATAGCAATGCAACTCTTGACCCTCTTCTTCCTGTGGGCCTCAGTCTCCATAAACGTGAGAACAGAGCCATTTTTCTCTAACGGTCAATACGTATCGCCGTGTAGCTCGCATGGAACACAAGGTTGATGCCGGCAATAACCCTGCTCAAGACTACCTTGATCCGCCATAGATCTTCCTTAGGCGGCTGCTTATGCAGAGCTTTTGCTGTCCTTCGTCTTCGATGTTTTTTGCTGCTACCAGAGCATTTTTGCCAGTCCAACCTCGGCACTTGAGACAGTAACGTCATTGATTCACGGAACAAAAGTGACACAATCCTTGATCGATAGGCAATGTCGGAAGAGCCTCAGCCTATGAGAAAAGAAGTCGTGTTCCACGTAGAGGAGTAGGGGTCACAGAGACCTAGGGCAGGGGTGTAGCTAAGAAATTGTTGAAGGACTGAGCCTACTAAAGGCTTGATCGATGGCCTTGCTCTTGCCCCAGTCAGCAAGTCGAAACTGGCAGCACATCCCCTTCTGCCGGGCTTCACGAATGGCAGACTGACAACTTTGATGAAAGTGTGCACTCTGCGTAGGCCGAACTCAGAAAAATGGCCCGCCTCTACAGAAAGGGACTTATGTTTGCTGCAATTATTGAGTTTTAAGATTAGTCATATTCTGATATAAAGATGAAAGCAAAAGCCAAAATATTTGGCCGATTTTGGACCTGCCTTTGGTTAAAGAGTAGGCCGGCGGTGACCTAATTTAGCAGCTGGGTAATTCTCAGATGAGCCAGTTACTCGAGCAGATCTATTCTTACTTAAGCTTTTTCACTTAAGAAAACTCTTTAGTTCAGTTTCCTGTCGTCCTGATTGGTTAGCCCACTCAGCCGAGCAAAGCTGGGGGTCTATTAGCTTCCAATCGTACAGCGAGATGTCAACAAAGAGTTAAAGTGCTTGCCCTTCGCGACCTCCCGCTGGTGGCTGGAGATGCAATTGCCAGCTTGAAGAGGTAGGGGTGAAAGCCACTAGCCATCTTCTGCCATTAAATATGTATATATGTATATATATATATGTTATGTGTGTGTATTTATTTATTTATTTACTCACTTATTTAAATGATGCAATTATCAAATCAGCTGCTTGCCATTTTTTAATTTTCCCAGGGAGCAGTAAATTGGGCTCATATGGTAGCACAAAGCATTTGTAGTAAACTACAAAAAGTAGCTGATCGTGGTAGCAGATAGGTCGATCGCTAGAGCAGTGGACAGGTAACACTGAGATTGCGCAGTCGTCCCCGCTCGAGGCGAAACTCCCCCCCCCCCCCCCCCCCCCGTGCTCAGTCCCATGGCTGCCAGCCTCTGGTCAATCTGAGCTGAAATTACCTATAGCAACATCCAATTGCAGCAGCACAATTCAAACCTGCTGCTTACAGAGCAGTGCCGGCCATTTTGCAGAAGGGGGAGTCATTTAATGCAAACTGCATTGCTTCTGGCTTGTACAGCCCATGAGAGTTGTTTTCGAAAATGACCTTTGAACAAATGCGATTGTACGGTTTGACGTGGTCCCGGTTCAGCACTCTCGTAACAAATTACTTGCTATGCCCATGCAGTAGTACCCATGCAGTACCCATGTTGATCCACGTGAAACACGACCGGATGGTACAAGCTACATGGTGTCAATACGGTTGGCCCCAAATGTTGAAATGCTCTATTTATTCCGATGGTCTGCCACACACTTGCAGAGCTTATGCATGAATACACATACAAAGTCGGGGATAAAATAACAAGACGTGACCTCAGTGTCTGATAATGATTCGATTGAGTGACAGCACATACAAAAGAACACAGGCTGGTCGAGTGAGCTCATTCCAGCAAAAAGAAATACAGTGAGACGTCAGCTGAATCAGCAGCCTAATTTTTATATAGCAGCCAAAGAGCCTCAGCAGCTATCATCCCCAACCCCGCGAGCAAGTAAGAAATAACTACGGGACTTAAACCCACTACGTGGGTTATGGGTAAGCACATTTCCGTTGGCTTTAAGCTGACGTTATGCATACATGTTGTGGCACCAACTATGCCCTGGACTGCAGGTCTCACCATCTTTACATGCCTTGCTAGAGAGGTACTAAAGCAACACACTTAAGCCTCTGCCATGCTAGCAGCAGCTGCAACAACAGTACCAGGGTCCCTCGAGTAGCTTCACCCCAATGCAATCTACCTGAAACAAGCTTCGTGAAGCTAGGGTAACGATTGGGATTAGCCCTCAGCTGTACCGAAGCTCGATCAGCATAGCTGAATGCACACTGTCGGACATGGTGCTTTGCTGCACTCATCCCAACCATGGCCACTTGGTCCATTACTGCTGTAGGTAATTTTAATTTCTACCAGGAGGGTCCAAACGAGTAAAATTTGTACCAAACTGAACAAAATAGCCCAACACACGAATAACTTAGCATGACAACCACAGCACCGGCTGTTGAAGCATTAGCCTAGAGCGTATGATCCCACCTCTCCCAATTAGTGATCAGTTATGCTAATTGGAGTGGCATTGGACTGGCAGTTTCAGCTACATCAGATGGCTTAGCAAGCCCAACCACTTGCAATGTGTCCCGTTATTCGACCAGTGATCGGGTGCTTTAATTTAGAGCTCTCAGCCAATGCTGCACCTCGGCCCTAGATGTTCTCATCCAATAGATCAATAGGGGCTAAGGTCTGGACCCTAACTACTCTGCCACTGCAAGCTCGTGAAATGAGGGCATCTGTCGAGAAACTGCAGCACCTCTTTAGCAGTATGTTCCGGATCGTTGTTCTATTGAGCAGTCGTAATGCGCTTGGCACAGTAACATTGCCCTCTGTTCGAAGGTAGCCGTCATTATTCCTTCCAACACCACCGGCTGTGAAGCCTCCACTGATCACGCCATCCTCACACCATCACTGATCCGGACTTGAACTTCACAGTAGGTTGCAAGTAGGCATCAGCATATGCTTCGTGACTGCATCGTAAATAAGTTCGACGTTTGCAGCTGCTATATGTAGTATATGTAGTAAGTCCACTGCTATATGTAGTATAGCAGTGGACTTACTTAAAACTAAAACTTACTAAACTTACTTTCAAATCTTCGATCGTCTAGTGTCTTTGCTGCCACGCTCAATCAATGAGTGCTTCTTTGAGGGCTTTCATCAGTAGGGGAACTTTCTTAGCTAGCATTGCCGTAAGCCCGTGTTGGTTGAGCCTTCGCCTCACCGTCCCCTCGCTGAGGATCGTGCCACTGCTAAGCTCGAGCGTTTTGGCCTAGACTCGAAAATGTGCAATACAGCCCATCAGGCACTACCTTTTCAGGAGCCGGCCACCACTCGTGGTCCAAGCCAGAGTGCGACCGGACGCAGGCCGGTTCATTATCCTAGCACGGATTGCTACATCAGACAGCTTTTTCACTTATCCCTGGCTTCCAAACAATATCTCTGTTGCTAACATTTCCAGTATGGTATGACCATAGTCACTCCAAAAATTCGTAAGGTAGCCTGTCTTTGCTAGCCATAAGTTCTAGTGTCACACGCACAGGGACATAGGTCGGCCGGCTGCAAATGAAGCTCAAAAGGTTTCGGCCATATTTAAAGATACAAACACGCTGAAGACTTTCTGTTGTATCACATATTTCCGGCATTATTATGGTGTACCACCCCCTCCCCCCCCCCCCCCCCCCCCCCCCCCCCCCCCCGCGGGTCAGCGGGAGTAACACCTCTTGCCCAGCCGCCGAAACCGACCACGGTAATGGAGTTTCCGGTTGCTTAGGGGGCATCAATAAATATGTCTACTTCCGGCTCCTCTTCCCGTTCAGGGCTCAGAAATCCTGCTGAGCGATAAATCAAGGACGAAACACTGCTTCTTGATAGATGATTAACGAAAAAAATATTTACTATTATTCGCCGTCAATTTATGAACCAAATAAACCCTAAACCTTGAAGCCCAAACCTTACATCATCTATGACAAAGATAGTAAATATGACCTTTCCCTCAGATCTTGTACTTGCCACATTCAAAGAAAAAATAGCTGATTTGATAGCCTCATTTTTGTAGCGACAGAAGAGGTTTAACGGCTGTCACCACCACTTGCAGGTGGCAATAAGGATCGCCCACAGCAGGATTCAAACCCACGACCTCGATCGTGAAGAGTGAGCACCTTACCTCATGGGCTATAGCGGCCCTTAGTTTGCTAGGCGACTCAAGAAGTTGACACTAGACTGCGAGAGCTTGAGCAACTTACAATCTCCCTAATGCTGATTCCATCAGACACACTCGAGTAGGTGGTGGCAAACGAGCTAAACTCAAATCAAAACCTCAAACATAGCAAGAAATTTCTAGCAGGGTCTTAGAGCTAACCAGCAGCTAATCGCTCAACAGAATAAGTAGTGTTGCGAGTGCATATCAACCTTCTCAGGTATGCTGACTTTGGCAGAGTCTCTCAGCAGGATTTCGCGGCAGCATTTAATACCATTGGTCACCAAGTCCTACATTGGTGTACTGCACTAGAATGGTTTCAATCGTCGCATCTCAGTGGATGGTTTCAAAGTGTACATGCCATTAGGCAAAGGTGTTCCGGGGAGCCTCTCAAGTAGCAGGTAACCATTGGATTGGTTTTTTAATTTTAATGTTTTCACAATTTAAACTATCCCTCTTACAGATGTAATCACCAACCATGATCTAGGCTTTCATTTGTATGCATATGATACACAGCTGTGCCCACACTTTGCTCTCTCCTTACCTTCCAGAATATCAAACTCTCTCAACTCTCTTGCTTTCAACTCACATGAGTTGCAGCAAAAATTTCTCAAATTGAATGGCGATCAAACTAATTTAGTAGTTATGGGCTAAGAGTTACAGAAGAGTTAAAGCTAGAGTTACATGGAAATGGGATAGCCTAACCCTCAACTGGGTTGGGCCAGCATATTTCCTGTAGTCTATGGGCTGATTTTTCCCGGTGGTGGTGCTTCCCATTAATGACCACGGTCGTGGGTCTATGCATTCGCGACATCCCAGCTGGACTTCTGTAATTAATACTTATAGATCTTTCTGTCTGAGCAATAACACACTCACAGTTAGTGCAAAACTTAGCAGCTAGGCTTTTCTGTCGTTAACGTCGAAACTGCAATGTTACACCACTTTTCACTGATCTGCACAAGCTACCCATCAAGCAACACGTCGACTTTAAGTTCCAATCATTCACTTTTAGGTTCCTTCACTCTTTTGCTCCGGCCCACCAATGAGAAATATTTCCTAGTCAGGCTTCACATGATACAGCATACTCATGTAACTCAAGTCGTTTAGCTGAGCCTGTAATCAACCTTAACCCTTTAGAGACCGCGAGGTCAGTTTCTATGCTCCCAAACCCAGGCAGTCTGACGTCACACCAACACCCCCATTTGACATATAAAAAAAGCTAAAACCCACCAGCTACTCACAGCATTGCTGGGTCCGTGTGAACCGGCCATTGTGTACTTGGACATGCTGACACTAAACGTGTTTCCATTAACCAAGTGACATGATTCCTTTCCAGCATATATATATATATATATATATATATATATATATATATATATATATATATATATATATATATATATATATATATATATATATATATATATAAGTGCCTAGAAAAAGATTAAGTATCTTAGAGTGTTGTACAAAAGAGTCATCACTATTGGTATTGCAAGCTTTACTTTCAGCTGTAAGGCAGCAAGCACCATACTGCAGCTTATAGTTTCAAGATGCTCCTTGTTAGTTCTATTTACATCTCGGTAGTATCACATATTTCTGTGCATGGCTGGTTATCAGTCTGGATGCTTCTCTCATACGGTATCTCACGAATTTACTATGAGTAGCTCTAATAACAAAATATTCTCATTCAAAAATTTACCTTTCGAGCTCCTGTTCTTCCAGTCCATATACAATACCATAAATTTGTCGAACGATGTCGGTTGAGGTTTAAGCGTACTCTTTGAGCACACCCAATATACCACGTGCACATGGGATTACCCTGAAAAAGTGTCTTCGATGCTTCAGCTGCCCCCAAGATGAAAGGAAGTAGAATTCCAAGAAATATATATATATATATATATATATAATTCATTTGTATATAGCACCCTAAGAGAACTTAATCTGTATCCTGGCATTTACGTGTGCAGCAGGGCTCAGAGGAGCCGACCTTGATCGCTAAAGGCAAGCACCCAACCCCTGGACCAAATATGGATGGCAACTCTGTGGGCTAAGCACACCTCTTGACTAAGCATGGCCCTGACCCTGGAAACCCTTCAGACCTCGGCAAGCGTTCTTGGCTTTGGTGGATCGACCCTGCAATCATATCGATCAATCCTAGTGGGTGGGCAGCCGGGACTACCAAGTCTGAAACGACTGGGAAAAGGAGTGTCAGGGAATGACTGCGACTTCCTTGTCTTTAATTGGCTAGGGAGGCAGCACAATTAGGAGCTCTCTACATTCCATCAGCTGCTTCCTCGGGTCAGGGATGGCCTGCAGTGGGGAGCCAGATGTCTGATGACTGCAACATGGCCGCAAAAGTTAAGCCGCTATGCCCAAGTTCACAAAAGAGACAGCTAACTATGGCATATTCTGGCTTCCGTAACGTTTCGAGCACGTGCATGCCAAAGAAAAACAAAGCAGACTGATTTAACAGCCTCATTTACCTCGCGGCAGAAGAGCCTCTTGCCGCTATCGCGGCCATGTGCAGTGGCCGATAAAGAATCGCCCATTGCAGGACTCAATCCCAAGAAGAACCACAGGGTGATGACTGCCCTTCGGACTGCCACCAAAGAGGCATGCCGTGTGCCTTGCCAACTTGCTTGCCCCTTAACTCACTATGATTGGCCACCCTGGACAAGGTCAAGTTTTGGTAACTTCTTGTCCTAATCTCGGCCCCTTAAATCGACCTGTTCGAGCAGAAGGGAAGCAGGCAACTGATGCAGGCGGCCAGGCTAACGGGCATGCAGTGAGAAAGGGCAAGCGCAAACACAAAACGCACAGAAAAATAATATGGGCAAACCTAGTGCTACTCGGAATTGCAAAAACCCAACCCTCAAAATAGGCTACGCCAGCACAGCTGTAGCATCCACTAAACCTAGGGAAACTGTTCCTAAGCGACTATTCACAAGACAAATACATACGTCAGTTCCACAATCAATTACTCTGAGCCATGTAACATTGCAAAAATCCGGACCTGCTTAGACTGAGATACTACATCCATGTTGGTCAACGCATCTGCGACATCCTGCTTCGTCTTCTGTCACTCACTACTCGAAGGTCTTCCAGCCTGTGTGTTAAGAACCATACAGACGGCGTAAAACTGGGCTGCTAAGCTTGTCTGTGGTGAGCGGCAAAGTTGCCTCATTACACCATCTATCTCCTACTTGCACTTGCTCCCAATCAAGCAATGTGCCGACTTCAAGGTTCTGTCACTCACTGTTCAGGTCAATTCATTCTCTGGTTCCAGCCTACCTATGCGACCTACTTGGAAATCAGGCTAGGAATCATTCCACCTGCTCTTTTGAGTGAAGTCGTTTAACTGCCCCTCGAACCAATCTCAAATCCTTTGGAGATTGTGCATTCTGTTCATATGCTGCCTTTGCTCCCGACTGATGTCATAACGTTCCCCGACTTGACAGCATTTAAAAAAGAGCTAAACCCACCAGTTTCTCACCCAGCATGTTCTGGGTCCGTGTGTTAAGTGTCCTATGTGATTAGTGATGGCACACTAGGTAAGACGGTTGCTTTTCACGACCTCGGTCATGAGGTCGTGGGTTCGAATCCTGTGGTGGGCGATCCTTTATAGCAGCTGCAAGCGGTGGCGATAAGTCTCTTCAATCGCTATAAAAAGAGGCTGTTAAACATTCAGTTCTCTTTGGGTGCTACATGCATGTCTTAGAATTATTACAAAGTCTGGTACATAGCAGCCATGCAGGCAAAGCGATGTAGCTTTCAAGATGGGAAGAAGGTCAACGTCAGATTGGTCGAGTTCTTCCAACGTCAGATTAGTCGAGAGCTTGTAGTAGTTGCCCCCCCCCAGCCACCGGCAGAGCACCAGGAGCCACTAAGCTGCCACTCAAGCCTACTGGCCAATCTGGCCTGTTATCGCAAAGTCTTTCAAAGTTTGAGCATGAGAACCTGCTGTCTAGCGCAATCGCGAAACACCAAACTTGCGTCTTTAAGCACATACCATTTCGTAGAATCTCAGAGAGAGAGAGAGAGAGACAGAGAGAGAGAGAGAGACAGAGAGAGAGACAGAGAGAGAGAGAGACAGAGAGAGACAGAGAGACAGAGACAGAGAGACAGAGAGACAGAGAGAGACAGAGAGACAGAGAGAGACAGAGAGAGAGACAGAGAGAGAGACAGAGAGAGAGAGACAGAGAGAGAGACAGAGAGACAGAGAGACAGAGAGAGAGACAGAGACACAGAGAGAGAGAGAGACACAGAGAGAGAGAGAGAGAGACAGAGAGAGAGGCAGAGAGAGAGAGAGAGAGAGCTGGGCCGCAGACACCGCTGGAGGTAGCTTGCAGATCACTTGTCTCGACTCAGGCAGCTGCCGAGGATCTGAGCCTCCAGACAAAGCAGAGAAACTTCGGCGCTCATGCACACAGAGGTGAGCACCTGGCTCCCGAGATGTCCCACAAGATTGCCTAACAGCAGACAAGATTCTTTAATCAGCCAGTCGAACTCCAGCAGGGGGACTGTAGCAGCACCTAGGTTGGCCGCTGCTAGCGCTGCGTGCACGAAACTCGGAGGCTCTGCAAGCAGCCGCTGCAGCCCATATCGAAGCTGTCGAAGCTAAATAGCCCGATCAGGAGGCAGCGAGCCAGCTTACATACAAAAGAAGTCGCAGCCGCCCGGGTGAGAATGGTGCCTCTTAATCCGGTGCATACAGAACTTGTGTAAGCAGGTCACATTGGACTGCATAATGCTCTACGTGCCAGCAGCAGCTGATCATCCTAACGGTGTACTCGGCCCAGGAATCGAAGCAGCTCAGTGTCTGTGCGGGCATTCGTGCATGCTATTACTAGTGAAGCTACATCGTTAGTGTGCGCTGTTATTAGTGTGCCCTATACACTAGCAGTGCAAGCACACACGCAGGCACATCCCGCCGAGCTGAGCGCAGCTCTTCAGTGCTGGGGGCCGAGCTGGGCCGAGTGGTGCTGCCAGGACGCCCCACTTCGGGAGACTTTGGCAAAGCAAACCCAACTTCCGACCAGGCTCTCTCTCTCTCTCTCTCTCTCTCTCTCTCTCTCTCTCTCTCTCTCTCTCTCTCTCTCTCTCTCTCTCTCTCTCTCTCTCTCTCTCGTCCTTCCGCCAGCGACGCCACCACTGGCGACTCGCCGCACGCATAACGTAACACCGCCCAACATTACTGGAAGTGGCCGCTTGCCGCCACCGGGTGGGGCTTGCTCAAAGCCTGCCCGCCCCAGCGGCATGGAGCCTGGCTCCGGCGTCGCGCTGGCACCCTGAGCTCGGCTGGCCGCCGGGCCGCCGCACGCTTCGGACCGACGCTCCCGGTTTTGGCCGGCCTGCGCCGGGCACTTTCGTGGCGCACTCCGACGAACCGGCGCGGCGGCGCGCCGACGGAGCTACGCACGCACCTCGCGGCGACAGCGGCAGAGCGAGCACAGCGGCAAGAGCTGGCGGCGACCAGTACCAGGAGACCGCGAGCGCGTGCGCGCGCGCGCGCTCGCTCAAGACGAGAGCAATCGAAGCCGCGCGGCGACGGCGCGCCTTCGAACTACCTTTGCGGTTCATCCTCGGCGACTGCGCGGCTGCAAACGGCAGCGCGAAGCCAGCGGGCCCGCGGCGAGATACGTACTTCCGCGTACGGCCACCGACCGCTGAGCGCGCCAGAACAGCCCGTTGATTGGTTACTATCGCAGCGGTGGCCTGGGCGCCGCACTGCCGGACGTGTCCCGTGACTGAGCCGGCGTTTCCGCTCGGACGATCGCCGCTCTCGCGAGCCGCAGCCGGCTCCGTAGCCCGCCTTGGCACGCGCGCGCGCGCGCGCTGCAGCGCTCACCGTTTGAGAGGGTAGACCGCTGCCTAGGCCAGCGTTTTTCGCGATCGCCGGCTCCAGCCTGGGCAGAGCCAGCGGCGGCGGTCGGTTCGCCGCCACCGCGGCGGCGGCGCGCCGCTCTTCGAAGCCACATACTGGAGCAACGGCGGCCGCTTGCTAATCCACTGCGGCGGCCGCTTGCTTCTCCATCGAGCGCCGACCCGGTGACGGCACTCGATGTTCAATCGTGCGCTGGCCGAGCCCTCGTGCGCGCACGCGGCGGTGTCCCTTTGCGTTGAGCTTTTCAACAATGATAATAGTAGCGATAACAATCAGCCATTTGCATGGCTTTTCTAAAGGTTTTGTAGCGATTTTGACAACGCGTCATCCATCTGAAACCGGGTCTCCGCTGCTCGCCCCCGCAGAGGAGTAGGCGTCGCGGTCCCGACAGAGGGCGCGGAGCCGAGCGCGAAATGAAGAAGAAGATTAATTTCGACGCTTTTAGTGGGTCCCTGTGATTCGTCTTTGTTGTGCTTATGCGTGCTGACACTGTGCATGCTGCCACTAACCACATTTGCATGCTGACCCTGTGCATGTCACCCCTAACCATATTATTCATTTTGTTTGTTTTTCAAGCATGATTTTACTTACTATTCTATTGCGTATCACTTTGCAGCAAATGTAAAGCGCCTAGAAAGAGATTAAGTTCTCTGGGTGCGCTTTATCAAGTGCAATATTATTATTATTATTATTATTGACGCTGCAGCTGGTGGCGACGAAACGCTCAGCGAAATCCGCTGCCGCCGCGCACGTGGCTCGCATCGCGACCTCCGATCGCGCGGACGCTGCGGGGCCGCGAATGCAGGCTGCTGCGCGGCGGCGTCACGAGCGCAGACTTCCAAGAGAGAGAGAGAGACGAGCCAGCAAGACGGCGGCGTGCTAAATCTGCCAGCTTATATCTGGCATTCATTAGTCGCGGCACCCTGAATTGCTGCGGCTGCGAAAGGTTGATGCGTCAATCTCTGGCCGTGGCTGCTGCACGAAAGCCTGGGTCATCGAAGCAGCGCGCGGCTGTGCCTAAGCAATTGAACTGAGTTGGGCTCTGAGTTTTTAGTACTATCGCCGGCGTCACTCGGTTCGCGAAACACGGCACGACGGCAAAAAACCCACCTACTGACACGTCCGCGCCAGTACGTTCGGTTCAGCGGGCCGGCTGCACACGGACGCCGAGGGAGCTGCCGGACGGCGCACTTTGGACTAAAGTCTCTGTCTCGCGAGAGGGCCGCCGGCCTTGACACGGATGCTAAGAAGGTGATGATGTCGCATCTCTTAGGGGTAATGTAACGTAATGGATATCCGCAAAGCCACATATACTAAGTGGGTTTAGCGCAGGAGAGCTTTCTACAGCGAGCTCAAAGCCTAAGCGGATTTCGATATGCACGTGACTTGACCTTGCCGAAAGGGGGTTGCAAAAAAATTCAACTTTTTAAAATAGGCCGCGATGGCTGCCAAACGGCGGCAATCGATGGGTGTTAATTACAGCAGCGGCTTGAGGATATAATTCATTTGTATAGCGCCCCAAGAGAACTTAATCGCTGTTCAGGCGCTTCACATATGCCTCCGGGCTCGAGCCCGCGACCTTAGCCAGACCGCGGTCGGGGGCGAGCACCTTAACCGCTGGACCAAACCAGCTCGGCTAGAGCGTTCCGTTGTTACTCGAGCATGGGACCGCATGAAGCCATGAGAACAGTATAATTATTTAAAAAAGGTTAGCGATTTATCAGCCTCATTTACATAGCGGCAGAAAAGCCTTAACGGCTGTCACCAACGCTTACAGTGAGCAATAAAGGATCGCCCACTGCAGGACCCGCGCGATTCCTGTGAGGGATACACCTGGCTTTAGAATTAATAAATTAAAACTACTTCGTATACGCGTCTACATAGCACCTCGGCAGACTCGAGGGCGTCGCAGAGTCAAGGCGACCATCCGGAGTAGGCGTAAACTTGTTTCTCTCCGTTTGGCTAGGATGGTCACTTGGGCTTCGGCGTTCTGCGCCCAGGTCCAGATTCGGAAGCGGTGGTGATAGCCGTAAAGGTTCTTCTGTCGCTATACAAAAAGAGGCTGTTAAATCAGCTAGTATTTATTATTTATTTATTACATCAGGCTATGTCGGGGCGGGGCGGGGTGGGGGTCAGCGGAGCCAGGCCTTCCTAAAGCGGGAGGACACTCTCGGACCGGAGCAATCTTGATCGCACCACTTCTGTCTGAGCTTCACTGGATCCAAAACCTCGACTCGATTTAAGGATCCCCAGTCTAAAAAATTACAGGTCACTTCGCTTGCTTGCACCAGCATGCCTGTAGCGCCGCGCTGGCCTTAGCTTAATTTTAGCGCGCGAACAAGAACCGTTCGGCGGGCAAGAACTTCTTCGTCCTGGAGCAGCGAGCCAGAGAGAAGCGCCAGTATGGCATGAGAGAGCAAGAGCTTAAGAGCTAGCCACTCGGAGCTCTGGGACCAGCGGTGTCAATTCGGCCTTTAAAATCGGTCTGCCGTCCGCCGGGAGCGGCTTATTGATGTTGGCTGGCCTGTCAACCTCGGCCATAACTCTGTCCAAAAAAAACCACATTGTCAGCAACCTTTTCAGCATTCAAGCTGGACTCGGTAGCCCATCCATCCGGTGGCCGAGCGACGGTTTTACTTCCTTACCGTAATGGCCCACGGTGCCGGGCCCAACACGACCAAGTTCTTGCCCCATTGTCTCCGCTAGTCTTTTAAGAGTCGAGCGACGCTCGCTTCGGGTCTTTGGTTCGGCTCCTGCTCTGTCTGCGGCCTGGTTTCGCCGCCGCCGCCGCCGCCGCCGCCGCCGCCGCCGCCGCCGCCGCCGCCGCCGCCGCCGCCGCCGCCGCCGCCGCCGCCCGCCGCCGCCGCCGCCGCCGCCGCCGCCGCCGCCGCCGCCGCCGCCGCCGCCGCCGCCGCCGCCGCCGCCGCCGCCGCCGCCGCCGCCGCCGCCGCCGCCGCCGCCGCCGCCGCCGCCGCCGCCGCCGCCGCCGCCGCCGCCGCCGCCGCCGCCGCCGCCGCCGGTAGTTGCCGGACTCGCTTCTCAGGAAGCGAGGGAGGAGGGCGGGCTGTTGGCCGGCGATTGACGGGACGTGACAGGACAGCTCCAGGAGGATTCGGTGGACGCCGCCGAATGAGGTCGCATCGCACCCGAGCTCGAATTTTCTGTTTCCTTTGCGTTTCGCGTGCGTACATAGCGATCTGCCGATGCGAACTAGAAGTGGTTGATGGCGTGTGAGATATTCCGTTGGTTCGGGTTCCTCCATCTATTTTGGTCGTTCCCTACTAGAGACGCGGGTAGCCTCAGTGCGGAGACGTGTTTCCCTCGCAAGAGTGCCTATGCTGTTGAAAGTGCGTGAGGAGTGTGGAGATAAAACTTACCCAGACGCGCAGCGACATTGTTCGCTTGTGAATAAAGCTCAGTAAAATCCCCAATCTGTGTTTCTTTCCAATTCACGCCCCGGACTCACGATCCCCTTTAGTAACGGCAAGTAGGTCAGCGCCAGGAACACTCATTCCGTAGCGGCCTGCTTATTGCGCACCGAACCGTATTCGGCAGTATGTTGCACCTCTCGGTAAGCAGCAGGTTAAGCCCACTCCGCCGAGCCCTCGGCGTTACATGCCTGCCCGACCTCCTTGCTCCTCCAGAGTGCTCTCACACCATCCACTCCTCAACAGCTCGCCATCAGTCTTTCCTATTCCGTGCTAGATTGAAATCTTTTGGCGATCGATCCTTCTCTTCGTAGGCACCGAAAGTCTGTAGATCACTTCCTGCAACAGTCACTACCTTGTATCAGTCTTAGCTCAAGACTCGTCTGCTTTGGTAAGCTTCTCCAGCTTTGCCCCAGTGGAAATTTTCTTTTACTTTACTTTTTTGGTTCTGCGTTCTTTGCGTGCTTACCAGTGCACGACTCAGTGCACGTTACTTGCCGGAGGTTTTACTGATAGGTTGCTTGAGTGTCTTAATGCTTGTTTTAGCATGATGGCCCAAGCACGATTCTTGTTTGCTTTTGCATACTCCATACAGTGCTTGTCATTGTACTGATTCTCGAGCAGTAAGTTAAACTGCTTTTAGATGGAGATTAAGTTCTTTTAGTGTGCTATGCAGAAGAATTATTATTTTTGCTTTTTTTGGTGCTTATGAAGTATTTGGTGAGGGAACTTAATCGTGCCTCCGACGCCTGACACAGCAATGTCTATTGTGTCTCCTGATGCAGCAGGAAACTGCGGTGTCCTGCGATTTGAATATGAAGCTGTCACCGAAATTACTATTTTTCACCATAGTTCACCGTGATGTTAAACCGCACTATGTTCTGTTATCATTGCCCGGCAGATGCAGCGGCGTTCGAGCCGCTTTACATAAGCTTTCGTCTTTGCAAGCAGCTGGCTGCTGGTCGACCAGCTTTCTCCAAGCGATCTGGTATCGCTGGCACTGAGGGCTGGATTGCACCTGAGATTTTTTGTCACTAAACAGCGCACGGTATGCTTTCTATGGCTGTAGCATGTGTCGTTGAGATCTGTGGCTCGGACGACGGCCGGTGGTAGGCAGTGTCGTCCTCTGACCTGCCCTCGATTAGCTTTTGCCCTAGCTTAGGTAGGAGCCGGCAGGCAGCTACGGTCCGTCGACCAATCAGCCGTCACTGGTGAGCGCCAAACTGCAGTGTCCTCGTCTATTTGGTGTGATGAAAGCTAAGTTATCTGGTGGGAGCTTGAAGGTAGGCTCCGGGGCTGTGAAAGACGTTCGTTTTGCCTATCGTCTTAGCAGAAAACGCTGCCGTGACTGAAACCAGGTGGTGATTTATTCATGGACTTTGTGTGAAAATTTTAATTTTGCGATGGGTGACTTATGGTTTAGTGGTGATGACCGAGCCTTCAGCTCGCACGAACCGAAAGTCCGGTACTCGCTTCTAGCCACGGCCACTACCTGCAATGACGGTGCATCGTTTAAGTATCAGCTGTAGTTCGCATGTATGTATCGTATGCAGGCTCCTCTGATAAGCTACTGGTGAGCTGTTAGAAGCACCACCGAGAGGGGCCGGTGCACAGCTGGGGTCCGCCTGTGATGTGGTATGGACAGAGGCCAGTAACCAGCTGGTGGCCAGATGGTGGATTCACCATCAGGGTCGGCCAGTGCACTGCTGTGATCCGCCTTTGATGTGGCATGGACCAGCTGGTGGCCAGATGGTGGATTCACCATCAGGGTTGGCCGGTGCACAGTTGTGGTCGATGAGTCATCGGAGTCGACCAGGGGAGGGGAGTCGTGTGAGGGCAGGGGCTGAGGGAAGCCGTGCGCTCTGGGGCTCCGTGTGCTGGGAATAAACTGTCGGTGTTAGGCATCGGCTGGCTCTCTACTGCGCAACCAAACTACATCAGCTAAAGACGCATCTGATCCGGTCAGCTTCCCTTTCGTCCCTACGAACTTCTTAAATCCTCCTTTATCTCAGATTTCTCCGATCTCATTTCGATTCTGTGTGCAAGCAATCGATTCTTCCTCGTTATGGGTGATTTCAACGTTCACTTTGATATCTTATCTGACGCTTTCAGCACCGAATTTCGTGCATTGACTGACTCATTGTCTCTTGTGGCTCATGTGCATGGCCCTACCCACATCAAGGGTCACACACTCGACCAGATTTTCTCATACAACTGCACTTTGTCATCACCAATTATTACCAAATCCTGCTTATCTGACCACATGCATATCTCATTCAATCTACAGTGTGTGCCCACATCCTCCTCTAAAATAACCTGTCAATCGCGAAACCTCAAGACCCTTGACATCGATGCTGTCCGTGCGAGAATATCTGCTTCACCTCTGTTGCTCAGTCCTCCCTCCGATCTGCCATCATTGGTAGATAGCTACAACACGACACTAGCTGACACGCTCGACGAGTTTGCACCTCTGACAAAGCGCACTATGCGCCCCGCCCAGATGGCCTATGGTATACCACAGACATTAAACTAGCCAGGTCTACTAAGCGAAAGCTTGAAAAAGCATACAAAAGATCCGGACTAACTGTCAATCGACAGGCATATGAAGACTACATCCTAGCATAGGCCAAGTCTAGCTTCTATAGAAACATTGTTGAATCACAGATGCACAATCCAAAAATGCTGATGTCGACAATAAACCATCTCCTCAACTATTCCCAGATTAGCTCCTTACCTGATGATCCTTGTGATGATCTAGCCGATCGCTTC
This sequence comes from Cristatella mucedo, assembly GCA_009760855.2. Lineage (NCBI taxonomy): Eukaryota > Metazoa > Bryozoa > Phylactolaemata > Cristatellidae > Cristatella > Cristatella mucedo. The sequence continues at coordinate 12,594,733 of WPIO01000008.1, read as the reverse complement.
TCTCGATTCTTTGTGCAGAAGATAGACAAGATCAGGGAATCTATCCCTTTGATGACAACCTCCCCACTAGAACGCTGTTCCTCGGTAGCTGGCTGCACCTCAATGTCTGCATTTAAGCAGGTCACTAGTGATCTAGTCCTAAAGTTCGTATCTCAATCAAAGACGACAACAAGTCCTCTGGACTTTATTCCCACTGTCCTGCTCCTACGTTGCATTGATCTGCTGCTGCTATGCATAACTAACATCATTAATATGTAATTAGCCTAAGGTCATGTCCCAGCACCTTTCAAAAAAGCTGTAGTCAGGCCACTTCTCAAGAAATCGACACTAGACCAATAGAACTTAAGCAACTACCGCCCAGTCTCCCTTCTACCATTCCTATCAAAGACACTGGAATGGGTCGTGGCAGATCAGCTGAACTCATATATCGAAACCTCACACCTTGCTAGTAAGTTCCAGTCTGGCTTTAGAGCTAATCACTCCACAGAGTCAGCATTGCTTAGGGTATACAACGACCTACTTAGGAATGCAGACATAGGTAAAGTGTCTCTGCTTGTTTTGCTCGATCTTTCGGCAGCTTTTGATACCACCGATCACAAAGTTCTTCTAGAGCGCCTCTCATCTCGCCTGGGCATCACTGGCACTGCTCTGCAGTGGTTCAGGTCCTATCTCAGTGGGAGACTCCAGAGTATTGACGTGAATGGACAAAGATCATCTGAAGTACCTCTGAAATATGGAGTACCTCAGGGCTTCGTGCTAGGTCTGGTTCTTTTCACGGTTTATACTCTCCCTCTTTCTGATGTGATTGCCAAGCACAATCTAAGCTTTCACTTCTATGCGGATGACACTCAGTTGTACCTTTGCTTTGATCCCTCCCAGCCTTCGAGCATCTCAAATTCTCTCAACTCACTTGCTGCACGCATTGATGACAGCCGTACATGGATGGCAGCAAATTTTCTCAAACTAAACGATGATAAAACTAACTTACTAGTAATGGGCAAACCCAGTGTGATTCACAAATTGGAAAGGCTGGCTCTCAAAATTGGCTCTGCCAGCATATCTCAAGTTGAATCAGCTCGAAATCTAGTTGTCATATTCCAAAGCGAACTCTCGTTAGACGACCATATCAGCTCCACAGTCAAATCTGCCTATTTTCAGCTTCATAACATTGCTAAAATTCGGGCTTGTTTAGATAAGGCTACCACGTCCAAGTTGGTCCATGCATTCGTGACATCTCGTCTCGACTTCTGCAACTCACTGCTTTCTGGCCTACCAGCATGTGCGATCAGGCGATTGCAGCTGGTGCAAAACTCGGCAGCTAGGCTTGTCTGTCGTGAGCGTCGCAGTTGCCACATTACTCCACTTCTCGCCGACCTGCACTGGTTACCAGTCAAGCAACGGATTGACTTCAAGGTTTTGTTGCTCACTTTCAGGTCCCTTCATCCTTTGGCTCCAGCCTATCTCTCAGATATACTACCCCATCAGGCCAAGTATCGTACCACCAGCTTTTCGGAATCCAACAGTCTACAAATACCTTATACAAACCTTAAATCCTGTGGAGACCGTGCATTTAGTTCGTATGCTCCCGAAGCCTGGAACTCCCTCCCGATCTGCATCAGAACATCCCCTCACCTGACCTCATTTAAAAGGAACTTTTAAAAAACACACCTATTTAGGACAGCATTTAGTGGGTCGCTGTGATTCGTCCTTGATGTGCTTACGCATGCTGACACTGTGCATGTTGCCACTAACCACATTTGCATGCTGACCTTGTGCATGTCACCCCTAACCATGTTATTCATTTTGTTTGTTTTTCAAGCATGATTTTACTTACCATTCAATTGCATTTCCCTTTGCAGCAAATGTAAAGCGCCTAGAAAGAGATTGAGTTCTCTGAGGGCGCTTTATCAAGTGCATTATTATTATTATTATTATTAAAAGAAGGCTCGGCACAGCGGTCAAGATGCTCACCTTTGATGACCGAGGTCAACGTGAATGTATTTGATGACCGAAGTCGTGGGCTCGAGCCCTGTGGCATATATGAAGTACCTGGATAGAGGTTAAGCTCTCTTAGGGAGCTATACAAATGAATCTTTATTATTAATTATTATTTTTTGTGTTCCTGGGTGTTTGCTTGCTCAACTGCAATTGTGCATGATTCAGGCTGGTTGCTTACCAACCGTCCTACTTGCCGGTGGCCCCGAGTGGCTTCTTTTAGCTTTAGAATGCAGGCCCGAGCATGACACTGTTTTGCTTTGGCATGTCAGCCTAAACGTGCTACCGTGCGTGTTACTATACATTAGTTTTATTCTCTTGTACCAAGTTAAAACGCACCTGTTGGGATATTTAGTTCTCTCGGAATGCTGTATATATATATATATATATATATGTGTGTGTGTGTGTGTTCAATCTTTCTTATGATTATTAGTATTACTAATCATTACTTTTACAGGAATCATATTTTCATGGTAATAAATGGGTAATTTGTGTAGACATGTTTAAAGGGCATTCCTAGGGCACCTTCAGTTTGCTTTGCGTGCGGTCGGCCAAGTGTTAAGTGAGAGTACGGAGACAACTTGCACTGCTCTTGCATGGCTAACATTTATTTTCCTTTTAAAGTTGGTTGTGGGACCTGCTTACTTGGCAGGAGCAAGTCGATTAACTTCGAAATACCTGTAAAAATTTTCGTGGCCGGCCTTAAGTTCGATGCCATTCATAGGAGGCAAAGGCTTTGGGCGATCGAGTGAACCTAATAGTTAGCAGGCCACTCATAAACAAGACAATACTAGATCAGGAAAACTTCTGCCTCATCTCACAAGTGCCGTCGCAATCAAAACACTTAAAATGTTTAGTGATATACAAGTCACACTCTTACATTCAACTTTCAAGCCTAGCTCGTAAGCTCCAGTTAGTAAATTTAGAGCGAATCATTCGATACAGTCAGCATTGCTGGGAATGCACAGCGACATCGTGAGTGTCTGCTCGGGTAGTCTCTCTCCTTGTTTGCTTAATCTTTCGTGAGCAATTGGTACTATTGATTATCAAATCCTACTTAAGCCGTCTCCTCCCGCCCTGGTATCGCTGGCACTGCACTGCAATAGTAATCCTCGATCTCAGTGGAAGACTTCAGCTAGCAATGTATTCAGTGGACAACAGTCATCCGCCGAACTCACAAGTATGGGGTACCACAGGGCTCCGTGCTCGGTCCACTGCTCTTCACAACGTATAGTGTCCCTCTTGCAGATGTAACCGCCTGGCACAATCTATGCTTTAATTGTTGCGCATGTAGCACACATACACAGGGTACCTTATTTGTGCTTGGTCAGCTGCTGTTCACAGTGTTGGACTCTGCGTCTCGCCGATATAATCACCAGTAACAATATATGCTTTCATTTGTATGCCGCTGACACACAAATGCTCGAGTGCTTTTATCCCTACTGACCGTCACTCATGCTAAACTCTAGAATACCTCGCTGCATGTATGACTTGACATTTCTACTAGGACAGCAAAAAGCTTTCTCAAATTGAATGACTTCGAAACCAACTTTTCTAGTTATGGGTAAACCTAGCCTTACTCAGAAATAGGGAAATCTATCGCTCAAGAAGGGCTTGACCAGCATATCTCAAGTAACATCTTCACGAATCTGGGTTTCCCGTTACAAAGTGACTTTTCGCTTAGTAGTCGACCCCATCTGCTCATGCCTGCATACTTTCACTTAACAAAAAATTGTCAAAATTTGGGCCGCCTTAGAGGATACCAAGTATATCACATCCAAGCCTGCCACCCCTCCCCCAGGCTTCGCCTTTGAATTCAAGCCTTTCATGGCAGTTGCTAAACAATCTCTTGAATCTCTCGTTCTCTCACCTGCAGGGACCCCTTGTGAGTCGATCTAACCACAATAAAAATAGCACTAGTAATTATTCACTTTGCAAAAAATGTAATCGACTCGTAGGTCTTCCGGCGTATGCACTAAAGCATTTACAGTTGGTACTCAACTCTGCAGCCTGGTTGGTCTGTCGCGAGCGTCGTAGCTGCCACATCAGCTGCCACACTTCTCGCCTACCTGCAATGGATCGCCATCAAACAGAATATTGACTTTAAGGCTTTGTCCCTCACGGTTAGGTCCCTTCATTCTCTTGCTCCTGCTTACCTAGTCAAACTACTTATTAGTCAGGCCAGTTCATCGAATGTCAGCAAGCAAGTTACATGCTTCCTGTTTAGGATATGCAAAGTGCCTAGAAAGAGTGATAGCTCTCTTAGGACGCTACACAAACGCCTGATTATGATCATTGTTCCTATTATTAATATTATGCCCGTAATCGGTGTATGTCCACGGGCTGTTTATGTCAGTTGGGGCATTGCTCAGCAGCTGAGCATCTGCACAACTCAAGTGACACAAGGGCATCACTGCTGGCAGAATCAAAGCCACGCCCTTCCTTACCCCCCCCCCCCCAGTCCGGGTACTGCTAGGTCACCGTACTGGCCATCACTGGCGATAGTAAAACAGGCATAGGACTCAATATGTCAATTAGTTGTGGGGACGTTCAAATGTTGCCATCGAGGCAAGCCTACTCTCAGCAGAAGCCGGAGCCAGAGGGGCGACGGTGGAGGAGGCAACTGTCGAGCTACTGCTTCCCCGGAAGCTCTATTCAGCCGTAGAGCTCTCGGTGCACGTGCTGCGTGCGATGCCTCGATGCTCGTTACAACCGACGGTGGACGTGCTCCTCGTGAGCCATCACCACTCCACCAAGCTTAATGCACGAAAACATGGCCCCCCTCGCATGCGTGCAAGGTGCGCAGACCTGTGAGGCTGTGCGAGGTGCAGCCGGCCATCGAGCTTCGAGTGCAGAGAAACGCTTTCAGCTAATCTGCGGTGAGTCAATTGCAAGCAAACTGGGTCGAATTCTAACGCCTTCAAGCAGATTGGCAGCGGTCGAACGTGGCAGGCGGCACCAAGCGCCAATTCAAGCCTCGCTAGCACTGCCATAGCACCCGCAGGCCATAATGTTTGCGAATCTTACTCCCACGAGCCCTGAGTCGACTTGTGCTGCCTCGAGACAGTGATAATAACAGTAATAATAAATTTGTATAGCACCCCTAGAATCTCTTTCCAGGCACTTCACATATGCGGTAAAGGCAGCATGATCGAATGATTAGTGGAAGCGTGCACAATGTCAACAAGCATAACACGGTTAGGGGTGACATGCGAAATGTCCACATGTAAAATGTGGTTAGTGGTAGCATGCACAGTGTCGGCAGGTATAAGCACACAAAGGACGAATCGCAAGGACAGGAGGTGCCACACACGGAGGTGCCGACTACAATGCAGTCAGTAGCAGCAAGGGAAGATGCAGCTCTGCAGACTTGCCCTCTGCCCCCCCCCCCCCCGTCGAGAGCCGGTGGTCAGGTGCCAGTCAAGTCGCTGCTCGGCAGCGCGTGGGTTCCAGTGCAGCGCCAGGCAAGTTTTAATCGCCAGTTGCGAGTGGGCTATACTTGCCAACCCACCCACCCCCCCCCAAGGCTCGTCTGCCACTGTCAGGCTGCTAGATCGACTGCCCTTTTCCTTCCTGCTAGCTTTCGCTAAATTTCTTCGCGCGCACTTTACAGGCCTGCAGAGAGCATGACGTCGGCAGGAGGTTGCTCAGGTATCATAGGCAAGATGCACTCTCGAGCATCGCTTTCATCAATCGATAAGCGGTGGCAGCGGCACCTGCCACTGCCACGGCCGCCGCCGTCGACAGGAGAGCCATTGACCGCCGCTGGCGAGGTCAGTGGCTAAACTAGACCTACTACTACTGGAGGCAGATCTCTCGCAGATGCCCGTGCCCAGCGCCGGTGGCGCCAACGCCCAGGCAGATCGAAAGCGCCGCCTGGCGAGAGTGCCGTGGCCTTGCTGCACTCGGGGGGGAGGGGGTTGGGGCCTGCCCGGCCTACCGCAGCGCGGGGTTCTCCAGGTGGGCAGCAAACTCGCCTTCGTACGCCTGCCTCAGCTCGGCCGCCGTGGGCCGCGACTGCGGACGGGAGCTCTTGCAGCGCCGGTGCACGCCGAACAAGCGGTAGGTCAGCGCGAGGCGGTGCGCCTCGGGCGCGGCTTGCAGGAAGTGTGCGCACACGTTCGGCGCCTTGTAGACGTCCACCTTCTCCGTGTAGCCGGGCATGAGCGAGTCCTCGAACGGCTCGTCGTCGCCGAACGGCCACAGCTGCTCGGGCGCGACGAAGTCGCCGAACAGCTGCCGACGTCCACATTTCACCGTCTCTCTCGGCTGCGCCCCTCCATCGTCGCTCCTCCCACCTCTGCCGATGCTTTCCCTGCCGGCACCTTCTCCTCTGCTGCCACCTCCTCCTCTGCTGCCGACTATCGGCGTGGCGTCGAGGTCGTTGGCGACGAGCGACAGATCGTCGCGGAGCAGCAGCTGACTGAGCAGCTTGGGCAAATCGTTGGCGTCGCACATGACGATCGCACCGCCGACGACGCTGCCGCCGTGAAGGAACTCGAGCAGGCGAGCGTAGCTGAGGCACAACCCCAGTGCGGCGAGCAGGGCGGAGCGCGGCCCGTCGAGGCGACCGGCGAGCGTCACTGCATGCTCGGCCGTGCCCAGCCGGTAATACTCGGTCGCGTACGACGCCGACGTCTCGCAGACACCGACCAGCTGCGTGACGAATTGCTGCTGCTGAGCGGAACTTTCGCAGCCTCCGACGTTGTCGGCAGCAGCGCCACCGTCGCCTCGGCAGCCGGGGATCGACTGCAGCCTACGAAGCATGTGCAGACCGTGGGAAAAGTCGGCTGCGTAGTCTGCGTGCCGCAGGGTGTTGAAGGCGAGACGGATGCCCCGCCAGTCGACCAAGTACACCTCAAAGGAAATGGAGGAGCATGCACGGCGAGCGCCTGCTGGCATCGGTCATGACTCTGCAAGCGGTGCTGCCGGTGTCACCGACGACCGGGCATACTAATAATGGTACAAAGTTAATACTAATAATAACAGGCGTACTAATATGCATGCTACTACTAATAATAAGCATTTTAACAATAGCAAGAGTGCATTTTTCTAGCGCCCTAGGAGTCGAATCTCTTTCTGGGCGTGCCACGTTGGCAGGAAAGGAAGCGTGTCAACGGATGAGTGATGCTAATATGAACAACTAGCATGTCGATAAAAAATCAAGGACAATTTAACTTTGCTGTGGAAGCCGGGTCTGAGTGTAATGCAGGTCCGTCAGACAAAGTGCGATACGGCACCAGCTGCGTTCGCGATAGACACACGCCTAGCTGCAGAGTTCTGCACTGACTGTAAGCATCTTATTGCATCGGCAGGAAAGTGAGCTATAGAATTTTGGATAGGTCACAAACGTATAGACCAGCTTGGCTGTGGTATCCTTATCTAATAGGCCTGAATTGCTATCATGGTGAATAGCCAAAAGTAGGCAAACTTAACTATGGAGCTGATGTGGTCATCTAGTGAAAGGTCACTTTGGAACAGGACACCTAAATCTCGTGGATTTAATGCTGGTGCAGTTGGTATGCTGGCCGAGCTCATTTTGAGGGATAGTTTTTCCAGTTTCTGAGTAATATTAGGTTTGCCCATAACTAGGAAGCTAGTTTTATTTTCTTTTAATTTCAGGAAGTTTGTATCCATCGGAGTGTGAATGTCAGCATTAGATGCAGCAAAGGAGTTAAGAGAGTTGGACATGCTGGAAGGCAGGGAGAGATCAAAGTTATGGACAGCTGCTTGTCATCTGCCTAAAACGTAATCCTAGATTGTGCATGGCCATTACATCACCAAGAGGTATAGTTTAAATTGGGGAAAAAGTAGACCAAGAGCAGATCCCTGGGGTACCCTACATTTTAAATGTTCCCCAGATGACTGTTGCCAATTGACATCAACGATCGGAAATCTCCTTTTGGAATATAACCTAAACCATTGCAGAACAGTGCCAGTGATGCCCAAGTGAAAAAATAAACGACCAAGAAAGATCCGGCGATAAATGGTATGAAACAATGCCACAAGGTCTGACAGAACAAGCAGGGAACTTGATAGGAACAGCACTAGAGAGATTAGGTGGAAGATGTTCAAGTTCTCCTGGTCTAGGTTCTCCGGGTCTTGTCTTCTAAACGAGTGGCCTAACAGTAGCCTTTTTGAACAGTAGAGGGACAAGACCTCAGGTGTAGGACATTTAATATATCAGTAGCCGCTAATCTCGGCATCTTAGAAGGAGCAGAGCAAGTATGGGGTCTAGAGGGCTAGCAGTCTTCTTCGACTGGGAAATCAACTTAGAGATGAGGTCACTAGTGGCACTGCTTGATGGAGTATATTGAGGAAAGCAAGGAAGGACAGTGTAGTACAAGGGGAAGCCTATAGGAGCAAGTATTTCAGTGAGACTATTTTGTCTTATACGGTTACCAGAATGCACACAGGCAGCGAATAGTCTCAGATTGTTTTTTTTTGCCTTATACGGTAACTAGAATGCATACAGGCAGCAAATAGTCTCCACCGAAGACGTACAATAGCGATAGTAGCAGGGGTGGGCAGCAGCAGCAACAGTAGAAATGACAAAAGCAGCAGCTGTAATCCAGGCTGCTTTGACCCACACCACCACTCATTAGGTCTTGCATGCGGCTGCACGAACACCTCGTACGTTCGATGCATCACGACAGCTCACAAACAACTTAATCCATGCTTACTCGATGCAGCACGATCAGCCTTTCCAGACACTGGTTCATATGGTGTGCCTCAGCAAAAAGCCCCAATATTTGCACTCACTTTTGTGCGAGCTTTACAACGTTTCGAGGTGCGTGGACTGCTTAGCAAGGACCACTACAAACCACGTACAGGCCAGGGCAAACTCTATACTGGGGTGATAGATACAAAATAGCTGTAGCCGGTCCCTGGTAAACATGTGTCCACTTATAAATAATATAATTAGAGGGGCTAACGACTAATACAGTGGTATCAGTCGAAGTGACTACGATAGTTGCTAAATGTACATTTGCAGATCACAACCGGTAGTTATTGGAAAAATCTGAGCCTACACGAGATGCTAAATAAACGATGCTGCCGGAATATATATACTGAACATCGTCAGAACATGTTTGTTGTGCTCGTACTAGATGGATATTAGGCTAATAGCTAATTTAGGTCCTTCTGAGGGAACAAAAAACAAAAGTTTAGCTTATCCAACAACCTCATTTGTATCGAAGCAGGGGAGCCTTACCATCGCTGATTGCAGTGGGCAATAAAGGATCGCCCACTGCAGGGTCCCACGACCTGGGTCGTGAAGAGCAAGCACCTTACCCCTGGGCTAAGACAGGGGGGAGGCAAAGTTAAAAAAATCAAGTTTCTTCAGCAAAGGCTGACAGTCACTTCGACCACCAGATTGCTTTCAAGCAGTTCTCTAAGGAGCAGGCATCAAACTGTTTGCAGTGCAATTAATACTGCAAACTTGTAATCAGATAGACCAGGAATAATCAGGTAGACCGACTGAAAACATTGGCCGACAACAAACGGTGGCCCACGACCACACTTTGGGCACGGGCCTCGTGTCCAGCCAATGCACGTGCTTTTCCATTTATGCTAGGCTAGTGCAACACCAGAATCGCACTACGTGAAAATAAAAAGTAAAGACCAGCTGCTTGAGCAGCCTTGCTCAAATAGTGACAGAACAGCCTAAGCTGCTTTCAACCGGGTTTTCAGCAGGCAATATAGAATTCATAGGTGTCATATTCCAACGCGACCTCTCGTTGGACAGCCATATCAGCTCCACAGTCAAATCTGCCTATTTTCAGCTTCATAACATTGCTAAAATTCGGGCTTGTTTAGATAAGGATACCACGTCCAAGTTGGTCCATGCATTCGTGACATCTCGTCTCGACTTCTGCAACTCACTGCTTGCTGGCCTACCGGCATGTGCGATCAGGCGATTGCAGCTGGTGCAAAACTCGGCAGCTAGGCTTGTCTGTCGTGAGCGTCGCAGTTGTCACATTACTCCACTTCTCGCCGACCTGCACTGGTTACCAGTCAAGCAACGGATTGACTTTAAGGTTTTGTCGCTCACTTTTGGGTCACTTCATTCTTTGGCTCCAGCCTATCTCTCAGATATACTCCCTCATCAGGCCAAGCATCGCACCACCCGCTTTTCGGAATCCAACAGTCTACAAATACCTTGTACAAACCTAAAATCCTTTAGAGACCGTACATTTAGTTCGTATGCTCCCAAAGCCTGGAACTCCCTCGCGACCTGCGTCAGAACATCCCCTGACCTGACCACATTTAAAAAGAACTTAAAAACACACCTATTTAGGACAGCATTTAGTGGGTCCCTGTGATTCGTCCTTGATGTGCTTATGCGTGCTGACACTGTGCATGATGCCACTAACCACATTTGCATGCTGACCCTGTGCCATGTTATTCATTTTGTTTGTTTATCAAGCATGATATTCCTCACGATTCAATTGCATTTCCCTTTGCAGCAAATGTAAAGCACCTAGAGAGAGATTAAGTTCTCTGAGGGCGCTTTATCAAGCGCATTATTATTATTATTATTATTAATGTCCCCATGCAGGATTGCAGCTCACTACCAGGTTCATAAAGTACAATACCTTAACCATTAGGCTAAGACCGGCACCAGGATGATTAACCGTACCCACATAAGGACTTACTTGCTTTACGGCCCCTTCGCCAAGCTTTTGCAGAACTTTAAACTGTTTGAAGTCGTCGCATGTCAACCAAGGCTGGCATGTTTTCATGTCATCGACGGAAAATGTTCCGTTGGGACACAAAAGGCGGCAGTGACGCTCGGCTGTCGCATAGTGGTCCAAGCATTCCGATGGGGCGTCATGAGGATGTGGGTCCAATTTTGGATGACTCAAACTCCTAATGCTTAACCAGATCAGTGATATAGCAGCAGTCATGATCACAAAGTAGAAACAGCGTCTGAAAACTCTCCACCGCCGATAGTAGTGTACAATCCGCAGCCTCATGATTAGCGAACTAAGTTCCGCTACCAGTATAGGGCAAGGTTTAAGTATGTACGCTCCGAAAATCCTACTGGCCGATGGCTTGGCAGGAAGCTGAAAGTTGTTCGGTAGCAGGTAGTAGGAATAATGGCAGCTGCGACGTGCGAGGAATCAACAATGCGAATGCCCGCGAATATTCTCGGGCATAAGTTGGCCACCGCTATCATCGTGGCTAAAAAACAAGTAATCTGTCCCGTTCTGGTTCCCTACCACACCAGGTGCCAATCATGCCAAATCGGTTGCCAGTTTAAAGCTCTCTCTTTCCTGTATATGACGGCTCAGTGGGTGGGTGAGTCCACGCTGTCTTGGCGATTGAAACTGCTGCTAGCCGGGCAATAACAGCTGAGGCTAACGCTGGGCGCCACCACGAGAAAGTGGGAAAACGTCAAATCAGGTACTGAACGTCGGTAGTGGAGGTCTGGAGGAGATAAATGCTTTGGCGGCGGTCTGAAAGCTGTGGCGAACGCGATATCTGCTCCATTTGTATGATAGACAGCATTCGAGAGGCTGGTTAACCAGCCTTTACCGATCTTCGGCCGACCATCGAGCCGAGCCAGTAGCTGCTGCGCCAACGTGCGACCAGACGAAGTTAGGCCACAGACGAAGCACTGCCAAGGACACCACGTCACCGGTGCTAGCGCGGAAATGCCACACATCAATGGCGCCAGCCAAGCATCATTAATTCCACGACGGTTAATTCGAACGACGGTTCTCCAAATGACGCTCCAGACAATCGGCTACTCCATATCCGGAATCGCGGGACTCTCAAGACGGGACCCCTTTGGACACTCAAGTTGTTAGAAGTTCTTAAAGCATAAATTCAACGTACACGCCATAAAAGGCTTGTACAATTTTGAAGAAACATGTACAAATTTTGACTCACCGCAAGCCATGCGAGTATGTACACACGAATGGTTCGGTGCGGGGGGGATAACCAATCGTCTAGACGAGACGAATGAACGAAAGCGAAAGAATGCCCATAGTCACACAAGACCATATCAGCGGCATGCCTAACAAGCATGTTGATTTTAATGATGAATTAAGAATCCACAGATTGGCAGCAGGTAGGGTTGAATCACTAACTATCATCCATCCCACTAGGCTACGAGAATCCTGGATGCTAACGGCAAACTACTGCACACTTCCGAGGTTTTTAGGGCGGGAGGATCGAATGAGCAGCCTACTGAGCCCAGATTGATCATCGGCAGTGCCTAGATAGGTACGAAAAGCTTATCGGTCTAAATCACCGGCCGACGAAAACTCTGGATCAGAGCCCCCACATACAAGCCACAGGTCAAGAAGAAGGTTCGGGGAAAGTCTCGGAACTTCGTGGAGTTGAGTTTTCAGCCTGGTTGAGACCTGGAGCGAGAGACTGGGCCGCCTACTGTAGTAGTGTAGGCGGCCAGTCCATGCAAGAGCCGAAAGCAACCTGAGATCGAGGGCGTAAGCAGGGTCCTCACATATAATTCATTTGTATAGCGCCATAAGAGAACTAAATCTCTATTTAGGCAATTAACATTTACGGGGCCCAAGCCCACGACCTCGGCTAGACTTTAGTCGGGGCGAGCACCTTAGCCACTGGGCCAAACCAGCCTATGCCGCACCCCCTAGAGAAAAAGAAGCCGCTTAAGAAGTTCTTGCTCCAGGATCGATACCTCTAACAGAGCCCCACCAAAAACAGCCAGATCACCCAAAGCGCCCCTCCCTCAACCGAAACTGCCCTCGCGTGGAGAAACCTGCATCGTCGCTCTAGCAAGATAGCAGCGCGAAGTGTAACCAAGTTAAAGCCGTTTGTTGCTCTCGCCGAATGGACAGGCTGAGCTTGGCTAGACCTCGAAAAGCCTTATATCAAAGGAATGGTTGTTTTTGCTTGTCGACTTCCACCATTAGAGGCATCGATCACTGCAGGGTATTGCATAAGCATACAGGCCTATACAACCCATGCTCTCGCCCGTGCACTTGACCCACTGAACAGGTGCTCCGATTTCGGGAAAGCGGTGGAGGTAGCCATCGCTCAAAAGGAAGACGAGGGGAAAGGAGGCGGAGGAGAAGGAAGAGGTGGGGAGGGGAGAGCGAAAGGAAGAGCATGAGTAGGATAATGACGAGCAAAAGACTTGTATGACAAGATGGAGACGAAGAGGAGGGCGAGGAGGAGAGGATGAAGAGGGAGCAATCTGAAATTCCACGTCAACCGGGCTACCAAAAGATCCGTTAGGCCACTGCAGCTGGTGATGAGCAATGTGGCTGCACGGGTAGTTTACTAAACCCATAGATTTGACCGTGCATCTCCATTGCTGAAGAGCTTGGATTTATGAGTACGGCCGTATCTTTCGAACCTTTCGTCCTGGGCTGCTACTTCCGAGCTGACTTCACCATCTGACTATTTCGGAAGATCGAAAGCCAGTCCAGAACCAGAAACGAAACGGGCCTTTACGAACCAAAAGCAAGTGGGAAATTACAGATTCGACAGCATTTCTTCCTCGCTAGAAGGTAAGAGTGTAAAGAGCTCTTTCGCTCTAGCTGCGGCCGCCAACCGGCGCCCCGTCAAACAAGACTGCTAAAGGCGGCACCAGACCTTCATCTTACTAGAAGATAATCATAATACCAATACATGTATATAGCGCCCTCAGTGAACTTAATCTCTTTCTAGGCACTTTACATTTGCCGAAAATGAAGGGCAGTAAGTCATTGTAATAACGACCCCGATCCTCCGATTATCCATCTAGGCGTAAAGAGTAGGGAGTTTCGAGCTTTTAAAGTAGCTAGTGCCTCAAGGCACGCTTAGACTTTTCTTAGTGGTCAGACCGGTAGCTGTTCTAGCTAGGAAGCATGCTTGACGCTATGTAGCGTGACTCAGACGGAAGCGTAATCTAATGGCAAATCGGAGCTATCGTGGAGGGTCGTCCGTCTTTTAAAAGCAATGGCAGATAAACTAGTTAATGGAGGCGAAAAGCGATAGCCAGCTGTTTATGAGAGACTCCGAACTCCGACTCAAAATTCACAGCATACGAACGAAGGAACTCCACGGCCGAAGAGCAATGCTATCGGTTGTCACATGTGCCATTTCATTATGTCCACAACATGTACCCGCATATCTGTGCTTAATCAAATGTGCTCTCATCCGATAGCAATCCTGTGGGTGGAGTACGCATGAAGAAGGTCGGAAGCCCCGACGCTAGTTCGAACGTCCAGAAATTTACGAACAGAAACGGTTAGGAAGGAAATAATAAGAATGTAGGGGCGTATTAGCCCAGCTTACGCCTAGCCACCCCAAACTCTTACTTAAGTGTAGCTATACGGTCTATTGAACACTAATTGTTAGCTTTAGTTGAGCAATACCATATTTGTTCAAATAAGGCTTCCAAGTGGTCTGGTTGGGTGATTACGAGAGAATACAGCAGCCAGTCCTCCTCCTTGCGTCGATGACAGTGCGGAATGACCAGCCGAAGTCTAGGCGTAACTAGCCTGGCCAACCGCGATCGAACACGTGCAAAGCTGCTTCGCATATCGGGCGATATTTAGTCTCTGCCGTCCCATGTAGGAGTTGGAAGGGGCGTGGGATGGCCTTGCTGGAGAATTGCTCTGAGCGAAGGCAGAATACTTCCGCAATTCCAAAACATAGGCGTGTTTCGATGTACTACGGCGTGGCTTTCAGTGGGAGTTCCCCATAAGAAATCCGACCGGTCTACGCCGATTGCCAGTTGGCGCCGTCTGGATCATTGAGTTCAAGACCCGGAACTACAACTGGCACACAAATGTGGGAGGCTACTCTGAACTTTACGGCCGAGGCCTGGAGGATTGCTTGCAGCGAGCGATCAAGGCCTTTCCGAATGCACCAAGCTGCCAACTGGAACTCAAGTGCAGCAATTTCGGCTAGACCGGGCGCCACACTGGATGGCCAGAACTGAGTCACTGGTCGCCTAGCAGGCATCGCCGCCTCGCCGGGATCTGCGAATACCTGCATACCGTGCAACGCACTTCGAAGCCCCAAGTACAGATGAGAGCTGCTCCGAGCCCCGAGTTAAAGTGCCTGGTTCGAAGCATTAAGTGTAGCGGACCAATTATAACGGGTCAGCTATGCTTTGCGCTACGCTCAGGAAATGCCATACGTAATAGCCGTAGCATATGATATTTCTGGTTCAGATCGGGTGTAATTCAGGAATATTGAGGATGATCTAACATACTGAACGTTTCACTGCTCCCTTAAAATTAAGGCCGCACTGGTCAAGCTCATTAAAGCTACCTAACGCAACCAACTGTGAAAGTTGTTAGTGTTTGGCTTTGCCACTTCTTTCGGCTCTTGCAAAAGTTGCTACCAAGGATTTCAAGATGTCTTCTTGGCAGCTGTCACTAATACTTCGTACAAACCCCAAATCTTTTGGAGACCGTGCATTTAGTTCGTATACTCCCAAAGCCTGGAAATCACTCCTGACTTGATCACAACATCCCCTGACTTGATCTTGATCACATTTAAAAAGAACTTAAAAAAACACCTATTTAGGGCCGCATTGAGTGGGTCCCTGTGATTCGTCCCTCATGTGCTTATGCAACTGACACTGTACATGCTGCCACTAACCATACTTGCATGCTGACTCTTTGCAAGTGACCCCTAACCATGTTATTCATGACGTTTATCAAGCATATTACTAATCATTCAATCGTGTTTCCCTTTGCAGCAAATGTAAAGCACCCAGAAAGAGATTGAGTTCTCTGAGGGCGCTTTATCAAGTGCATTATTATTATTATTATATCAAAACCACAAAACGATTAGCTCACACATGTTATGACGAGGAGTAAACCTCCAAGCACCGTTGAACAAGCAATTGCGACTGTGACTCCTCATATACATCCTTGACATTGTCTCCGTCAATCCAGTCTTGTCTGCCTTACGTTCGGACAGATTTTGTGTATGTAGGGCAGCATCCAGCAGATCTCTTAGCTGAGCATACCCAACAGGCAGAATTTTGAAATGCATTGAACAATTAGATTACTGCAGGTTGGAGAAGGAAGTCAAATTCATTATCTTAAACGACATGCCGATTCAGAAAACCGTAACATAGTCGAAACTACACCAAGCTGGTCTACATGCAGGGCAAGAAGATCACGGTATTGCTGAACAAGCTGAAATCTCAATGAAATAAACGCAGATGGTGTAACGCCACGCTGGTTTGGCCAAGTGCTTACGGTGCTGGCCCCGACTGAGGTCAATGTGAATGTATTTGATGATTGTGTGCTCGAACCCCGTGGCATATACGAAGCACCTGAATCGAGATTAAGCTCTCTTAGGGTCCTAATATATATATTCACTGCGAGTCGAAAAAGAAGCTTCTCAAGTGAGCAAAAACGTGAAGAGGAAAGGTTATCTTTTTAGCTTAGGTTTAGGATTTTGGGTTTAGCGTTTAATGGTTGTATATTTTGGGGTTTGCGGCTGGTGGTTTACTGGTTCAATTTTGTACCAGTTTTGGGTTTGAGTTTTTGGATTAACAGTTTAGGTCTTAGGGTTTAGTATTTAGGTATTAGAGAGAAACTCTATTTGAAAAAGATAACTAAAAACGTGCTTGTTTAACGTAAATTTAAGCATACACTGGCGACCATATTGAAAAGCTAGCTATTAGCACTGTGCCCGTTGCAGATCTGACATTGCTGTATGAACAGACGACGACGCATTGGCTGGCCGGTCTTACCATCGGCAGAGCCGAAATTCACGGAGCTCCTCTAAATGGAAAAGGTGTCCGTCCCGGTAGAGGATAAAAGAATATGCATGAGGCCTCAAGCCATTGGGAAACACGGTGGAACATAAAGGAATAGTACACAAATCAGTTGGGCCCTACGCACCCACCATTTACTGGCATACATTCGATAAGCCCGAGCCCCTGCCGAGGGCTAATCGAAGCCATCAGACCGCCCACTTCAAGCATAGGCATACATAATGTGCAACACAAACTAGCCATCTCCCGCTGAAAACGCACCGGGAAGTGCTTGCAAACTAGGAATAGTATTGACCCCCAGCAGTCCTCGCCGTGCCAAATGCTTATCTGCATGTAGGTGCATAGCCAAGAAGATAATTATAAAAGCCTTACACCATGGCGCACATGTCACCCACAAAAGAAAGTGATCGAAGGTCCGGATATCTGCAAAAGCAGCTCGAGCCAGGAGCTGCACATCAGCCGCCAACGGACGGCTAAGCTGGGTATACCACGATAAATGTGGCGGTGCTGTGGCCAGAAAACCTACGAGAGAGACGACGGAAAGGCCAGTCTATATGTGCTGGCATTCAGGACGACTCGTTATTCAAGACAGTGCGGTTACAATGGTGAAATCGTAGTAACAGTCAAATTTAACAGCAAATATTAAGTGCCTAGAGAGACACGAAGTTCTCTGAGGGTTCTATACAAATACGTTATTATTATTATAGCATTCTATTTAACTTTCAACTATCCAAGACACACCTTACGGTGTGTGCAAGCACCCTTAGCAACCGGCTGAATGCCAAGCGATATTTATTTTTAGTCTGATTCGGTCATGGTCATATTAGCAATTGGTCTTATTGGCAAAACCCTATCGCCCCCCCCCCGAAAGTGCATCTCGGAAGGAATCACGAGGAGCCAATGACCGAAAATGCATTCTATTTTTCTATTTGGCTGTAACTCAGATGTAAATGCAGTTGGGTAGACATTTTATTCGAGTTTGTTCGGTCTTCTAGCACTATCACTATAATATATAGATGCAAATTTGTTGCATGGGTCATTATAATTACTGTAACTAATACATACATACACACACACACACACACACACACACACACACACACACACACTAATATATATTCTCCCAAGGGTAAAACAGCGCAGAAATAAGATTTGTATGACCCAGCGTCCTTTCCATGCCAAACCTTACCCTGCTTGCCAAGATTGGTTCGGCCAAGGGGTTAAGGTGCTAGCCTTACATGACTGAGATCGTGGGTGGGCTGGAACCCTGCGGCGTATGTGAAGCACCTAGATAGAGATTAAGTTCTCTTAATGGTGCTATACGAATTAATTTGCCGGTGGGTCTAAACACTGGGGTGAGGTGCTTGCTCTTCACGACCCAAGTCGTGGGTTCGAGTCCTTCAGTGGGCGATCCTTTCCTGCCTAGTGCAGGCAATGATGATAGGGTCTTCTGTAGCTACACAAATGATGCTGTTGAATCAGGTGACACATTTTTATTGTATTCCTAAAAACAAGGAGATTTTGCAATGACAATTAAGACTAGAAGCATACTGCATTATTTCAGATTAAAACAGCATGCATCGTCGGCATTTTATTTCCTTTGATTTGCATAAAGCATGCCAGGAGATTTTGCAATGGCAATTAAGACTAGAAGCATACCGCATTATTTCAGATAAAAACAGCATGCATCGTCGGCATTTTATTTCCTTTGATTTGCATAAAGCATGCCATACCTCCCTATTCAGGCACATTGTGATTTTCCTTCAGCAGGCAATCATGAGTTTATTGGCCAACTTATTCACAGATTTATTCATATCTCAACTTGCCACCATCAAAACTGAACTTGCTGCACCATACATTTGTAAACGAAGTAACGGCGATGGAAGCAAATGTGGCACTAGTAATGACACTAAGGAGTGGCGTCGTTTCGGGAAGAAGAATGTTCATACCTCAAAACAAGGAAAACAGCTGCACCTACTCCGATGTTTCTCACGCTAATAACATCACCTGAGAACATCATATACAAAATTCTACAGCACTAAGGACAACACAGACAGGTGGAAAAATACAAAGGTAGAACACGTAGCCACAATAGTATAACTAGTGCAACAAAACATGAGATGCACGCACTGGAGCTTATGCTCTGCGATAGTCAGCTGTAACATTGGCAGTTAGTGAATACAGAGAGGTAACCACCACGAAAAAAAATGTGTACCTGATCCATAAAAGGTCAAGAAAAAAACTGAGCCAAGAGTAAAACTATTTGCCTTTTGCTTGATCATCACCGGCATGCATTTCCTTACCGATTTAATCATCAGAGCAAAGGCATGTTTGCAAAACAGATTGGTTCAAACTGTCCACATGCGTACGTATGCTGACCTAAGTAACATCGATTACATCGATTACTTGATATGACTTTGGCCGGAGCCCGATCTTACAACATTTGCTGGAAGGGACAGCCTCTTCAGAATGCACAGTCGGTATAGCAAAAGTTGTGCGAGCTTGTAGGTCAGCAGAAGCCTCGTGCACATGCTCGTGGCAGTACACTTCTACTTCTACAACATTGAATGACGTCCAAGCAAGTTAGCTAGACCCAATCAGGAGCATGCGTCATAACATGAGGTAAGTCCAGATTGTTATAATTATCAATACCTGAGCACACATTTAGAATAGAGGTTATTAAGATATAATATATTTTATCTATGGCCAACGTTAATAATCACAGAATACAACAAGGAACCATATACATGGAGAAAAATCAGAAAAAAAAGTATTTCGACGAACCAAAAGTCGTCTATTGCCCGTGACCAGAATCTGCCCTAACAATGGAGCAATATGCTAGCAGAGAACAAAAACGTCGCGTAACATTCTTGGGGAATTGTCTGTGTTCCATTGATGCCTAATGCATATACAAAGACAATCACATGGTCTGACGAAGAAACTAGCTTAAGACACTTAAAGATGAAGACAGATCAACGATTTAGAATGTAGGGAGAATATAATCGTTTAAAAGCTGATGCCACCACACTAGCACCCATAGGTGTTGTATATGATTGGTTGGGGAGATAAGGTATAAGAGAGATTGCAATTTCGATCTGCAGTTCTGTCTTATACTGTCTGATTTCTGGCTCTTTTGCTGGCAAAGATCAGCATGCAGATAGTCTACAGTACATCACAAATGACCGTCGAAGAGATGGCATATCTTTTTGCAAATTGACAGAAGAGCCCACACATTGCCCATGCAGCACCGCCTATGGGCTGCTGATGTCTGCAGTACCTGCGGCCGACTGACATTTCGGGAAGCTCCGATTCGACACTTGCTTGGATTCCATTCACGACTGCTGCTCATCCAAAGCTAATAATTGACTAGCCCAAGCCAAGAGCTGGATAACATCGCTACCACCTGCTGCTGCTGACCTTCTCAACAACATCCCGATACCTTTGCAACGCCCCCCCCCCCCGGAGGGGGGCTAGAAAGCGCATTCGGCCTGCAGCCACCGATTGCAGCCCGCTGACACCTTCCCCTTCTTTGCTTTCAGTCGCGATCGTCGGGCTAATGGGGCACGCGACGTGCGACAGCACAATACGAAGCTGCGCTCCTCTGCAGATCGAGGCTCTTGGGCTTCGTAGGCAAAGAGCAGCTACCACAAGGAGAGCCGAATTATACAAAAAGTTATAAAGGTCGGTCAGATGATTTGACGGCCTCATTTGTAGATCGACAGAAAAATTTCAGCTGCTATTGCCGCCGCTTGCAACTGGCAATAAAAAATCGCCGGCTGCAAGATACGAACCGACGACCCAGGTCGTGACGAGCAAGTGCCTTCGCCCCTGGGCACTTCTACAACATAGGTGGTGGCAGATTCACGGGCAGCAGCTTGCAAGTAAGCCGCGGTGTACCTTTAATCACGAGGCCGGCATCGGCAATCGTCTTGTTTCCGCTTTTCCAAACGTCGTGCCATCGCAAAAAAGCCCACACGTAGAACTCGTTAAAGGTTGGAAGTACCGACCCACGCTTGTTGCACTCTTTATTCAAGAGGTCCTGGCATAGTGCCCGAAGAGCCATGCCCGTCAGGTTTATGCTCACGACGCAGAACGGGTAATTCTAGGTTAAGAAACGAGAAAACGAGATGACAGGCTGACAGGCGTTTGCAGGGCACACGGCAGCAGATGACTGGAACATCTCCCTTATCACTCTCCTCCGTCCCCATGATATGCAATGCTGCCAGTAGATTTTCTGATGCCCGCTTAAAGCATCTACCATTTTTCCGGCCAGCTCCCTCTAAATGACGTCACAGCAATGGGGTAGGAGAAGGGGAAACCGGACGGATCAAGAGCCAACAATGCCACTCGAAGTGGTCAACAGCTCGAAATGGCAGCACCGGACAGCCAATCGTTCGGGCCTTCTGCAACACACGTTCGCTGATGAGCAGAGGTCGGCTTACCTGGATTTCGTGACAGGAGAGCTCGAATATTTTCTGATACAGCCTGGCGTACTTGGGTTCCACAAGGAAGTACAGCATATTGACAAGACCTAGCAGCCCAGCGCCTCTCAAGTCCGTCGCAGGATCGCTGCCTGGAACGCCGAGACAGGCTAACGAGTAGCCGTTGTACAGCTGAGGGTAGAGCCAGGAAATGGCCTAGTTACAGTGGGCAATGCATCTTGTTGCTGGTCATCGCCGATGCACTGAAAGCAGCTCAGAAGGTCATAGGTATGCATAATTATCCCCCCCTCTCTCTCTCTCTCTCTCTCTCTCTCTCTCGAGCATGAAACTAATTTTGTTCTCATAGCATAGCATCATCATACAGGCGTATGCAGTGTCCTGAACGAAACGTGAACATCCTAATTAATACAACAGCAGAAGAACCCTAGCGGCTTTCAAACCACTTGCAGCATGCAAAAAAGAAGCAGGACTGGACAGCACGACCCGGGTCGAACTAACCACGATCGTAATCTATTCATTGCCGTTCGTAGGTAGCCCCTCCTCTGCCCCTCATCATGGCGACCAGGCTCGTGCGGTCTACACATTGCAGCGTGCCAGCTTACCCTGCTACCCCCTCGTGGGGTCTTGCACAGGGTGGGAGTCAGTTGGCCCATCGGTGCCATGCAGCAGCCTGGTAGATCACGCACAGCACCTACGGGTGGGACACCTAGGGCACGATAGAAGCATGCACAAACATGGCCCAAACAAAGTCGTCAACTGCCACGAGCGCTGTCGACAAGGGAAGTTGAGCAAGGCGGACGACCAACTAACCGAGAATAGAGCTTGCTCAGCCTACAGCTCCGATGGTACAGACCTTTCCCCGACCTCCACCATCCGCTCATGCCTCATGACTGCGAGTTAGGCTACCTTTCTGCTGTCACTGCCGAGCAAGGGCAAGCTTGAGTTAGCTAGCCTATGTATAGCACAGTAGACATATAATAGTCTTTTAAGACACTAACAGAAAAGCGACAGCCTCCGAAAAATATTGCACGGTAAAGATCATGTGACCTGCTCAAGACCAACTGTTGGCATATGCATAATTGTCTCGACGATCTCTGACTACAGGGTGCTACGGCATTTTAGGCCAAAATCGCCTTGTTTCTTTCTTCTTTATTTTAAAGAGGGCTTATCTGTATTGTGACGACGTTTCGTATATCCATTGCTATTGGCATGCCAAATGAGCCATCCTATTAATTTTGGAAACCCGTCAAGAAATGTACCCTTTTATGATGATGCTTTATTATCTAGGGGGTCGTGAGTGCATGCGATTGCCGAAGTTCTACCGAGGGCCTCTGGTCAGCGATCAGGTGAAAATTCGGCAGTAACGGTTTGCAGCAAAATTCCTTGCAAGTGCCAGGCCAGATACTGCAACATGAGCC
This sequence comes from Cristatella mucedo, assembly GCA_009760855.2. Classification (NCBI taxonomy): domain Eukaryota; kingdom Metazoa; phylum Bryozoa; class Phylactolaemata; family Cristatellidae; genus Cristatella; species Cristatella mucedo. The sequence continues at coordinate 12,572,156 of WPIO01000008.1, read as the reverse complement.
AACTCTTGCTGCTGCTACTGCTGCTGCTTGGGCCAGCAGCATCAGCATCAGCAGCAGCAGCGAGAGTTGAATTAAGGCAGCTTAAACCGTAGGTGGTAACAGCTTCTGACTACGCCTAGCTACCAAGAGCAAGCAACCGGGCAAGCTATGCTGTGAAGGACTTGTATCGTTTTTTTTCTAATTGACTCATCCAATCGACATTGACGTGCCATTTTCAGCTAGAACTCCAATACACAGGACCCAAAGGCCCATGACATAGGGCCTATAAGCAGGGCAATTAAAAAATTGGCAGGATACAAGCTCGGAAATTGACATGCTGCTGTATTTGCAAAATAATGGTAAGCTTATGCAAACAGCAACTAGGAAGAAAAAATATTTAATTCATTTGTATAGCATCCCAAGAGAACTTAATCTCTATTCAGGCGCTTCACATATGCCTCGGGGCTCGAGCCCGCGACCTCAGCCAGGAATTGCTTTGCCTACAGCCGGACAGGGCTATATGTCAAGCCAAATAGCAGCGCTGGAAAAACTCAGAACGACCGAGCGTCGTCTGCACACAAACCGAGAACTGAAAATTCTTGCCTCGAGTACGGGGCAGCGCCAAAATTTCCGGTCTCCACGCCAGTGCTCTACTGAATAAGCTACCAAGAATCTATTCTCCTTTCAGTGCTTTGCTAACCGCTTTGCAGCCATTGTCCTTGTACAGAAGAGTTCTTTACAAAACCTTCAGCTGGTGGTGGTTTCTTACTCGAGTCAATGCCATTTAAACTTGACGTCTTTCACACTGCTCACTTTCGTGCGAGTTTTTTACCTTTACCACTTCCCACTGCAAACCAATTTGCATTTCAACGGACCTCTGATTTGCATCTAATCGCTTTGCACACTTGCAGCCGTCTCACAGATGCAAATAAAAACGTCTAGAACATTCCATTTTATTCTTGAAAAAAATGGTTGCCTTAAATAGAACAGAAACTTCCAGCAATTAGGCATTTTTCTCAAAGTGGAAGTGCTTTTCATAAAAATACACACATTCCTACATTTGGAAACTTCTCAAAAATTCAAAGCCTAAGGAGACATTCGGACCTACTTAAAAAAAATAATAATAATAATTCATTTATATAGCGCCCTAAGAGAACTTAATCTCTATTCAGGCGCTTCAGATATGCCTCGGAGCTCGAGCCCACGACCTCAGTCAGACCTTAGTCGGGGCGAGCACCTTAACTGCTAGACCAAACCAGCTCGGCGAAAAACACTATTTAACCTTCCCATGTGCCCTCATATACCAATACGGCAATAGCTCTGTAACGTAAACGAGGCACACACTGTTCGTATGCTCCCAAAGCCTGGAACTCCCTCCCGACCTGCGTCAGAACATCCCCTGACCTGACCACATTTAAAAAGAACTTAAAAACACCTATTTAGGACAGCATTGAGTGGGTCCCTGTGATTCGTCCTTCATGTGCTTATGCGTGCTGACACTGTGCATGCTGCCACTAACCACATTTGCATGCTGACCCTGTGCATGTCACCTTAACCATATTATTCATTTTGTTTGTTTTTCAAGCATGATTTTACTTACCATTCAATTGCATTTCCCTTTGCAGCAAATGTAAAGCGCCTAGAAAGAGATTAAGTTCTCTGAGGGCACTTTATCAAGTGCATTATTATTATTATTATTATTAACCTCAGCCAAAGGTGAAGGGAGCTGCCCGGCTTAAGCCAGAAAGTAGGGTGTCATGGTGCCGGAAGAGGGCGTGCTGCTGGCTACAATCGGCTGGCTTGGATGTGGTCATTGTTCGGCCACATGCTTTCAAGCAGGTTTAAATGACATTGGCTTCTTAATTTTTCCTTCTGAATTTCTTCCGAGCTTGCCGCCAAAGTTGCCTGAAGGGGGCGTCCTAGCTGGGACGTGTGGAAGCAGTGGAAGTGGAAGGGATATTTACATCTTGGCTAGGACTTAGGAAAGTGACACCTAGCGACCAATCAGAATAATCCCGAAGGGACCCATGCCCTCATAGAAAACAATATCTGGCGATTGCACTGTAGTATTTTTGATCGAGGCATACTAAAAAAAAACGTGCTTATGGGATACAGTGAGGTACGACTGACAATGCCTAGCATAACATAGCAAAAACAATTATTTGTGTAGCAAAATCCTTATGCCTGTTCATTCCTAGAGCTCAAATTACATACGGTTCTTTTGGAGGCCATGCTTTCAGTTTGTATGTTCTCAAAGCCTTGAACTCACTCCTGACTGACGTCATGCCATCACCCCAACTTGATGACATTTAAAAAGGAGCTTAAACACACAAGCTTATCATGGCATTTAGTGGGTGTTGTGGTTCGTCATTTGTGTGCTTATGAGTGCTAACACTGTGCATGCTACCACTAGCCATATTCTACATGCTGACACTCGGCATGTCACCTCTAACCTAAGGTTATGTTATCGTGCATGCATGCATTAGCATTGCTCTTTGTCATACTTCAATGGGTGAAGCTTGTAGGAGACCATCCTGCTCGTACTCGTGGACAGAAAAATGTAGGCAGCAAATACGTGAGATGTGAGGCCACATAAACCCAGCTTATAAAGCAAAGCTCATAATCATCATCATCATCATCAAAGCTCATTTGAAATGTTCAAGATACACACTGTGAGCAGTTAGTGCATGGCACACATTACATATGCAGTGGACATTGGACTTATCGTGACTTACGATGCTGAGTTTGGATGGGCCAAGCAGCTCCTAAGCTGCAACAGTACCAGCATCATGACCGAATGACATTAGTTCACCAAAACGCTGCACTCTTTCAGGATAACCACTGACATGAACGAGCAGGACGATAACGCAGCCGCCGACGATGAGTCACTGTCAGGCGGCATGATGAGGCGAGTTGCTGCTTTTCCCTACGGCTGAGATGAGCGACCTTGGCTTACCTTGGAAGCCGATGCATTCCCAATGCGCTCCATATCTTGAGCAATCGATACTCGACCCAGTCAACTTCCTGTAGATGGTCTGCAGCACGTGGAAATGGAATGGCGTCCCGTCATCAAATGGCACTGCACGGAGATGGCACTTACCAGTCAAACAGGGTTTGAACGTCAATATGTGCAGCTCAATCTAGGTGCTATGCCAAAATTGTGCTCATGCCTCAGCTAAAGAGCCGTGCCGAATGCTAGGCGAAAGAGTCAACCGAAATGCATTGCGCGAGGCATTGCTAAATCTTCCACTGTACACGAATACGACACAGAGGAGACTTTTCAGACACGGCTGCTGTACCGACAGTAGAATCCGTACGAAGATGCTAGGCGTAGTACTCACTCGAAGCCAGGCACAGCACGAGCTCTTGCTCATCTTTCAGGTTTCGATGTAGTTCAGGCGGTCCAAAAAGTAAGCGGTACAGCTTGCTAAAGACATTCCTCGGAGGGGCAGCAACTTCTCTCCTCTAAACAATCAGAAGTAATTAACAGTCACAGTAAGGAACACCGAGTAAAGAACATGCTGCGTCCACCACAAATTCCAGTTAAACGCTACGAAGCGACGGTTCGCCTGTACAGTGGAAACTTGCAGTACAGCTGCAAGCTGTGCCAGCAACCAAGCCATAAAGCCAGGGAGTAGTTAGGAGGAATGCCCGGGAGGATGCCGAAGCCATTGAGGCACGGTCGATTAGGCCACTGTCACTCGCTTGGGCATCACTTGCGCTGGCTGACCTCGAGTAGCCGACCTCTATCGGGAGCTTCCAACCAATGGCTAGCAAGCTGCCCATTTGCAAAGCCACAAACCCCACTGACAAATGCCATTGGCTTAAGGAGGAGAAGGATGAGGGGCTCGAGCCAAAAAGTCAGCTGATTCAACAGCCTCATTTTTAAAGCCACAGAAGAGCCTTAGAAGCTATCACTGGCTATAACCACTGCTTTCAGTGGGCAATAAATGATTGCTCACTGCAGAACTCTTAATCCTAGACAGTAGAAAAGGTAAAGCTGCTTGCTATCGTTGGTTAGTTCTAGAAAGTTCAAGTTTTAGCACCTCAGCACCTTAAAAGGCTCAGGGAACTCTTGGCTATGCCCTAGACTAACAGTGATGGACTAACGAGCATGCGTCCGGTCAGGAGAGACCACAATTAACCACGTGGTCACTCCGACAGACCAGACAGACAGACATACAAACACATAGTATATACATATGCATATTCATGCACACACACGTGCGCCAACGCACACACACACACATTGACTACCCTCCATCCATGTTTTCACGAGTTTAAAACCAGGAAACGGCCTACGCTGACAGACTGCACACTTCTCAGCAGTCCAAAAATTAAGAGCCCGCAGCAGAAATGCAGCAAGACGTAGAACAGCCTGAATATACGTCAATGCAAACGTGGCGAGCAGGCATCGTTACGTATCAACGTTGCACACGCGGCACTGCAAATACGCAAGTGCCTACTTCCCAAAAAAAGAGACCAAGAGAGCACCTCCCACTCCCTGACGACAAGACATAACGTCTGAGAAATGCTCGGATCGATTGAGAGCCAGCAAACAGAAGCTGGTACGCAAAAACACTCCTCTTTGACCAAACTGATTGTCGATGCATGCTACATTTACAGTTGCAAACATCCTTTAGGTGAAACCTAAACATTCCCAAAGGCAACACTGCAGGAATGACAAGCGCTGACTGGCGGACGGTACCGGTAGGCTCGCTTTATCCAAGCTGTCGCAGTATTCCCTCACATCACTAAAGGTGACCAGTTTCCGTGAGAACGAAGGTGCATCTGTGCCATCTGTAACATGGTGATATCGTTAACAGAGACTACCAAACTGAGGCTTTCTCAGATAAGCGAGCCGATGCACAGTCGAGAGCAGCGAGGTTGCCAGAGAAGACCATACACATAATAATAATAATAATAATAATAATAATAATAATAATAATAATAATGTACTTGATAAAGCGCCCTCAGGGAACTTAATCTCTTTCTAGGTGCTTTAAATTTGCTGCAAAGGGAAATGCAATTGAATGGTGAGTAAAATCATGCTTGAAAAACAAACGAAACGAATAATATGGTTAGGGGTGACATGCACAGGGTCAGCATGCAAATGTGGTTAGTGGCATCATGCAACAGTGTCAGCACGCATAAGCACATCAAGGACGAATCACAGGGTCCCACTAAATGCTGTCCTAAATAGGTGTGTTTTTAAATTCTCTTTAAATGTGGTCAGGTCAGGGGATGTTCTGACGCAGGTCGGGAGGGAGTTCCAGGCTTTGGGAGCATAAGAACTAAATGCACGGTCGCCAAAGGACTTGAGGTTTGTACGAGGTATTTCTAGACTGTTGGATTCCGAAAAGCGGGTGGTACGATGCTTGGCCTGATGGGGGAGTATGTCGGAGAGATAGGCTGGAGCCAAAGAATGAAGGGACCTAAAAGTGAGCGACAAAACCTTAAAGTCAATCCGTTGCTTACTGGTAGCCAGTGCAGGTCGGCGAGAAGTGGAGTAATGTGGCAACTGCGATGCTCACGACAGACAAGCCTAGCTGCGGAGTTTTGCACCAGCTGCAATCGCCTGATTGCACATGCCGGTAGGCCAGTAAGCAGTGAGTTTCAGAAGTCGAGACGAGATGTCACAAATGCATGGACCAACTTAGATGTGGTATCCTTATCTAAACAAGCCCGAATTTTAGCAATATTGTGAAGCTGAAAATAGGCAGATTTGACCGTGGAGCTGATATGGTCGTCTAACGAGAGGTCGCTTGGCACGAGAGGTCGCTTGGCTGCCCTTGATGTCAAGCACAGCTTGACATCAAAGGCAGCCACGACATGGCGAGTCACATGCTCGCACTGAGAGCAACCTCACCGAGAGCTGGCAGCATGCTAATAGCGCAAGGTGGCAAGCTATACAAGCAGCTGGAGAGTGCAGCTGCCACAAAAAAAGAATGCTCAAGGAAATGGCAAATCCAAGAATGAGCTTCCGGCCAAACTGAACAACCGAGGTGCATACAAGCACCTTCAGGGAAAGGTCAAAGGTACATTACACGGTCTTCAGCAAGTGGCTGTTCAGACACTGTATGTTCCTCATCTCCACAATCCTACACAGCTGCTTATCCTGGGCAGTCTAGAATTAACTCCACCATCAGTCGAGAGATTTCAACAGCGCCTAAGCACGTTCAACACATACATGACTTTCGGCTCAGAACCGCCTCGACTGAAGCACGAGGCAAACGGCTAATGTAATGCAATTTAATGTATCTCCGTCTGTAAGTCCACAAAGCCATAAAGACTATGTGGGTGTTACGAAGGAGAGTTTTGTATATCGCACTCACAGCCTAAGCAGCTTTCGGTACGCATTCGGTAGCCAACAGGATTTGTCTCACGCAATAAAGAGAAAGTGGGAAGCCTAGCAGAGTCAGGAGAGCAGTTGAGGTAGTGAGAAGCATGGAAGTAGCAGCTCAGGACGGCTGAAAAGGATGAGCCATAATCGGCAGTGGGAGAGTAGTTGTCGTTGCATTAGAATTGTAGAAGCGAGTTCCACAGTCCAGGACCTGCAGAGCTAAAGCTTCTGTCGCCAACCGGCTAAGACAATTAACTATCAGTCAAAAACCAAGTTCGGATTCTACTTGAACTAGACCGCTACTGGCATTCGAGCTCGAAATTAAACCATAACGCGTCATTAGTGTACAGAGACAAACCAAGCTTTCGAATTGAGAAAGCATGGACGCTGAGCAAGTCAACATCGGGCCACAGAATTGCATTCATGTCACACTCGAATTGAGGAACAACCTGTATCAGCAATACACAAAGCAAAATCACAGTTCTCTTACAGTATATCGTTCACAGCCCCGAGGACAACAGGCATGAAGAGTCACAGATGGCTGATTGATTCACAACATGCTTAAAACAGCTGCCGAGCAGGCTAGGGTAGAAAGAGAGACAAAGAGAGAGAGAGAGAGAGAGAGAGAGAGAGAGAGAGAGAGAGAGAGAGAGAGAGAGAGAGAGAGAGAGAGAGAGAGAGATAAAGCAATGCCGAGGCTGAATTACCTGCCTCTAATAAAGTAGAGGAATTCAAGAAATACACAGCATCGACAGAATTATATTTCGAAATTTCTTGATGCCTACCTTCTTTGCCATTTTCTACATAACAGGATTGTTCTGCAGTTTTTAATGTACAATCCCTCCATGGAATACACAATTGTCCATGTATCTATCATTACCTTTGTTCCAATGCCACAACAATAAGCCAAGAATGGGCCACACCTTGACATTGCCAGAGGGAACCAATACTAGGTAGGCAGATAGGCATGTTGGGCAAGCCAACCAGCCTGCTGCGACCTTTAAGTTGAGCCAAGGGAGACCGAGGCTCTCTGTTGACCGCATTCCCTACACCCTGCTCCTAGCAGACAGAAGGTGACAATGCAGGGGCACCATTTCTGAGTCAGTAATAGTTACCGGCTGCTTCTTTTTTCAATGTGGGTACCACTTCCTGCACCACATCCCATTCAGCCACGGCACGATCAAAGTCACTCTGCCCTGCTGAAACAAGAGATCGCAGCTCTTTCAAGTGTCCACGGTCCAGCAGCAGCCACGTCGGGCCACGTGCGTGCATTGAGCAACAGGCAACGCTACCGACGGCAAAGCCAGAGCAAGCAAGCAAGGTGGGCCTGCCAACGGCCCTGCGACCTGCACGTACGATATCCAGCAGCTGCGTGCTTCACCAATAAATGCTCTCTCTCTCTCTCTCTTTCTCTCTCTCTCTCTCTCTCTCTCTCTCTCTCTCTCTCTCTTCTATGTTCACCAGACAACGGTGTAAGTGTTCGACCTCAGTCATCACAGATGTCTGTCTATCTCTACCTACCTCGTTATGCCTGCCCATCTCGAATAATTTTTTTCTATTCGAATGCAGGAGGCGTGCATTTAGCGGACGAGACTTTTCGGCTCCCGTTCTGGCATTTTCCACGAGCTCCAAGAATACTAGTCGCCAGCTAAATATTCTACTTATGTGGAGTGTATGTGCATATATGCGTTTCTGCTTGTCAAACCCGTCAACAATAACTTGAGACTCCACTGGAAAGGTAAGTAACCAGTAAGGAGTAGCAGTGACGGCTGGCAGCAAAAGTGCCAAAAATTGCAACAGCCGAACTGCTGCGCACAATTGCGTAAGTCAGTTCGACACTGCACAACCAGCGGAGAAAAAGAAGCTGACGCCAGAGGTCTGCAGGTGAAATAAGGAGGAAGTCCCGAATGTAGGAAGCCCCGATTACGTGCGCACGACGCGGCATACATCCAAATCACACGGAGACCGATAGCAGGTAAGTTCCTACCCAGCACATTAACTTCGCAATGTCGGTCTAGTGAATCTCTCAGCTTTAGAAAGCACGGCAGCTACTCTCGTTACATATAAGCGGCGTCAACTCGCCTTGTAAATTAGCCTGCGGTTCGGGTGAGCCACCTGTTCGATCCGCTTGTCCGGCTGCCTACAACACATGCCGGCGTGTTTGAGGAATTTAGACAACCAGTAATGAACCGAAATTACAAATAAGCAGTACAGTCGATACTCTTCGATTACTTACTAGGGCCGATACTACACCGTCCTCGCCAAGAGTAATCTTATCCTAAAACAGGAGCGACGAAGATTAACTACTACTAACACCAGGCCAGCTTTGGCGATGTATGGCTTACATAATGACACAATATTAAAATTATTGATAACATACTTCACAGCTTGGTAAGTGGTGCTCACTGCTGATTTCTTGAGACATCCCTGGCTAACTAGTACGCATTCATAACAGCCACAGCACTGGCATCGCTGGCGCGCGGTCAGCCATATTGACGCTCAGCTAGCCCGCAGCAACCGGTACTTCCGTTACTGCATGGCCGCTGCATTATATCCGGCGTGACTGCCGGCACGCGATGGCTCTGCTAGCGAACGGCGGCGGACTGCTAGTTTCCGCCTTTCGTGCACTTCGTAGCTCCATTCCTCATATACCGCTGCCCAGCCGGATTTTATTTCGTGAGAAACTTTTGCTAACGCGTGCTTTTATGCCGTTTGTGCCGAACGATTGCCCCTCGTCACGCCAATTTCCCGGGCCGCCTATAGGTCGGAAAGTGCCTAACGAACGAATTCATGCTATGACTGTGCCCCGAGATCTCGACTTCTGCGTGCGCGCTCCGAATATTGTTAGGGATGTGTTTTTTCCCATCATTTTGTTGTGTGCGTGGCCTGGCGACACGATGAACAGCAAACAATTTTTGCAGGTGCTGCCGGTACTTCTGCTTCCCAGCCTTTGGCTGCTGATAAAACAGCAGAAAACCGAAGTGACACGAAAGACGATGGATTTTCTGAAGATAAAATATTAGAAATATTGAAGCAGCAACAGGGTAACATGGTAAGGACGTAGTGTGAGCCTGAGCTAAGATCGTGAACTAGGTTTCTGTCGTACGTGCGACGAGCAATCGTTGTCACGATCAGCAATCATCAACTGTCGATAGTAGTTGAATCTGATTGTCCCGAGGCGGTCCATGTCACTGCGCACATTGTCGCCTAGTCGCACAAGTAGCTAGTTCCTTGTTAACCTCAAGTTCCCTCCACCCCCATGAAGATCTATCGTACGACTGCTCGGTTGGGACCAGCAGGTCTATTAGGTGCGGAGCAGCAGTGAATCAAAATCAGGGTCTGGTTTTGAGAGTGCTACATAGAAAGCTCTCAGACAGAGCATCCACTTTGTCGTCCAGGCTTTTCGGAGTTGCATGTGAACGCAGCACGTTACATGATGATGGCTGCTAAGGCAGCCTGAGTCATTAGTCACCGAGGCGCTTAGCTAACAGGTTACGACTAGAGCGCGTGACCAGACCCAACCTTTTAAGCGCTGGATTGTTTAAATGGACTTTTCTAAGCTATCTGTGTTCTGCTTGTGTCACATCATCTTGAAGTTGCATCTATGTTTTTCTGGCCATCGTTCTGTATGAAAGGACGAGTTCCATGTACGTTTCTTGCGTATCACTGTTGGATATCCCGGATTCTTTGTAACAGCAGTGAATTGACCTTGGCAATTTCTTGTGCTATTCAGGAGGGATTTTTTGCCACCCTCTTTGCAGGAGTTTTGACAACTGATTGCAATTTCTTGGAAGGATTGCTTGTTGACGTATTCTACCCTCCAGCTTCTTGCCGCAGATGCTCAATAGGATTCAAATCTGGTTTGTGATTTTTCAGGCCCTAAATCGCAAGTTGGTTGCATCCTTGGCATATATAAGGTTGTCAAAAATTAAAGCTTTTACTGCGCTTGCATTATGCTTCGAATCATTATCCTCTTGTCAGCTAAAATCCGAACCAAGGATGTTGTGCACTAATGAAATATCGACACAATATCCAGGGGGTTGGGTGCTTGCACTTCACGTCTTAGGTCGTGTGTTCGAGTGCTGCAGCACGTTATGTGATACCGATGCCATACTGTCAAACTTCATTGGATATCCTGGAGAAGGGTTAATTCACGATTCCTTTTTCAAAAGTTGCATCTTGTACTTGTGGGACAATGGTGGGGTAGCATTTAAGAACAAGTTGATGCCCTGGCCTGACTCATCGTGTTGTTGCAACATTTCCCCCACCCTGCCAATTCTTTCATGCATACCATTTTCAGACTAGTATTTTTGTGCAACTCCACAAAGCCATGACGATGCTTGAAATTTGCACAGCTTGCTCAGACCTAACTTCGAAGCCGGCAACCTTCATCTCTTGCAATAGAGATTAAGTGAGAGGAGCATAGCAGTTGTGAGAGCAGCTGCTGAGGAAGCACTCAGTGACATCGCACTGTGACAATGTTTTCTAGTCCACGGTTCTTTTCCCCTCAAGAGTCGCTTGTCGCATATTATTAGCGACTGCACGGCGTTTGCTGTTCTGGCACTTGCATTTTGTACGTTTGTCCTCTGCTACAGTGGTACGCCTTGTTTTTTTAGCCTGTGGAGGGCCTCTCAAACCCGTATTTGAAATCCCAGAAGCAGTGTGTCATTTGTCAGTACAATGTGCCACTGGATTACAAGGTACGTCGTGCCCGCTCCAGCTCGATCGTGGCTCCTGCTGAGATCATGCTGGCTGCCCGCTGAGGTTTGCTTTCGTTTCCCGGCAGCTGGCCAGTCTTGCCTCCTACATGGCATGCCAAAAGAGCGGCTCTTTGATGCACTGTAGAGGGTATGTTGAGTTTGGCCTCCTAGCTGGCTGGTTTGGGCTACCGAGAGTGCAGAGCCTTGGAGGTCGACCAGTCTTGCCTCCTACATGGCATGCCAAAAGAGCGGCTCTTTGATGCACTGTAGAGGGTATGTTGAGTTTGGCCTCCTAGCTGGCTGGTTTGGGCTACCGAGAGTGCAGAGCCTTGGAGGTCGACTGGGGCACATGCGCTTGCACCAGTGCGCTGTTGCTGCGATTGTAGCATCCAGCACCGCTCAGGGACCCAAAGCTTTGGCTACCAGTCAGGCCAGGTCCACACGGTTGTGTGTTAATAGTAATAGTAGTGTGCTTCCTTTGCAGCAATTGTAAAGTGCCTAGAAAGAGATTGAATACTCTGAGGCAGCTTTATCAAATGTATACATTTTATATAGCACCCGCAGAGAACTCAATCTCTTTCTAGGAATTTACATTTGCTGCAAAGGAAGCGCAGTCGAATGGTTAGTGGTAGCATGCTCGATAAGCAACAAGAATAACATGGTTAGGGGTGACATGCACATGGTCAGCATGAAAGTATGGTTAGTGGCAGCATGCACAGTGTCAGCACGCATAAGCACGTACAGGGACCCGATAAATGCTGTGATGAATAGATACGTTTTTAGTTTCTTTTTAAATGTGGTCAAGTCAGATGTCGTGACACAGGTCAGGATGAGTTTCAGGCTTTGGAGCATGCAAACTAAAGGCACGGTCTCCAAAGGATTTGAGGTTTGTACGAGGTATTGGTAAACAGTTAGATTCCGAAAAGCAGGTGAAACGATGCTTAGCCTGGTGGAGGAGTAGATCTTATAGCTAGGCTGGAGCCAAAGAATGAAGGGACCTGAAAGTAAGTGACACAACCTTGACGTCGATGCGTTGCTTGACTGGGAGCCAGTGCAGGTTTGCGAGAAGTGGTGTGATGTGGCAACTGTGACGGTCACGACAGACAAGCCTAGCTGCAGAGTTTTTCACCGGCCTTAAGCGCCTGATTGCACAGGCCGGTAGACCAGCAAGCAGTGAGTTACAGAAGTCAAGACGGGATCGACGAATGCATTGACCAATTTAGATGTGGTATACCTGTCTAAGCAAGCCCGAATTTTAGCAATCGTATGTAAGTGAAAGTAGGCAGACGACTGTGGAGTTGATGTGGTCGTCCAATGAAAGGTCCCTTTGGAAAATGACACCTAGATTTCGTGCAGATTCAGCAGGAGATATGCTGGCAGAGCCGACTTTGAGCGTTAACCTTTCCAATTTCTGAATCACACTCTGTTTGCACATAACTAGTAAGTTGGTTTGATAATCATCCAATTTAAGAAAGTTTCAAGCCATTCGTTGCGGATGTCATCAATACATGAAGCAAGGGAGTTGAGAGAATTCGACGTACTGGAGGGCTGAGAGGGATCAAAGCAAAGTACAGACGAGTGGGTTCCCTAAGGGATACTGCGCTGAGCGGTTCGAGACAATGCTAGGAATACCAAACGAGCCTGTACTCAGCTAGCAGCTTTTGCCGAACGAGTCGGGACCAGTGATCTGTTCATGATGGTCTCCTCCTCCTCCTCCCCCCCCCCCCCCCCCCCCCCCGATTTGGCTCACGGTTGCAAGGTATTTCTACCTAACCCCCCCCCCCCCCACTGCCTTGCTGGCATGCCTTGATGACTGGTTGGCTTCGTGGACTACAGAAAGAGCAGTTCCTTATTTTTTGCTGCTTTCTCTTCACTGCCTAATGCGATATGCCAGTGCAGTAATCGGCATTCACTCACTCGATGTGCTTCGCCACATCGCCGTTCCTACAGTAGTGCTAGTCTTACCTCCCCCTCCAACTTGCCACTCCTCTCGTGTGCTCGCCTGCTTCTCGAATGCATGGGAGCTAGCCCCTTGCAACGAACCGGATTTCAACTGGTAGAGCCGATCGCCAGTTAGATGCTTGACAATGGGATGCCTAGGTCTGCCCACGCGGCGGTTTCCATTTTAATTTATTGACTTTGTTACTCCAGTGGCGGGTGGTCTGATGAGAAATGCTCAGAGAGCAAGAGATACAGAGATGGAGATATGATATGTGGATATATGGATGAAAGATAGGCTGCCCTGAGGAGAGAGAGAGAGAGAGAGAGAGAGAGAGAGAGAGAGAGAGAGAGAGAGAGAGAGAGAGAGAGAGAGAGAGAGAGAGGCAGGCAGGCACACCAACAGAGACAGAGAGAGGGTGGGCACGGGTTGGGGAGCTCGAAGCCCGCTGCATTCTGGATGGCTCCGGTGGTGTGTGCATGCCCAGGGTCTTTTTGTCAGAGCTTGATTTGCTCTGGTAAAGAACGGACTGCTTGGGAAAGCTAGAAGTGGCCTGTCAGCTTGTTTCTATTGATCTATGTAGGCAAGGTGGCTACTTGTGCAGCTCTCGAAAATCCAGAGGCACCTATCTGAGCGCATCATCAGTTACAGGCATTTGTAACGCTTTTTGGGTCGCAGGTGGAATGATTCGCATAAGTAAAGTTTCGCGTCCTGCTCCTGCTGATTGGATGCAATTTGATTGAGCAATCTGCTCATCGCAGAGCCTTATGCATGCCTTATTCTCCACTTAGCGACCTATCAGGTCTTTTAAGAGGCAGAAGGAAATGGGAGGAGTTATGTCCGGGTCTTGTAAGAGACAAAATTGGCTGTTTCTGATTTTCGTTTGTGATAAGCCAGGTTCTGCAGCTATCGAGCACCGGTGTTTATTATAGACCATTCTAAATGCATTGTGAAAGCATAGAAACTGAAGATTTGTGATGCTTCCCTTTTGTTGCAAGACTATTCATTTCGTAGTCAAACACTTGTGAAAATATTTGCATTGATTGAATGCCATGACGAAGTTTGCGTGCAGGTAGATGAAGCAAAACACACGTGCACTTTGACAAGGACACGCAAGCACTTAGACAAGTCCCAAAGCGTTGACGAGTTGATTGGTGCTGTGCTGAAAGGAGCACAGCAAAGCAGTCAAGCATGGGGGGAGGCTGCCAACAATAATTTGGCTCGATGCCTGCATCTACTCGTAGGCAAGCAAAATTTTCCACTCACTAGCCGATCTGTGTGAGGCTTTGCATGAAGCTTCTTTGCGCAGACCAAGCGAGTAGCGACTTCGAGAACGGCACACTGTACATGGGCACTTAGGCATTGTCTTTTTTGGTGCGAAACCTATCTAGGGCTTTAACTAACAAAAGATGATATGTACATTCAACCGGTATATACATGTGTATGCGCACTTGGATTAATAGAACATGTATTTACCTGTATAAGCATTATAGTTGGCCATACTTTGCATCCATATAGCATCTTGCATACCTGACATTGGAACGTGGTGCTGACGGTCAATGCACGTGTTTGCTGGCAGCAATGAAGGCATGGCAGGCTCTTCGGCCTGATTTCTTTTCACAATTTACGCTCTCCCTCTTGTCGATGAAATCGCTGGTCACAATCTGTGCCTTCATTTTTATGCACATGCCACAGCTGTAGTTTGATTCTTTCCTGCCTTCTAGCACGTTGAATTCTCAAGTCCCTTGCTACATATATTGCTGACGTTATCACTTGGATGGCCGAAAACGTTCTCGAATTGAATGACGATAAAACCAACCTGCTACTTATGGGCAAACCTTGTGTTACTCAGATATTGGAAGACCTAACCCTCAAATGGGCTCAGCCTATCAGTATATTTCCTGGAGCATTTGCTGGCATTACCATGATTGCATGTGAACTTCCCCTTGGAATGTGAACGGTGACTGCCTTCTTGATCTCTGGACCTCATGTTTTTAGCTTTGCAAGTTTTTTCGCCCACTTGCCTCTCATAATTTTACAGCGATTCATAAGTGCTTGCGTGCTGAAATGCAAGAGCGGCTGTATTTCATCAAGTCTTTTGTACCTAAGCTGAATGTAGTAAGTTGGCCTCGGCCTCTCTCATCTCAACTGTTCTATTCCTTCGCTTGAAGACTGTTGGTGACCGAAGCTTTTGCTCTGTTGGTAACAGAAGCTTTTGCTCTGCAGGCCCTAGCCTGTGGAACTCACTTCCACGATTCATATGCAACGACAATCGCTCTCTTGCCGCCGATTGTGTCATATCCTTTCCAGCCGTCCTGTGCTGCTGCTACTTCCATGCTACTTACTCCCTCGACTTCCCTCCTGACTTCAGCTATGCTTCTCACTTTCTCTTTGTTGAGTGTGATGAAGTCTGCTGGCTACCTCATACTTACCGAAAGCAGATTAGGCTTTGAGTGTGGCACTCTAGAAAACTCTCCTGCCTAACATCCATGTAGTCTTTTTGGAGTTACAGACAGAGATATATCCCGCAATCCCTTGCGTTGGCTGCATTTTTTCTTGCTTCAAGAGGGACAATCGTCCCTCTTGAACATACTGCTTCAAGAGGGACAATCGTCCCTCTTGAAGTGCTCCAAGAGGGACAATCGTCCCTCTTGAAGTGGCGGTGGCTTGCATATCTGTAAAATTATGTTAATTTGGTCCCGTGATGTCCAGATGACTCTTGTAGCTTCTTCTCTTTTTTAGAACATTGTTTTGTAATGGTATACTATTTGTGCTAGGCACCTTCTGCTGATTGTTAAAGTCTTGCGTGTACCCTTTTGTGACCCGGATTAGTACCATGCAGTGCCAGTGATGTAGGGACTCATCTGCTTCATCGTGTTCGCATTTGCAGAATGTGAGGCTTCTGTCACAGTTTGTCTCTCCACATACTGGTCGAATTTATGGCAACCGCATCACAGGCCTGTGCATTCCCATACAGAAGCGTATCTCCCAGCTAATCCGGCGAGCAAGGCTAATGGGTAAGCGCCTGTCATGTGACTGCTGATGTCTGTTCATTTAGGCCTTTGACGGCTGCACGGTGCATGCCGGAGTGTCAGCTTACCAATACGTGAAACCGATGTATGCTAGAGAAATGAATTTAGTGGTATGAAGTTAGCCTCATATTGACTGGGCATCGGCCAGCCCGGACGCCTTGGCTGAACTCTCCTTATCGTGCGAGCGATGTGTGAACATTTTTTGTTACGGCATTCCAAGAGTGGGCATACCTAAAAGTGGGTATACCTAATACTGGGGTGGTCCGGAATAAAAAGCCGTCTTTGAATTTTAGTAATTTCCAGTCGCTATCGCTCTGTTGCAGTCCACATTGCTGGGGCTGTTCACTAATGACATAACTTGTTATATTTATCTTTGCGATCTTTGTGGCTTGAATTTTTAAAAAGATTCGAGAGATTGTATGTGTCGGGCATGGACCCATTCGTCACTGCCTCCAGTGGCCTGCTGTTTTGTGTCACCACAGCGGCCGTGATTTTCATGCTCGCTCACATCGGTTACAGCTTTGTTACTTGAAGTAGTATTCGTAGGTACAAAAGTGTAAAACGGTCGCGACGAGTATTTCGTAGCTATACTGGGCTTTCTGTAATGACAGGTACTGGTTTACAGCTATGTGCAATGCGACATTCGAACCCGACTGGCTGTGCAGGGGCTTGAGTCTGAGTGCATTGTTGGTCAAAATGAATGAATTGCTTTGTCTCTAGCCTCTGGTGTCGGAAGTCAATAGTTCAATCTCCCCCCCCCCCCCAGAGCTGCTCGACCAAGCATGTGCATTCTGTCCAGCGCCAGGATATCCCTTTGTCATGGTGAACGCTTTGCAAATGTAGATGACGATTCGGCAAAATAGTTTGTTCGTCCTTGATTGTGTTCTTTTAATATTTAATTTTAAAGCGTTCTTCTTTTGAGTGTTAGAAACTATGAGAGGTTACATCTTGACCCCCGGATTGTGCAAAGTTTTGTGCCAGTTATATATGTTAGAAGCTGGCCAGTGCACCTGAGCTGACGTCGGAGTGGAAGATATGGCACTCGGGGAGGACAGTTTACTGGGGGAGGGGCAGTTCGCTGATACACACAGCAGCGTGTCTACCCTCTGAAGACCATTAGGCACGGTAATCATCACTCGGTTTTGTGCTTGCTTGTATATGCTCAGGTCATTGCCTTTGTTCGACAGATACACTGACTGAATCATTTGAGCTTCTTGCCTGTGTTCTTAGATTAAGCTTGTCTGCTGGCCATGTTTTTTTGTTTTGTTTTTAGGTCTAATGCCGTACATGTACAGAGATCCTCAGTTTATCAAAGATCCCTTAGTCAGTGCTCCAAGAGTGAAGAAATAGCTGCTGAATCGTCCAACATTCAAGATACCGTTTGAATATGCTAAGTGTTTTTAATACGCTCCTCTGCAGAACATGTACATACATTATTAAAATGCTTTTTATTGTGATTTAATTTTCAGCAGATCGGTCTGAGTTTCGCTATATCATTACTGACTAAATCTAACATTACCCGTTTAACGCACAGGCATATGCACTCAAGTTATTAGGTAGCTGATTTTTGAAGCACTGTAGTACCCGTGGTAGCATTTAAGTGCTAAAGTACTACCACAAATATGGGTCGGCCAACATGAGCTTTATAAGCAACTGTTTTGCATTTGCATTTAAGGCTTTTGCTTTACTGTTCTGTTACATGTGTTGTCCCATAGATAATATTCATTTTATTTATATTACATCTTTTTAGGAAGTACTTCCATTGCTGGCTGGAAGGCCCAGATTGACCCCATACGTAATTCTGAATCATTCAGCAAGTCTTCGAGATTGTGAATAGTTTTCCAGTCGATGGTTCTTTGGTAAAGAATTCTGGAACACAACCGCTCGACGTAAGCTAGTCATTTACGTGTAGTCTGAGAGTAGCAAAATCCAAGATTCCAAAGACTTGCTGTGAACTATAAAAATCGCATTTTATAGCGAGCTAGAGGCTACTAAGATTTACGAGATAAGCTTCAAATGGCATTCTAATATTAAGGGCATGTCATCTAGCAAGTATCCTGGCAATTAGCCAAAAACAACTCCTTGATGTCTTCCTTTAAAAACCGTGCATAGTTTCTTATTGAAAACTTTTTTTAGGAATGCCTTTTGTAAGCAATAATTTGGCCTCAGCATATTGTCTTGTCGCATGATCCGTAGTGCTTTCAGCATACCATTGCACCTTTACAACGTTAGCCAATGCTGTAGGAATGGTTTAATTAAGTTTCTGGATTTCTCCAGTATCGGAAAACCCAGCTGTGCGAGTTTTTCCTGCTCTGGTCATCGAATACTTTCATTGCATGGCACCTCTTCCAGTCCGTAGTTATGCAATAGCAAAAACCAGCCGTTTGCAAACCTTGGCAGTTGTTGAAGTGCATTGGCCAATTGATAATATTCCCAAAGTTAAAGTGTCGTTCTCTTGAATGTCTGACAAATCTGTATGAGCAGCTGAAGAACTGTAATGTAAATGTATCTCTGTCTGTAACTCCACGAATCCACAAAGACTATGCAGGAGAGTTGTCTATAGCACATTCACAGCCTAAGGGGCTTTCGGTGCACATCCAGTAGCCAACAGATTTCATCTCACGAAACAAAGAGAAAGTTGGATGCATAACAGAGTCAGGAGAGCTGTTAATGTAGTAATTAGCATGGGAAGTAGCAGCTCAGGATGATTGGAAAGGATGTGCCATAGTCAGCAGCAGGAGAGTAGACATCCTTGCCTAAGAATTGTGGAAGTGAGTTCCACGTTGTAGGACCCGCAGAGCACAAGCTTCTGTCGTAACGGTCTTTAGCCAGAGGAATGGAAGAGCTCATTAGTTGTCCATGGGGGGGACCTGTATAAAAGTGGAGGCTGAAACTGGTGCATCAATTCAGCTAGGTATGAAGGAACCAAGCCGTGGCAGGCCTTGTGGGTCAGAGTATGAACTTTAAGCTGTTTCTGTTGATCAAGCGGCAACCACCCGAGCTCTTTCAGCAAAGGAGACACACGGTCAAACCTCCGAGATTTGTAAACTAGCCTTGCACCCATCATTCCATCATCATCACCCACCATTCATCACCAGCTTCAGTGGCCTAATGGCATTTTCAGCAGCCTGGCCAAAATAGAACTGCAATAATCTAGCCTAGACAGAACTAGGGAGCTAGTTGAATATTTTGTAAGCCACCGTGGAAGACAGTCCCTTATATTAGGTAGGGACCGGACTTAATGGCTAGCTGTGGAACCAGTCTTATAAAAGAAGCTTTCAATGATCACCGATCAGATGAGCCAAGTCCATTCCAGCCACACGCTTGGGTTGTCGTATTAGTAGCAGTTCTGCGTTATCGTCGTTTAGTTTAAGCAAATTTGCTTACATCAGGATCGAATGTCTGCAAGGCAAGCATTCAATTGATCAGTTGCTGCAGCAGTTTCCGACGACTTAAATTACTACTACAGCCGAGTATCGTCAGCAGACAAGTGATTGCTTATTTCATGGGCCCGAATAAAAAATACTAGCTTATTCGAATTATTGCGTTGTGTAGTCCCGTTCCAGGCGGGAGCTTTAGAGGTACGATACAATTACAGCCGTTGCTTGATGTAATGCGTCCTTTTGTGCAGCATTGTCGTTGTTCACAAGATAACAGTTTTCTTTGTCGAGTCTCTGAAGATCTAAATACATGGAACAAACGCCGCAATATAGTCTGACATGATGAGCCGTGATGGCACACTAGGTAAGGTGGTTGCTTTCACGACCTCGGTCCCGAGGTCGTGGGTTCGATTCCTGTTGTGGGCGATCCTTTATCGCCACTGCAAGCGGTGGTGATAGCCGTAAAGGCTCTTCTGTCGCTATACAAAAAGAGGCTGTTTAATCAGCTAGGATGACAAAAATGAGACCTTACGAGCGTGATCACCTTTCCTGCATGCTGCGAATTAAACTTACGAATATGAAAAAACTTGATGAATGACCCAATCGCTGCAGCCTCATCAGGACGGGCTGGGCTAAGGCTAGTACCACAGCAAAACCCGTTTGGAGATCGTGCCTTTGGTACATATGCTCTAAAAGTCTGGAACCGACTCCCGACTGACGTCACGGCATAACCTGGTTTGACGACATTTAAACAGAAGCTAAAAATGCACTCTTTCCTCACATCATTTGCTGGGTCCTAGTGAATTATCCGTTATGTGCTTATAAGTGTGGACACTGTACATGTAATCACTATGTTGACATGCTTTCTTTACTGCAGATGCAAAGTGAATAGCAAGTGTTTAAGTTCTCTGGTGGTGCTATAAAAATGCATCGTCATTTTTATTAAGGACTTCGCTGACATGTCCGGAAGAGAGAAACTTTCAGTATTAGGTGAAGAGATGAGAGAGAAAGAGAGTCTGCCTCCTAAGGCTGTACAACTCAGTCACTGGACATAGACAACTTTGCAGTTAGCTCTGTCTATTGAGATCACATGGACCGAGCTAACATGTATGGAGCGTTCTCGGATGACCTTGCTGCTTCGGGCTATGTGTGGCAAATTGCTAACCATGTAATTTGGTCTGGTGGTACCTCCGTAAAGACATCAGGCAAGTAAGATGTTATGCAATGGGACCTTTAGAGCGCACACAGTCGGGCTTCGTGGAGTCATTGGGTATGGATACGTAGACACACGATCAGGCGCTAGCTATCTTGAGGAAACTGACGGTGGAAGCATGTGACGTAGAGCTAGGGGAGAACAGGATAGTCCGAATGGTGGCAGCTGCGACAGCTGAAGCTAGTTAGGGAGCAGTTTCGGTAGCTGAACTGTGGAGCTTGCGGATGTCACAATACAAAAGGGAAAGGTTATCGAGCAGAGACCTATTGAGGTACTTCAATCGGTAGTCATCGATAAATGAGAAATAAAGCTTCTTCCTATATTGATAATCGGTGTGATCCTGACTCGGGTAACGTGACCAGGCAGACACAGCTATAGTTGGGCCTACACAGCACAATGCCACATCCCACTAGACTTTGCCAGCACTTTCCTCAGTTGCTGTCCTAGTCCGTGAGTGAATGTATGCTTGAGTCTCTAATGCTTGCATGTACCATCGGTTACCATTCGATTTTTTTTCGCTCAGAAATATCTGTAGTCGGACAGGCAACCGGTCGATCTTGCTGCCCCATCTATCTGGGGAGTCTTCCTTGACTGGTCTTTGCTTCCATGCATCCTGGTTACGTCTCAGGCTAGCATTGATCGTACAGGTCGTCGACAGAATCAGCTATGGTCTCTGATTTGGCCGAAAGTTTGTTTGGAAGCTCGCAATGTAGCGACCCATCGGCTGACCAGTATAGTAAGGTCAGGCAGGTCAGCAGCCCGAATCAGCCCATCACCAGAAAATCGTCACCCTTGACAGAGACTTTCTTTCGCTTTCGATTTGGATATCCTTAACATATTCTATCATGGATCGTAAGTTCTTTACTCATACAACTAACCCTCGAGCTGCTGGATCTTAATTGTTTGGCAAAAGAACTCTCCGTGTTCTGAGCTGATAAGCAGTTCTGTTTGGACTGTTCGACAGACTCAAAATGCAGAGAGCTCTCGGACGGCTCTGTTTATCTCTGCGAGGAGCTGCCCTGCGGTCAGTTTGAGGGTCAAACCGTGGTGGCCGTCGGACATTAACCGGTCGATGGCTCAAGTAGCCCCCTCGAATTTCGAGTCTGATTCGCGGCTTCGTGATGAAAACGCTCGTACTCAAGGGGTCGATCGTTCAGGACGTCAGCAGCGTGAGGTTTCGATCGTCCGGCAGTGGTGCCAACTCTCATGCCTTCACAGGCTCTGCAGGCAGGCTTTGTGGTTCGACAGATTACTTTGCAGAAAACACCGAAATAAGCACCTTAAGGTGAAATGAACGAGACTTGTCTAACTGCAAAACGTTTATAACTAAAGCATACCGCAAAGATTACCCGCGGTGTTGTACAGCGTGAGAGTGCTTGCTAAATAACAAACGACTTGGAGCACTTGGACGAAACCTCACTCAACAACGTTTAATCATTAACTCCAGTGCATATGTTAAAGCTAACCGGAACTTCTATCGTCTGCGGCTCACGAACGCTTCGCTCCGATTGGCTAGCTTCTTTGCCAGCAGCAGGACCGCTGACCTCCGACTGGCAGGCCAAGGTCAGGAGGGGGCCCGCTAGTGTAGTACCGGCAGACAACATTTAGGCGAGGCACTGCCGTAGGTTGGGGTATGCACTTTCACATCACAATCTTAACAGTGGTTTGACCCAGGGGTAAGGTGCTAGCGTTTGACTTCGGAGGTCGTGGGTTCGAGCCTGGCGGAGTATGTGAAGCGTCGTGATAGAGACGAGAGCACTCGTAGGGTGCTACGTGCATTAATTATTTTTTATCTAGACTGTAAACTTCGCACGAGAAGCATTCAAAATACGCGAACCCCAGTGGGCGAGAAATGGTTTTGAACAGCCATCGCCTTACTCTACACTCCGGCATTTTACAGAGAGTCTGACACCGGCAGAATGTACATGCGAACGTCGGAAAGTTGTTGCCCATAGTTGCCGCATAGGCAGCGAATAGGCCAGATCCGATTCTCGCTAGCTCGTCCAATTTTAAGCTTTCGCCGGACGCTGAAGCGCCTGATTACAGACCTTTCTGCCTCCGGCCGCTATCTGCCGATCGTTCGTGATCTGCTCTAGCGACTCCCCGCTCCTCCACCTCCTCCTCCTCCTTCTCCTCCTCCTCCTCCTCCTCCTCCTCCTTCCCCTCCTCCTCCCCTGCTCCTGCTGCTCCTCCTCCTCCCTCCTCCTCCCTCCTCGTCCACGTCGTCGTCCTCCTCCTCTTCCTCCTCCTCCGACCGTTCGAACTGCCACAACTCGAAGCGCCACAACAAGCCACCTCGAACTTTATGACGGCCAGCTCGCTCCGCCAGGCTACCGTAGGGCTCGTAGCGTACGTTGACTCGTAGCAGAAGTGCTTCGACCGATTGCAGCCCTCGATCGCCACCACGCCAAGAAGCGAAGCAGTGCGGTGATGGGCGATGTCAGCGGCGGCTCTCGAGAAGATCTCGAGCGCAGAGCTCGACCGATCGCAGAGCTCGACATTTTCTAACCTGCTAATTAGAAAAGTCAGCTGAATGCGGTGCTAGGCAGCACGAGCAGTCGTTGGATGCAGGCCGCACTGCCGTCAGCTGCGATGCGACGTGCCACGAGACCACCACCTTAAGGACGGACCGCAGTGCCTGCCGACGTGAAAGGCAGCGAACAAAAAACCATACCTCAAGCGACAACCGAGGCGACTATTGTCGGCACGCATAAATAAACACCTTAGCCTTAGGCTGGGGTAAATAGTGCGAGTTCGATGTTATCTTCAATGGTATTTGTTATTAGAAACTTGTTGCCGGGACAAGCGCCTGCGCTGGTTTCGTCCTCGGCTGCCGTAGCAGCTGTTTCGCTCTCCACCGCCTCCGCACGGACGCCGCCGGCCTCGAGATGCCACGATCCGCCCGAGCCCGAGTGAGCCAGCGCTTTGCGTCTGCTGGCATGGCATGGCGCGCGCTGTTTGTGAATAATCGGTAGACGCCGGCAAGAAACGCAGCGCAGCAGCTCTCGAAGCGACGCAGCGCTCTCCTTGCGAGATCGTCTGCGCCTGTCATCAGCCGCCAGTCGTGGCCACACGCAGCTCAAAGCGGTATGAGCAACAGCTCGAAAAGCTTGCCGGTCGCGGGCCTATTGCCGATGCCATCGAGGCAGGTAATTTTGGTACGTGAATTATGCGAGCGGACGCACAGCAGGGGCGACGAGAAGCCGAGCGCTTTCCTCGGCACTCGGCACTCGGCCAGCACTGGCCGTCTTTTCGAGGAACGTGTTTCCTACACGTAACTTCGGAATCAGGAAAAGCCAAGTCTGCAGGCAGCGATCGCTGAGAAACTGTAATTCCTTGAATATGCTTTCAGTCACCGAAGAAAGAGTCTCTGAAGCAGCCAGTGATAGAGGCGGCGAAAAAGGTAAGCAGCCCGTTTATTTACCGCAGAGAGCTACGGGTGAGCGGAAATTCGAAAAAAGCAATGATGCGAAAGATCGGCTCCCATGCCTAATGGCGTGCTCGACCGCGGTTTTGACGGAATCTATAGAAGCGATCATGCAGTGATCTTTGATTACAAACACGATCGCTAGAGTTCGCTTTACGGCGTTACTCAAATACTCGGCGGAGAGAGCGACCGAGCGGCTGCGGTAGTTAGCTCCCCTGATGAGAGCATGAGAGAGCTCTTTAGCTTGGTCGCGTTAGCAACGACCGCCGAAGGCGGTCATGGCGGATCGGAAGCGAGTGCCCAAGAAAGAAGCTGCGCCCAAGAAAGGAAACGTGCCGTTCGATGGTTCAAGAGAAGAAACCGTGAGCTATTTTGAAGTGGCCCATTTTGGGGACCCGTGTTCGCAACCGGAGCCCCGCCTCCGAGCTTCGCTAACCCTGTGCGACTGACGTGCAGTCACTCCCGAATTTCCGGCTAATGTTTTAGGAAAGAGAGAACCAGTATGCCTTTAAGATTCTTTCACAAGCGGAAACGAAAGAGCTCCTGGATTTGTCAGCAGACGGCATGCAGAGGTAGGTTAGCTGGCTGTCACACGTCGACGGCGCCCTGACGCACGCTTGCCTTATTTTGCGTCGCCGTTCCTGCTTGCTCGTTGTGATCGTTGTGAGTCATCGGCTGCCGGATCATTCATGAATCAAGGTCGGTGAGAGATCCCCATTAGCTCAATTTCAGAGGTGTTGCGTCACATCTGTTCAAGGTATGCGGATACTGCCACAGTCACCTGAAAATGTGACGGGACGACGTTAACAAAGGCCATACTGGCATAGAAGCCACACTGGCACGCGGCCTGCTTTGCGTAGGTAATAATAATAATAATTCACTTGATAAAGCGCCCTCAGAGAAGTTAATCTCTCTCTATAGGCGCTTTACATTTGCTGTAAAGTGAAATGCAATTGAATGGTTAGTAAAATCATGCTTGAAAAACAAACGAAATGAATAATATGGTTAGGGGTGACATGCACAGGGTCAGCATGCAAATGTGGTTAGTGGCAGCATGCACCGTGTCAGCACGCATAAGCACATCAAGGACGAATCACAGCGACCCACTAAATGCTGTCCTAAATAGGTGTGTTTCTAGGTTCCTTTTAAATGTGGTCAGGTCAGGGGATGTTCTGAAGCAGGTCGGGAGGGAGTTCCAGGCTTTGGGAGCATATGAACTAAATGCACGGTCTCCAAAGGATTTAAGGTTTGTACGAGGTATTTCTAGACTGTTGGATTCCGAAAAGCGGGCGGTACGATGCTTGGCCTGATGGGGGAGTATATCTGACAGATAGGCTGGAGCCATAGAATGAAGGGACCTAAAAGTGAGCGACAAAACCCTGAAGTCAACCCGTTGATTGACTAGTAGCCAGTGCAGGTCGGCGAGAAGTGGAGTAATGTGGCAACTGCGACGCTCACGGCAGACAAGTCTAGCTGCCGAGTTTTGCACCAGCTGCAATCGCCTGATCGCACATGCTGGTAGGCCAGTAGGTGCTAGATAGTGTGCCACTAGAAGACAGAACAATAGAATCGACGAGAAATTCCGTTGATGCTTGTATGTGCTTGTGCACCCTTACAATATACTTGCACGTATGTTCCAGCTCAATCAGCCGGCACACATATCTTGCAGCAAAATTATACGCATACGCAGGCACGTCGGTGGGCATGAAATACAATCTTACTGTACTCAACGAAGTTTTTGGCACTTTAAATAATACAGAGTCCTGCTTCGTGGAGTTAGAACTCATCTCGGTCGCCAAATTGCCAAGGCCTTTGCACTGACAGCAGCGATATAACAAATAGGGGACGGGTAGGAGGGGCTACCATCCAACCCCACGAAGAAGGACGGTAAACCCAAGAAGGGTCGTAGAGCTCAAGGATTTCTTGTCAGCCTGAGCACTGCCAAGATGCTGTCCCTTTACAGTTGTCTTGCTACAAAGCTGCCGAGGTACTCAGGATATGGGTTTGATTCCAACCCCGTAAGGAGACCGATTCTTTAATATCACTCCGTACACGGTATTTGTGCCTTTTTATTTACTATGTTCGCTTATAAACTGATACGTCATCTCGCTGCTGGGAATTAGATCAAAGAAACTGCCAAAAGTAGCCTTTCTAGTTTTAAACGAATCTATTAAGCGTACGATGAGCCTGTTTCCTGCAGTCTCGTCGCCATACGCCACACTTGACGAGGCCATTAAGCTGGCCGTTAAGTCTCTCTTTCTCTCTCTCTCTCTCTCTCTCTCTCTCTCTCTCTCTCTCTCTCTCTCTCTCTCTCTCTCTCTCTCTCTCTCTCTCTCTCTCTCTCTCTCTCTCTCTCTCTCTCTCTCTCTCTCTCTCTCTCTCTGTATGCCGAGCCGGTCACTCCTGTCCGAGTCAACTTGTCAACTCTCGCCTCTTAGATTTCTATGAACAGCGTGCAAATCTTTTTAGTTTTCAATTTTTTTACAGCAAGTTGGCTGATGTACTGAAGCTACCTCAGCACGAAACCGATCTACTTCAGGCTTGCCAATTGGACTACTACGTCGACATTTTGTATTGGAGCAAGGAACATCAGCTGTCCGTGCTTCAAGCATCAGCGATGTTCACAGCCATGCATGTTCTTCTGCAGAATCTGAAAGGTGAAAATGATTTCGTGAAGCTCATTTGTCGCGATATACTCATGATACTAATCCAGGTAGCTAGATTTTTTCCTCGGTAAACTTGAGAAGCATGTCCTTCTAGTCATGTGGAATAATTATATGAACTGACGCAACATAATGTTTTGTAGCTGCGTAAAGTTTCCATGCACATTGATGAGACCGTGTCAGTGAGTGTGCTGGTGTCTGAATGTGATGTGTCCTTCAGGTCAAAATATAATCACGTGCGCACTGCGAAGTTAGCCATGTGACATGTGAGCAATAATACATTTTACCCATTTTGGGCAGTCAGTTTCTCTACATAGATGAAGCTGTGCTCCAGGGTGTTGTAGTACTGCCATTTCTGCTTTGCTTTTATTGCAGACAAGCGCATGTCGATAGTCGAGAATCTGCAGGAGTTCAAGGCCATGCTTGCTGGAGTTGGCTTGCAGGAGTGTGAGAATCCTGGTGGTCTAGATGGTTTTGATCTAGCACTTGCAAAGGAAGTCATTCAATTTGTTCACCAGACGTAAGTCACTGCAGCGCAAATCCTTCTGAATGACCATGCCCATCTTATTGGTGTAGTAATTTTCTTCTGGCATCGCTGGGAATACACCACAATAGCTTAATTACTTAACTTAAGAATTCATGCGTGTGACTGGCTATACACTGTGCTTGCTCTTACTAGAACTAACACCTCTGTATATTCTGGTTTACATTAAGTCAAAAAAGTGTAGACAAATGAATTCAGTTGTTTGATCAGTCTCCCTGTGCTAAAATGGAGGACAGGCAAGTGCTGGTTTTTAGGCGGATAGCACCTTATCACAAGTTCCACGACTGTGGCCATTTGAACGCATACTTTTCCCACAGCTGCCCTCCTTCACTCCTCTCTCATTTGTTTTTATTCCTACCCAGGGAATTACTTCTCAAGCGGATTGTTGCAGCACTATGCATTGGATCTTTACGCTGACAACCTACGGAATTGTCATAACTTTAGTGAAAGTGGTATCTGCATTGCTCAGCTGTTGACGGCTTATGGCCAGAGCGTTTGCAGGCTGTAGGTGTGCATTTCAATTCTTGGTACAGTAAAAATCGCCATATGCCCGACGTCTATCTATAGCATCGCGTTTGCAGTCATAGGTTAAACATCACTTCTGGCCTCTAGTGAATCGAGACTGTGCAGAATATCGGTGCCTCCTGGATGCGCTTGGGAGCAGGCATCATTTATTGACATTTAATATATTTAAACTTTAAAGGCATTTAATATAGCTGCATAGGCATTAATTTTAATTGCCTAAGCAACTAATTTGTAAGAGTTGTTGCCTAGCCCCACTCTTATGGCCTAACATTCACTCAGCGGTTGAGAGGGTCTCACGTAGCAAGATTGCATTTCTCAACGAACATATTTGTGTATTAAAATTCAGTCCAAGTTACTGCGCGCTCATGCATGAAATTAGACTGGATCGCTTTTTATCTGTCATTGCCCCTGATGTAGCCGCTATCGTAGCGCCAAAGCCCATTCAGCCACTGGAGGTTTTGAAGGTAAACATGCTGATGTATGTAGCCAAATGCACGTCTTTTGGGTCGGTCAGTTGGGAGGTTTAGTCGCAGCAGTAGCAGTGGTTGGAAAGCAGCAGTGGCAGTGGCACCAGCAGCCACAGCAGCTGAAAGACATCTACAAAGTCTGCTATTATTCTTTTAGCTTTTTCCAACACTACAAGCTATTCGAGTTTGTGTTCACGCACACACAGGCAGAGGAAGTGATTGGCCTCGACCTGACCGTCGAACTCGTTAAGCCGGCCAATATTCCATGGCCGCCTCCGCTTGACGAGGGACTTCCCCTGGATATATACGACAAGTACGTGAGGACTCCGCCCTCGACGCCGGCAGCCAAAGAGGTAAGTGTGGATCAACGATGCATGTCAACTGATCCGCGGTAGGTACATAACTCCTGACGGATTGTTTCCGATTTTCCAGCAATACATAATATGCTTTATTTTTTAGTTGTTTTTGCATGTGATCGGAAACATTTTTTTATGAATTATCGTTAGGTTTAATCAGTGTGAACGGTTTTATTAACGTTTGCAAAATGATAATTTTCAGTGCAAATATTTTTACGAGTTTCTGTAGAACTACTCTTTTGCACCATCTTCCTTATGTGTTCTGAAAACTGTTATGCTCGCTGGATTCTCTGCTTTGATTTCATATCGGATAGCTCTCATCAGAATATAACATGATAAAACAACAACAGACGACAGACGGCTGGTTGGGGAAAACCAATAGCTGCTTTATGTATAAGTTTTTTGAGTGTTTTCTGTAGGGACATCAACATTTTTAGGGCAAAATTTCTTTGATAATCCATAGAGTCAGTAAAAAATACCGTGTAAATTTTGAAACTTTAAAAGGAAACTACTGTAAGGGAATGTTTACTTAGCACGCTGTATTGAAAGCTGCTAACTTTTATACTGAATGTTTTTATTGTCCTGATATCTTAGGGAGGTTAGATCGCCTGAAGGTGAGACCAGTATTGCCTTGATTAGTGACAGATGTCTTGAGCCGGGCTTATTTTCCTCGAGCGAGTGAATGGCAAGCATATGCAATGTGCACGGCTAGCTGCACCACTCTATTTATTATTCGTTGCATTTGCACTTTAGTGCATTAGTAGGAAACAGCCTCACATGGCTGGGAGTGCCTGACTACCCGGCTTGCATTGGCTTCTTTTATTGTGCCCTCTACAATGATGTGGCTATGCAGCAGGAGGGTAATCCATGGCTCCATAGTGCGTAGAAACACATCATCTGCGTACGGCCTGCCAAGCTTTGCTTGTGATATACCATAGCCCTGGGCAGTAGATATGTATTTTGATTCTGGGTGTTGGCGTTTTTCTGCCATTTCTAGTTGAAATGGCAGCCGAAAACCTGGGATTTCCTGGACAGCAATTCATAGCGCCACTTTAAAATTGGACAAAGCAAATAAAAGTGAAGGTAGACGCTGGTTGTTAAAATGCTGACTTAAATTTAGTCACACACCGCAGGCAAGCTCGAGGTTTTTCTCTCAAAGGCTGTTTGAAGAGAAGGTGCTCTATGAACTCCGTGCAGAGGCAAGCTGCAGCTGCTGCTCGTAACGTCAGCAGATTTAGACCTTTTGCTATAATATATATATATATATATATATATATATATATATATATATATATATATATATATATATATATTTAGACCTTGTGCTATAAGCAGCGTCTCGAAGCCACTAACTGCAGAACTGCTCATCGGGCGAGCTAGCTGCGTGATATGTGTGTGGCAGTATTTGCTTAAGGTTGCCACGTTATGGGCGTACGTTGCTGAACACACGCGTTCATGCCCATTGTGGCTAACGGTGCCTGTTAATCAATACGTGCAAGCATCAAATGCAGGGAACCGGTTGCCTTGTTACAAGCATCGGACATCTCTTTCTTGACCTGGTAAATTCTGTTAAGTATGCCGATGCATCATCACGCATGTAGCTATATTTCTGACTGCTACGGCTTTGATACTGACCATGCCGAGCTGTGCTACCCATTCTTACTACTCATTCTTTCTTCGCAGGCTGTGCAGGCTGCAGAGGCAGCTGAGGCAGCTGGCTCTGGCATCACCAAGGATGCTGAAGCTGCAGCAAGGCAGCTGGAACGAGAGGCCGACCGACAGAAAGAGGCCGACCTACTGTCGAGGATGACAGCAGAAGAGATTCGATACGTCGTAGACAGTGTAACGAAAAGCATGTTTGGAGATCTGCAGGTGCGAAATTGCAAGCGTACACGTCTGCTTTCATGAAATCGCTGACAGAGTCAGTTAATGCTCGGCCAATCGAAAGCTGCGCTCTTAAAACTGTATAAGAAGCTCCAACAAAAGAGTTTCCAAAAAAACGAAGGAGTCACTGACGAGTTCACTGGCACCTACTAGCTTGGTCAGCCAAAAGCAACTTCAATTCACAACAGAAGACTGAATAGTGCTGATAATTTATTAACTTGTTCCGTTAATCAACTTAGCCTTTTATTCATCCCATATACCTGTATATAGGTGCGTTCAGTGCGTAAATATAAATATAAATAAATATATATATTTATTTATTTATTTATATTACAGCCATTGCGGTTTGTCAAGGAC
Source organism: Cristatella mucedo (assembly GCA_009760855.2). NCBI lineage: Eukaryota > Metazoa > Bryozoa > Phylactolaemata > Cristatellidae > Cristatella > Cristatella mucedo. The sequence goes on along the minus strand of WPIO01000008.1, from coordinate 12,541,347 downwards.
TCGATGACCCAAGCTCATAGGGGTTCCTCACTTTCGTGGACCCACAAGTCATGAAACGGGCACACTCCGGTCGCCGACCACAGCAGGCGTAATAGCTGCCCTCGGTGCCCAAATTCGCCATTATAAACATACACGGTCCTTCTTGCAGTACACCGGAGTTTGGCTCGACTACATAACAAAACTTTATAACATAACATAACTTTCAATTGAGAGCCGAGGCTCTTCGCCCTGTTTTGAACACCGTTGGAAGATTAGCCTCGGTAGCTCAATTGTGTAGAGAACTGGACCGGTAACCGTAAGAGATTTCGTGATCGTTTCGGAAAAGAGTTTTGTCTCTAGTCCCACTGCCTCCGGTAGCTGTGTTTTTTTTACTGGCCTGCTACGTGTGTTTATTGATTTGGCAGCCTACTACTGAGATTTAAACCAATATTAGAGGGAAAGAAAGAAGTTTCCTGCTATTATTACTTGTGGAGATATTGTATGTATGTGTGTGGAAGTCATGGCTACCTGCATATTGAGCAGCAGCAGGAGCAGCAAAAGCTTTTGTTTTTTAGGGTGAACTCGCCGCCAAACTTCGAGAGCGTGAGAATTCCATCTTGAATAGGATTAACAGATTATCTGGATGAAAAACTCAGCAGGCCATATTACTTTATTTTTTATTATATTATATTAATGTTTGTGCCTGCGTTATAAATAAATATTTAATATATTTTTATCTGCAGTGTAATGTTGTGGAGTTCCTCTAGTTACGTATCGGGGCCCATTGCACATAAGCACGACAATCGCTTTGGTCTCTCTGAATTAGATGTATGGGCCCATGGGCTATCGGGCACTTTCGGACGGAAGTGCAAGGTAACTAGGACAGCCTCACGATCCACTCTAATATGTCCTACCACTGTCATGAATATAATAGCAAGTGGTGGGTATTTTTAAGACTTAATGCACAAGTATGGAAAGGGTTTGCAAAGCAGTCCAAATAGATTTTGTGGCTGTGGTAAGCAGTATAGGTTCGCTTGCTTAAAACTAACAAAACGGGTCAGTATCCTGTTCGAACTGACCATGAGGAGTTTAATGAAGAGGTTTTTGAACGAGTGGCATTCATATCAGAAATAATATGTACTTATTAACTTTAATTATGCTATCTGTTAGCTGCATGTTCAAAGGCATATGATGATCAGACCAACATGAATAATTGCTAGTGCCTTGTGACTCTTATTCATTGCAGCTGATGGACTGCAATTAATATGACCAAACTTGAGATCTGAGTTGTGTGTGTGGGCGCAGCACATTGATACTCTAAATTTGTTACCTTTTTGGTTTTTGTTAATCTTGAGTGTGCTAACCTAGCTGCAATATTAATGCTAGCTGGCCGCATAATAAAGGTATAACCACAAGCAGTGGTAGAAATATCCAAATGCACATGCTACTAGACAATAGCACATCACAACGTCCCCTGATATGACGTCATTTAAAAAGAAGCTTAAAATGCACCTGCTTTATACAAAATTTGGTGGGTCTTTGCGATTCGTTCTTCGTGTGCATGTACGTGTTTACACTATGCCTCCTGCTTGCGGATGTTACCATCAATCATTATGCCGGGCCGGCTACATCTGATCGTGTTTAATCCGTGTCCTGTGTGGTCAGGTCTCATCCACCAGACCAGACACCTGTGAAGTCCCTCAAGAGTCCGCCCTCGGTCCGTTGCTGTTCTCGATTTATACTCAACCTCTGGCAAAAGTGAATCCGCCCCATTGAATCGCTTATCACTTTTATGCTGAAGATACTCAGCTGTATTTGTCGTTTAAACCGTCGGAATCTACTGCAGCAACTTATAAACTGAATGCTTGCCTTACCGACATCCGATCCTATATGTCGGACAATTTCTTGATACTAAACGACGATAAAACTGAACTGCTGCTTATAGGACACCCTAAGCGTGGCGCTGGACTAGAAAGCTTTGCTCTTTTAATAGGTGATGCTGTTGAGTGACCATCATCATGTGCTCTGAATTTAGGCTTTCTCTTCGACAACTGCCTAAATTTTGAATGCTTTGTTAAGAAGACAGCTTCCACGGCTAGCCATCACGTCCGATCCCTATTTAAGATTAGGGACTATCTTCCATGGTGGCTAGCAAAAAATTTAACTAGCTCCTTAGTTCTATCTCAGTTAGATTAGTGTAATTCCCTTTTGGCTGGGCTACCGAAAAAAGCCACTACGCCACTACAACTGGCTAGGAATATGGCTGCAAGGCTAGTTAGCTAATCCCAGAGGTTTGACCATGTGTCTCCTTTCCTAAAAGGGCTAGGATGCCGGTTGATCAACGAATGCAGAGCAAAATTCTTACGCTGACCCACAAGGCCCGCCACGGCTGGCTCCTCCATATCTAGCTGAACTATTGCACCAGTTTCAGCCTCCTCGTACCCTCAGGTCCTGTGTGGACAATAAATTAGCTGTTCCATTACTCTGCTTAAAGACCATTTGCGATAGGAGCTTGTTGGCTCTGCCAGCATATCTCCAGCTGAATCAGCTCGAAATCTAGGTGTCATGTTCCAAAGCGACCTCTCGTCAGACGACCACATCAGCTCCACAGTCAAATCTGCCTATTTTCAGCTTCATAACATTGCTAAAATTAGGGCTTGTTTAGATAAGGCTACCACGTCCAAGTTGGTCCATGCATTCGTGACATCCCGTCTCGACTTCTGCAACTCACTGCTTACTGGCCTACCAGCATGTGCGATCAGGCGATTGCAGCTGGTGCAAAACTCGGCAGCTAGGCTTGTCTGTCGTGAGCGTCGCAGTTGCCACATTACTCAACTTCTCGCCGACCTGCACTGGCTACCAGTGAGGCAACGGATTGACTTCAAGGTCTTGTCGCTCACTTTTACGTCTCTTCATTCTATGGCTCCAGCCTATCTGTCAGATATACTACCCCATCAGGCCAAGCATCGTACCACCCGCTTTTCGGAATCCAACAGTCTAGAAATACCTCGTACAAACCTCATATCCTTTGGAGACCGTGCATTCAGCTTGTATGCTCCCAAAGCCTGGAACTTCCTCCCGACCTGCGTCAGAACATCCCCTGACCTGACCACATTTAAAAGAAACTTAAAAACACACCTATTTAGGACAGCATTTAGTGGGTCGCTGTGATTCGTCCTTGATGTGCTTATGCGTGCTGACACGGTGCATGCTGCCACTAACCACATTTGCATGCTGACCCTGTGCATGTCACCCCTAACCATATTATTCATTTCGTTTGTTTTTCAAGCATGATTTTACTTACTATTCAATTGCATATCACTTTACAGCAGATGTAAAGCGCCTAGAAAGAGATTAAGTTCTCTGAGGGCGCTTTATCAAGTGCAATATTATTATATTATTATTCTCTGCAGGTCCTAGACTGTGAAACTCACTTCCACGATTCCTATGCAACGACAACTACTGTCCTGCTGCCGACTGTGGCACATCCTTTCTAGCCATCCTGAGCTTCTACTTCCGTGTTACTCACTACCTCAACTGTTCTCCTGACTCAGCTTTGCTTCCCACTTTCTCTTTGTTGCGTGAGATTAAGTATGTTGGCTACGGAATGCGTACCGAAAGTCGCTTAGGCTGTGAGTGCGCAATACAAAACTCTCCTGCGTAACACCCCACATAGTCTTCGTGGAGTTACAGACGGATAGACATTACATTAAATTTACTTTGGTTATACTTTCTTTACAGCACCTTGCAAGAGATTCAGTTCTCTGAGGGTGCCACACAAATGTATTATTATTATTATTACTAATATAGTTGAGTGGATACTTTAGCAAGCGTATTTTTTATCTTATTACTACACAATTCCGGGAAAGGTAAGAATATAACTTACTGCTTCCAGTCAGCCAGGTTGGATAATAAAAACGTGCAGTTTAAAAACCACGGTGAAAACAAAAGAAAGGAGACATGCTTAGCTACTGTAGGCTCTTTTATTGCTTGGTCAAGCATTGCTAGCCCCACGAAAATATTTATTAACATTACCTCACCGTAATTTGTCTCATTTGTTGGCATAGTCACAGAAGTAACATGCATGCTTTTTTGGGCTCGATGGTGCTGGTCTACAACCTAGATTGAAATCGGCTTCGCCAGTTTATCTCCTATTGCATCTGCACGAAATATAGATGTCCTTTTTCAAAGTGAACTTTCATTAGACGACCACATCAGATCCACAGTCAAGTCAGCCTACTTTCAGCTAAATGACGTTGCTGAAATTCGAGCTTGTTTAGACAGGAATACTACAAACATATTGGTCCATGCATTTGTGACATCCCGTCTCGACTTCTGTAACTCACTGCTAGCTGATCTACCGGCCTGTGCAATCAGACACTTACAGTAGGTGAAGAACTCTGCAGCTAGGCTTGTTGGTGAGCCACGATGGCACACTAGGTAAGGCGGTTGATCTTCACGACCTTGGGTCGTGAAGAGTGACCGTGGGTTCGAATCCTGCGGTAGGCGATTCTTTATTGATGCTGCAAGTGGCGATGATAGCCTTTAAGACTCTTTTGCCACTATACATAGTTTATTTTGTTCATCGTGAGCATCTGCACGAAATCTAGATATCATGTTCCATACTGACCTTTCTTTAGATGACCACGTGAGCTCCACAATCAAATCTGCCTACTTTCAGCTACATAACACAGCTAAAATTCCGGCTCGTTTAGACCGGGATACCACATCTAAATTGATCCCTGCATTTGTGACTTCCCGTCTTGACTTCTGTAACTCACTGATTTCTGGTCTACCAGCATGTGCAATCAGGCGCTTACAGCTGGTGCAAAAGTCTGCAGCTAGGCTTGTCTGTCGTGAGCGTCGAAGTTGCCACATCACCCAACCTTTCGCTTACCTGCACTGGCTCCCAGTCAAGCAACGGATCGACTTCAAGGTTTTGTCACCCACTTTTAGGTCCATTCCTTCTTTGGCTCCAGCCTACCTATCAGATCTACTGCCCCACCACGCTAAGCATCGTACCACTCGCTTAAAGTTTTTGCTTTTCATGACCTCGGCCCCAAGGTCGTGGATTCGAATCCTCTGGTAGGCGTTCCTTTATCGCCACTGCAAGCGGTGGTGATAGCCGTAAAGGCTCTTCAGTCGCTATATAAAAGAGGGTGTTGAATCAGCTAGTCTTTTTTTCGGAATCTAACTGTTTACATACACCTCATACAAACCTCAAATCCTTTGGAGACCGTGCCTTTAGTTCGTATGCTCCTAAAGCCTGGAACTCACTCCCGACTTCCGTCACGACATCCCCTGACTTAAAAAATATTTAAAAAGAAGCTAAAAACGAACCTGTTCGTCGCAGCATTTGTTGGGTCCTTGTGATATGTCGTTTGCTTATTCGTTCTGACAGTGTGCATGCTACCCCTGACCGTATTATGCACTCTATGGCACTGCATAATACCACTAATCATACGGTTATTCTTCCTTTAATGTATTTGTAAATTGCTCAGTTAGAAATCAATTTCTCTGAGGGTGCTATACACATATAGTATTATTAATATTATTATGAAGATCTTCCCATGATCATAATACAACTTCATCGAATTAAAAGCTGATTAAACACCGCCAGGCTCATAATCCTAGAATAATCTATAACAAGTTCAATTGAATAGTGCTCTCTTCGCTTATTAAGATAGGGTTTGCTATTATCCATGGCCTTGATGGCCTTGATAGTAAACTTTGTGCAATCGGAGAAAACCAACGAGTGGGCCCATCGGAAGAAACCCAGACATTCTCCTGATGTCTGTATTTGTCGCACTACAGTATGCACGAAATTACACTGTTGTTGCTCGTTGGCACATCGTTTTCCAGTAATAATAATAATAATAATAATAGTAATACATTTGTATGGCACCCCCAGAGAATTTAATTTGCTTCTAGGCACTTTATTTATCCATTAAAGGAAGCATGATCAAATGGTTGATGATATCATGCTCAATGTCAACAAACGTAATGTGGTTAGGGATACTGCTGATTTAACAGCCTCTTCAGTATAGCGACAGAAGAGCCTTGACGGCTAATACCGCCGCTTGCAGTGGCAATAAAGGATTGCCCACCGCTGCATTCGACCCGACGACCTCGGGACCGAGGTCGTGAAAAGCAACCACCGTACCTAGTGTGCCATTACGGCTAACCGATGACATGCACAGGGTCAGCAAGCAAATAAGGTCGGTGGCAGCATGCGCAGGTCCAGCAAGCAGACACATGAAGGACTAATCACATGGACCCATTAAATTCTGTGATAAATGGCTTCTTCATTTATAGCATGGACTCCTTTTCCTCAGTACATACAGCGAAAATGTTGCGGCCAGTACAGACAGGCCAATAATTAAGATCACGCAAGTGCAAATTCCAGCAGCACAGGACACGGCAGTTGGAAGCCAGACAAATCTTGGGCATAGTTTCAGTGTTCGAATAACACGCGTGCGTACCTTTGAAGAAATTGAAAGCGCAGCATTGCAAAAAACGAACCATTGAAATGGCCAATACGCAGTGAAAATTTACTGTCAACTTGGCAGCTTTGCGTGCTACTCGGACGTGGTTCATTTTAGCGGCTCAGACAGCAGATGACGTACCTGGCAGCGCATACTTGATTCTTACGTCGCACAAGTTCTGGTTCATAATTGAGAGCCGGCTTTGCTGCTGATGCTGAACCGGTGCTACAATATTCACAGTCACTTCCTTCTGGAAGGTGAATGTTAAGACGTCACGTCCGTACCTCCAAGCTCCGAAATGCCAGCTATTCCTTGCTCATTCTCCTGGTCAAAAATACTTCAACAAGGTGAACGCGTGCACGTCTAGAACGAGCGACCGTAACGATTTTTTTAATGCAGTTTTAATTACGGCAGACAGAAGCATAAAGTACGAATGAAGCCTAGTTAAAAATATGACGAACACGAATTAAACAAGCGACAAGCAGCACGCAAGCTGCGAGCGCGTTCCCTTCACCCTTCCCGGCATACGCCGCCATAGGTGCCGCCGCCGAATAAGCTGCTCCCAAACAAACTGAGAATAAAAACTGGAAACCTTCGGACAAGTTCATAATGGCATCTGGTTAACCCGGACTGAGGCATACAGCTCTAGTTGTGAAAGGTAGCACGATACACTCAACAGAGTATTGTGCAGACGTGTTGCTTGGGAACGCACCGGCTCTAAATCTTCGAGAACAAATGAACGAATTGCATGCCCTTGGCTGTGTATGCGTGGAGCCGTTTTCCAATTAATGACTGACTTTGAACATGTAGGCACGGAATTGTGATGCACTCCGCTTGTGATTCATGTGAAAAAGCAAGGTCCTAGGACTCATTAAGGGAAGTTTATACACTGCTTCAGCTCTCGTGTTACCCAAGCGAATGCCAAAAATATGCTTGAATCACTAAGCGCATGCCGAGGTAAAATGGGTAACGTGTTTAAAACTTAAGGCCGCATCTTGATTCGACCTTGCTAAGATACGTGACAGATGTATACAACGGCGTCCTCTAGACGCTGGAAATTCAAGCCCTAAAAGCAATATCAAACTTCGATTGCTAGCGGCATCGACATAAATTCTGCCTGCACGAAAAAGAATAAATGAAACACGGTTTGGTTTGGCCTACATAGTTTTGGTCTGGCCTACATTCAGCTACAGTTTGGTCTAGCCTATTTTACACCCTTGGAATAAAGTGGCCTAGGCCGTTTTAGCCCCATATAAAGTGACCTAGGGCGTTCTAATCCCGGATACATTTTGGGCGGTGTATACTCAGGCTTGTTACACCGGCTTTCAAAGCTCGCGGTTAACCCGCATGAGTCATGCCGGCTTGCTCAGGCACGTCTTTCTTAATTCGCTGGTTTCCATTTCATTGAGAAAAATAGATCTTTTTACATAGAAAGCTCAAAATTTCAATTATAAAAAGCGAAACGCTGAAACTTAAAATTGTGATAGTTTAACATAAGAAAGTATTTTAATATATGGCCAATTTTGGTATCAGTGGTAACCTGAATAGAAGAACGTGCGTTTAACCGTGAAGATCAGAGACGAAAGAGACGTCTGCCATCCGCGCGAGAGGGAAAGAGAAAATGAAAAGATGGAGGTTGGAGAACTTGGCACTATAAATAACACTTTGGTGACACTTCATTTGGCAAGGTAATGTAATGTATCTCCGTCTGTAACTCCACAAAGCCATACAGACCATGTGGGTGTTACGCAGGAGAGTTTTGTATAGAGCACTCAAAGCCTAAGCGGCTTTCGGTACGCATTCGGTAGCCAACAGACTTCGTCTCACGCAACAAAGAGAAAGTGAGAAGCATAGCAGAGTCAGGAGAGTAGTTGAGATGGTGAGTGGCATGGAAGTGGCAGCTCAGGACCGCTGAAAAGGATAGAATGTGATAAGCTAAGGGTTGCTCACTGCGGTTAATCTTTTTCTTAATTTTACTTTTATTCAGAAAATCCATCACACCTCACCCATGAGATGATGAAGCCAATCGTTTTTCTAGCTTATTTTGACATCGAGACAGACACGATCTACGAGCTCATCTTGAAGGGATGCATAGCATCTTCCGTGGAGTCGTCCGCCTCTGTTCCTTGCTCAATCGCAACTTTCCCCATCAAGCCAGCGCCCGCTGATCTCGTCTCGAAGCTTACATTTCTCCGTCCAAGAGGACTGCTAGCCATCCATACCTACTGTTCTCCTACTGGAACGCCTAGATTTATTCCTGCTCTGCATAACAACGTAGAAAAAAAAAGTTTGACCTTCTCCAAACAACTGTCGGTCTTTACTTAACAGACCGTTATGGATTGGTGTATTATCCGGGGTCATTGCTGTCTATTACCATGCATTTCCGTCGATTTAATGCGCACGATGGGTGCAAATATTATGCGCGCGCACGGTTAGATTATACGTGGAAAGAGAGTTGAAGTTTCGCGCAGCCGATCGACTTATCGACTTTCCGCGGATTTCGCTACTGTCCCCGACCATTGCTGTCGGTTGCCATTCATTGCTACCGATAGTACGTTCGCGATTGATTGAAAAGATATTGGGGCACTGAAAACACAATTAACTGTGAAATGCAAGAAAATTTTTATCTTGGCCCAGCCACTTTCCGGTGATTCACGATGGATCATAATGGGTTGCCGTACTTGCTCTGGCCATTGCCGTCGATTGCTATGCATTACCCGAGATTGAACAGACAGAGTGGGCTGAAATTATGTGCGCCGCGCAGTAAGATGTTACGTGGAATGAGAATTGGAGCTTCTTGCAGCCGATTTTTTTGTTGATTTGCCTAAGGACTGTGGTATTGGCCCCTGCCACTCCTGTCAATTACCGTGCGTTGTTGACAATAAACGTGCTAAATAGTTGGTCCGTTCTACGGTTTCACTTTTAAGACAATGAAATTTCAAACGCAGCAAATGAATTATATAATGTTAATTGGACTTCGCCCAGTCAATTTGCCACGGATTGTAGTGGATTGCTGCTTCGAGCCGAGCCGCTGCCGTAGATTGCCATTCATTGCCGCGATTGTACGAGTGCAATTGGTAAACATGACGCGGTTGCACTTTAAACAGTGTGCTTTGTAACATGAATTTACAATTGGAGCATTGAGAAACCAATTTCGGAACATCTTGCATAGGATCGCTAGAGATTGCGGTATTGGCCCGGGCAATTTTAGTCAATTTTCGTGCATTGCTGCAGAATGATGGAGGCAATTATAGTGAAATAATGCGAGTACACAATAACAGAAGATTAAGGCGGCGTGCAATCATGATTAGAGCTTCTAGTGCACGCGTTCTAGTCGCTTTGCGGCTGATTGCGGTGGATTGCGGTGGATTTCGGTATGGGACCGGGCCGTAGCAGTCAATTGTAGTGCATTGCATGAGAACGCGTTTGAGCAATCAAATGAAATTTTGTGGGTACACTTTAAACTGAGTCTAGTCTTATATGCAATGTAAGATAGAGCTTCACGTTGGCGATTTGAAGATGATTTGCAGCGGAATAAAATGGATTGTGGTATTTTCCCATGTCATTTCGAGCGATTGCCACGCATTGCCAGACTGCGTGGATGCACAATTTTTATTTTAGGTGGATGTGCACAAACCACGGTGCGCTTTAATATGCAATAAAACTGGAGCTCCTGCAATCTATTTCTAGTAGTTTTGTCGTGGGTGCGGTAGATTGGAGTGGATTGCGGTATTGGCCGGGGCCATTGCAGTCAGTTAATAATATTAATAACTATGCACTTGATAAAGCGCCCTCAGAGAGCTCAATCATTCTCTCTCTCTCTCTCTCTCTCTCTCTCTCTCTCTCTCTCTCTCTAGGCGCTTTACATTTGCTGCAAAGGGAAATGCAATTGAATGGTGAGTAAAATCATGCTTGATAAACAAATAACATGGTTAGGGGTGACATGCACAGGGTCAGCATGCAAATGTGGTTAGTGGCAGCATGCACAGTGTCATCACGCATAAGCACATCAAGGACGAATCACAGCGACCCACTAAATGCTGTCCTAAATAGGTGTGTTTTTAAGTTCTTTTTAAATGTGGTCAGGTCAGGGGATGTTCTGACGCAGGTTGGGAGGAAGTTCCAGGCTTTCAGCTATTATATTTAGGCATTCAGCTCGTATGCTCCTAAAGCCTGGAACTCCCTCCCGACCTGCGTCAGAACATCCCCTGATCTGACCACATTTAAAAAGAACTTAAAAACACACCTATTTAGGACAGCATTTAGTGGGTCGCTGTGATTCGTCCTTGATGTGCTTATGCGTGCTGACACGGTGCATGCTGCCACTAACCGCATTTGCATGCTGACCCTGTGCATGTCACCACTAACTATGTTATTCATTTTGTTTGTTTATCAAGCATGATTTTACTCACCATTCAATTGCATTTCCCTTTGCAGCAAATGTAAAGCGCCTAGAGAGAGATTAACTTCTCTGAGGGCGCTTTATCAAGTGCATTATTATTATTATTATTATTATTAAAGACGGCGCAAACTTGCCAAGTTCTCAAGCGCCGCCGGATTGACGCGACGCTTCGTGCGGCAGAGCTGTGCACCGAGGCCGGAAGTCCACTACGATGCGGCCACGTCTCGCCAGATGCGACTCTGCGCTCGCTACTCGGTCGCCAGCGCTAGCTCCGTCCGCGGCTGCCCAAGCAAGCGAGCGCCGCGCGAGTCGCCGTGGCCCCGGGTCAAGGTCAGACTAAAGCCCGCTTTGGGAGGTAGGGCTCGCGCTCGTCGGCGAGATTTGCGGCCTGAAATCTGGAGCCACGCGCGGTTTTTCGCGGGAGCCTGGCGCGAATTGCGAACATGAGATCCTTCTTAAATGGAGGTTTTCATTTTGCGTTTTTGCTACGCCATACTTGTTGCGCGTTCGCTCGGGCGTTTCTACCGAGCTGGTTTGATCCAGCGGTCAAGGTGCTCGCCCCGACCAAGGTCTGGCTGAGGTCGTGGGCTCGAGCCCCGAGGCATATGTGAAGAACCTGAATGGAGATTAAGTTCTCTTGGGGTGCTATATAAATGAATTGTATTTTTTGTAATTTTAGCACACCGGGCTCATCGAGCGACGACGCCTAGCAGGCCGGAAAAAGCTTCGCTTTGCCGAAAGAAGCTTCGCTGTGCCGCGCTACCGTGCGAGCGACTCATGGCGACATTGATCATTGATCATCGATCAACATTGATCATTGATCAACATTGATCATTGATCAACATTGATCATTGATCATGATTGGCTTGAGCGAGCTCAGAATCTATTTGCCATACAAATGGGCTGCGGGACTGCTCGCGCGCGAGCCTGCCGAGGCCGTGGCGCGGCTGGCAGCTGCGGCTGCTAAAGCAATAGAGGAACCAGTGCACGTCCGCTGGCTGCGACCGTAGCTGCCGGCGTAGCTCTCCCCCTCTCGCCCCTCTCTCTCTTTCCTAGCTCCCGCTATCGCAATTGCCTCGCTTGCACAGCACACGTCTTGCTCGCTCGCTGGCGCAGGGCTCTCGCGCTGCTCGGCGAAACCCTGGCGCCGCGCGCGAGTTTCGCGGTTGCTGCAGACTCGTAGCTACGGTAGCTACGTAGCAGCGTAGCTACCGCTCTCGCTCACTTCCGGTTTCGCTCTCCGACCTCTCGCAGAGTCCTCCGACTGGTCCTCGCCATTCGGAGGACTAGCACGAAGCTGTCGCCTGCCCGAGGCAAACGAGCTGTCTCGCGCCCGAGTGTCTTCACAAATCGGCGGCCAGCAGCAGCCGCCGCCGCCGATCCAGGTGCGAGAGGTTCGCCCAAAACTTCGGCACAGCCGTTGATTGAAGCGCTGCTCCGGTCGCCAAGAACCGTCGAGGCGTCGCGCGAAGCGACCGCGAAGTGGGCGGGTGCAGGCAGCCAGCCGCAGAACGTCGCCAACGAGACCGGCTCTGCTTGACGCACTCGTGCGCGCGCCTCCCGACGCAGCCGGAGAGGCCGCACCGCTCGGCCGTCGCCGCCGCCGCCTGCACAGGAAACTAGCGGGCGGCGGTTCGGCAGAGACCCGCTTCCGGGTCAGTGCAGCGAGCGGCGACAGGGGCTGCGGCCCAGGCTACGCTTGAAGCCTCTGCGTACTTCCTTGATCCGCCTTATGTAGATGAAAGGATCCGTCAGGGAGGTCAAAAACACGGCGAGATTCAGCGCGAGGCCCAGCGTCTGCTTCGCGCCGTAGCCATTGCTGGCGGCCGCCGTTGCGTCGCCGCCGTCCGCCGCGGCGGGCGCTATAAGCAAGACGACGCTGGCGAAGAAGTACGGTAGGTAGCACAGACAGAAGGTCCCCGTCAGTATGAACGTGGTCACGACGATGCGCCTCCGGCCCGCCGCGACCGAGCCCTGCTTTCGGTCGCTCATGCTCAGCAGCTGCCGCACCACCCAGAAAATGTAAGCGTAGATGGTGGCGATGGCGACGAGCACGACCAGCACGACGCCCAGGCCCACGCCGCGCAGCCAGCGGTCGTGCGTCGCCTGCCCCAGGTCGTACTTGCTCGTGCCGTTGCGCAGCACCGTCGCGTAGACGACGACCTGGTAGCAGAAGCGCGTCGTCCCCTTGGACGGCCACTGGTCCATGACCTCGTGGTACGACGCCGCGACGAAGGCGGCCTGAGCGAAGCCAAGGGCGAGGCTGACGCACCAGACGACGGCGGCGGCGGCTAGCACGCGCGACCGCCGCAGGCAGCTGGCGTAGTGCAGCGGCCAGCGGACGCCGACGAAGTGCTCGACGGCCATGGCGAGCAGCGTGAGCAGGTTGGCCGTGCTCGCCGCGTCCCAGAGCCACTGCGCGGCGATCGAGAAGCAGGTGGCGCGCCTGCGCATCGCCAGGTCCTCGGCGGCGGCGGGCGGCGGCGCCCCGAGACTCGAGAACTGCAGAGATGAGAGCGCCAGCGTGGCGCAGGCCAGCAGCAGGTCGGACGCGAGCAGGCTGCAGAGCGCAGCCTTGACCGGCCAGCGAGACATCTTGCTGACGCTCAGAGCCACGGCGGTCACAGCGTCGACCGCCACGGCGAAAGCCGATAGCGCCAGCCCGCCGACCAGCAGCGCCTTGTAGCCGGTGTCGGCTTCCATCGCCCGTCGTATTCGACGCGCCCACCGCGCGCGCTCTGACCTCGCTCGTCTGCCGCACGGCTCCGACTGCGAGGAAGACGCCGCCGCCGCGTCGTCTGCCGCTGCCCTTGGCGGCGGGTTCGAGCGGGAGGCAGGAGCGGCTAAGCGGTCAGCGCCGAGCGGTGAGCTCCGTCGACCGACCGAACGGCGAAACGGAAGCGAAGCGGCGGCGGCCGCGGTCGTTCTACGCCACCTGGACGAGACTAAAACGAGCGAGCGGGTAAAAGTGAATCGACGTCGGCGTCTGGCGCTCGTGCAGTTGACTGGGCAATCCGCAGAGCCAATCGCGCGTCGCGTAAACACGCCGCACTGGCTGACGCTTGGGGAATAGCGCGTGGATCGCGGCGCAGGCTTCGAACGGCGGCGTGCGTTTGTCACCGTTCCGGGACTGTCGCGCATCGGCGCGCTTGCGGAGAAGAAGCCGGCGAATTAGCGACACGCTCAGACGTTCAGAACTGTGTCGCTCAACGGCGACGACGCGACGTCGCTTTAGCACTAGTAGATTGTACGCAGGCTAGGTTCGGTCGGCTGGGACGTTACGGCTGTAATGAGTGAGATAAGGGTCACCAGCTAGGCCCGGATCTGACCTATGGGCGTGGCCGGATTTGCGGGGACAAGAGGTCACTGGGGCTCTCGGGGAACGGAAGCTGGCCGACTGAGCCGTGGTGTTGGACGCTGTCGGTCTAGCCGAGTTATGCATCTGGATGGGTGCAGGCCTGCTCCGGCGATGCGGCCACGCACGCAAGACGACGAGTGCCCAAGGCCAGAGCGGAGCCGGATAGCATGCTCGTTGTAACAACGGCTTTTTGTATTCCACGTTCCCCCTGAAGCGTGTCCGTGGTCCCCCATGCGTGAGCTGGCGTCTTTCGGCGGAGTCGCACGAGCCCGCTGTTGGCGCCGCTTTTTCGCTGCCAGCAGATCTCCGGCGCGCCGCCGCTCCGATAGCCGCTGCGTTCGCGTGCGCACTGCGAGCTCGACCGGCGTCTTCGGGTCGGACGCCAGTCGCAGACGCTGCGATTTCGCAGACGTGTCGGCGATTAGCCACCAGCGTTGACGCGACAGCGCCCGTAGACTATCGGCGGATGACGCAAATGAGGTGCTTCACGAATTTTCCTTCCTCAGTTACGGCTTCCTAGGGAAGACATTAAGCTAAACGTTAAAATTCACAGAATCCGCTTGGTGGGTAGACGCGTCTTCATCCAAACCGCAGTGCATAGTGTCGGTTCTTCGCCAAAGAGAGCGCGTGACGGCAAGATAGCCTATAACTTAGTCTACTATTAGCCTAATTTCTTCAGCGAAGTGGAACAGAAAAACCTAGGGCCCAGAAAGAGATCTAAACGTGAAGCTGCAGCACCTAAAAATTCAACGATAGCCGGAAACAGCATAGTCGAGTAACCAATGAGCGCCGCCTCTGGACGGGATTCTTCCGCTCGCTTTTTCTGCCGTTCGTTGGCTATGTGAGCGGCAATGCCAACGCACGGTCGCTGGACGACGCTTGCCACCGCAGACAATAACCGCACGCGCACCGGAAGTGCTCGTTTGGTTTGTCTGCGAAACAAACTCGAGCAATCGCGTAGAGAGCATTCGCACCAGGCTGTCGACAGCGCTTCTCTTTGCACAAGTTGGACGGAATTCTACGCTGGTTAGAGATAAGTCTCACAAGGAACGAACTGTCGGCGTCCGTCGTCCGTCGGATCGTCCTCCAGATTTCGTTACAATGCTAGACGAACTCTTCGCGCGTCGATCAGTCGATAAGTGTAAATGTGCGTCCGTGTAATTTTCAATATTTATCTAAAAGATCCACTTTCCACCTTGTCGTTGCTGTAGAAGAGTAGCCGCAGGGCTCGCAGGGCTTGGTAACTCGCGTCTGCAGACTAATTATAATTGTAACACGTCTTCGGCATAGCTCCCAAAGAGAACCTAATCTCTAACCCGGGTCATTGCGATTCGCAGCGAAAAAATCCCTAACTTGGAGTTCGGTGGCTTTCGCGGTAGGTACTACGCCTACATAAATAAGCGTGTGAAAGCATGCGCAAGTATCGTGCATCAGCAGCGAGCGTGCGAAACCGTACGAAACGGCCGTTTCGGGGGAGCAGGCGGCTGGTTTATGGGACCTCTGACCTCGTAGCTTGCACTTAATCGCGCACAGCTACGCACGCAAAGCACGCAGGAACAATAATGGCAAGTTCACTATTCGGCGAAGAAACCTTGGTTAAATAGACGAGTCCTTAGCTGAGACCATAAGGTTGCAAAGTCATTGCAGGCTGTGACCGAAGCCGAAAGAGACTTTCGGTGCGTACAAACGAAAAGCCCGAACATCGAAAAACCTCAATTCAGTGCGAGGGATTGAGGGACGACTAGACTACCGGATGCGGAGGAGGAGCGGGCAGTTCGAGAGCACGTGACCGGAAAAGCCGGATAGGATACCGAGGCTGCAGGCTGCAAGCGAGTGAGGGCACGTGACTTTTAAGCCAGCCAGAGGAGTTTGAACCATCATCGATGATTGATAGGGAGCCAGCGAAGCTCAGACAATGGAGGCCACTAGGCCGACAGTCTAGACGAGCTGCTGTGTTTTCACCAGTTGTTGGCCGATTTAGGGCATCGGCTGTGACTTGTAAATAAAGAGAGTTGCAGTAATCTAGGCGCGATGTCGTAAGTGGCTGAACCAGTTTGGCTGTCATACTCTTGTCTACGCGAGCCCCGATTTTGGCGAGGTTCCTTAGCTGAAATTAGGCCGACTCGACAGATGAGTACACGTGCTCATCTGATGATAAGTCGTATTGGAATTTCGAGCAACGGATTGTGAGCAGACGTCAATAGAGCGACGCCAGACGAACCAATCTTAAAGGTTAAAGGTCCTGCAGCTTGAGGGCTTCGCTGGTCTTGCTTACTATAACTATTAGGTTAGTAGCCTAGGGAAGTTGTTGGCCTTATAGGTGCGAAGGTCGTCGATGCAGGCTTCAGCGGAGAGTTGAGTGAGGAAGATGCTGGGCATGGCTTAGCAGTGAGGTCGAAGTTAGAGGTCAGTGTCGACGGCGTTGAATCAAAGCCAAGATGGTGTTTGTCTTTGCCACCGGCCGGTGAGCGAGTACAGATAGAAAGGATAAAAAACAGCCGAACCGCGCGGTACTCATAACTTGAGGACACCGTCCCTTAGCCACCGACGCTTAGTTCTCTTGTCAGTTCTCTTGTTAGTTTTCTTTTGTAGCCTCTCATGCCCTAATGTCTTCCGCTGGGGCACAACCAAACCCAGTTTAACTCTTGGCTAAGATGGACGGTGCTGCAAGCGTCCGCTTTGCCGCCGGCGCGCTCGCACTGCGCCTCCAGCAGAGGCAGAGCGCTTCCGCTAAACGCCAGTGGCGTCGCTCGTCGGCGCTCTGTGGCAGCGGAAGCGCTCCGCGAGATGCGCAGGTCGCGGCTGCGCTTCGCCACTCGCTGCTGCCCTGCTCCGCGCGCTGCTGCTGCTGCTGCGCTGCGCTCCGTGAACCGAGCGACCGCTTACCGGGAGCCGCCGTTGCCGCCTAGTGGCGCCGGCTTGGTTCGAGGGTCATTACTTCGAGTTCTCGGCGTCGCCGTCGCATCCAGAGCTTCCGTCGGTGAGCGGCGGCGGCGGCTTATCGACAGCGTCTCGGCGGCGGCGGCTGCGGTCAGGGCGCGGCTACGAGCCCCGCAGCAAGCACGCATTCAAGTCAGACGACCTGTTTGTGCGGCGGGCCCCTTAACCGGACTCTCGCAATTCAGCGCGCGCGCTCGCGCTGGACGGCGGCGGCGGCGGCAGGTGTCTCGTTTAATCGGTCGTCTAGCTCTGCAGCCCAAACTGGCCGCGACAACAACAACTCGAACTCGCGCGCCGCGCAGCTCGCTCGGAATTTGACCTTTTCGCTCTCGCGACCGCCTGGCGACACTGCTTGCTGCATCGCATTCGAGACCGGGCAGACGAGGGTAAATAGAATCGTCGTTCCGGGTCAAGGCCAGGCTTGGCCTCCCTTCTGCTGCCGGCATCATAATGCGGCCTGGTTATCACGAGACAGCCGAATGGAAAGAGTCTGCAGCGGTGCTGCGCGCGCCTCAGCGGCGCTGGTGAACGTCGATCCGCCACCGACCGGATCTCCTTCATTTAGCGTGGCGCATGCGCGAGGAGCAACCCTTCCCCACGAACGAAGTGCATCAGAGGCAAGCGCGAAAAATACCCGACGCTCTCGGCTTAGCTAGCAGTCCTCAGCAGAAAGCGGGTAACGCATCCGATGGCGGCTTAGTGCGGTGCAGCTTAAAGTGCACCTGCCAGACCACGAGCGAAACAGCGAGCGCGTTTACCTGAGCACTGTGGGAATTAGCTACTGAAACAGCGGTTCGCCAAGTCAGCAAGATTATAATAATAATAATCATAATGATACATTTGATATAGCGCCTTTGGAGAACTCAATCTCTTTCTAGGCACTTTACATTTGCTGCACAGGAAGCTCAATTATGATTGATATGCATTATTTGTGATTCCTGAATTATGATAATATTATTAATTTTAAATTATTTGCATAGCGCCTTCAGAGAACTCAATCTTTTTCTAGGCATTTTACCTTTGCTGTGTAGAAAGCAATACCAAACGATCGGTGATAAAACCCGCAAGAAGCCTGCCGCAGCATAAGCAGGCATATGCACACGAAGGACTTATAACTGCTAGGAACCAACTATGCGACAATCTTTCGCCAAGGCTTCGCAAAAGCCGAAGCCGTGCATTAGACAGGGAAGCGGCGTACCGAAGGGGGCATACGTCCCCGGGCGCTGGATCGGGTAGTGGGGGCGCCGGATCAGAGGGGCGCCGCACTGAGCGTCTAATACTGGAGAGCGAGTGAGGGCGCTGGATCAGAGGGACGTCGCAATGAGCGTCTAATACTGGAGAGGGGGAGTGGGGGCGCTGGATCAGAGGGGCACCGCAATGAGCGTCTAATACTGGAGAGGGGGAGGGGGCGCCATCTGTGTAGTCCCTACCCGGGCGCACAAGATCCACTGAGGAAAACCACTGAGGCTCTTGCAGTTGGCCTTGACAGTTTACCTGAGTTGCGCTTCAGTTGCGTTCAGTTCAGTTCAGTTCAGAGTTCAGCTCTTCAGGCCACCGAGAGCCCTACGAGAGCTGTCGCACGTTACGGCCGCCATTGCGCTGCTATCTTAGGGCGCTCCTCGTTACCGCCCTACTCCTTTTTTTTCAGCAGAGCTGCCTGCATCGGCGCTGCACTGGTGAGTCTTTTGCCGCGACTCCGAGGTTCTCAGAGCTTCGCCGGTATTCGTCGCTTATTGGCTGAGACTAGCACCGTCACGAGTGCTGTATTTCCGGCTTAGTTCTGTCCGGATGCGTAAGCCGCTATATCCACTTTGTAACACTCCGTCAATGCGCTGTCGAAGGAACGTCTTTGCGAGTACTGTCGGCGCTTTGAATTAGGAGACGTACAAGCCAAACTTTACGGGTTGCGAAGCGTTGCGCGTAATCGCCGTTTCGCCTACCGCCCATCTGCGTGTGCCAGAACTTGCCTCAATAGCCCGAGTCCTCTAAGAAAGTCGATGACGAGACTCTATCAATGTTTACACTGCGTAAGGTAAACGCACTTTTTTCTGGACCGCTGGAGGGCGGGGATCCAACCCAAAAGCCACGTTATGGTGCCGCTGCAGCTCGCCCTCAGAGAAATGGTTGAAATATTGGGGCACCTGTAGAACTTTGCGGACGGCTAAGTTTGTCACCACAGGACGGCGCAGCTGAAATTGCTGAAAAAATTACGAATTGCTGAAGTAATCTGAGCAAGTGCAAGTGAGTCACAATAGTGAGCTCTCTCTCTCTCACTCTGACTCACACACTCCCCCTCCTCTCTCTGTGTCTCTGTCTCTGTTTGTCTCTGTCTGTCTGTCTGTCTGTCTCTCTCTCTCTCTCTCTCTCTCTCTCTCTCTCTCTCTCTGTGTCTCTCTCTGTGTTTCTCACTCTGTGTCTCTGTCTGTCACTCTCTCTCTCTCTCTCTCTCTCTCTCTCTCTCTCTCTCTCTCTCTCTCTCTCTCTCTCTCTCTCTCTCTCTCTCTCTCTCTCTCTCTCTCTCTCTGTCTCTCTCCCTCTCCTTCCCTTTTCCTCTCTCCCGTATCACTATCTTCCCGTCCCTCTTTCTCCCTCAGTTTTTTCTCTTTCCCTCTCCTCGCTGTCTATCTCGCATCCTCCTTCCTCTCTTCCTTCCTATCTACCCAGAACTCGTGCTTCGAATGGTCATCATTTTCCTACAGCAAGTTACGTTACGCCGGAGCACGTCGTCGCTTATTCCCAGACGGTGCACTCAATAACTCGCTCGGGTTGTGGAGCTAAATGCGATCTATCACGATTGCATCCGTTGGTCTTTAAACAGCTCGGCTCCTGCATTCGTCAGGTATACACGGACCACTTTTTTAGGCCCGAAGTTATGCACTCGTAGGCGTGCGTGCGTCGCCGCGGCAGCTGCAGCTAATGATGCTGACGCTTTGAGTGACGAGGCAGAACTGCTCGAGAGTGAATTCAGAGCTCGCCGCCGCCGCGCAGATTCGGTATCATTGCATTAATGATTAGCAGCGAATTCTAGTCGTAGCCTCACTCACCCACCCCCAGGCAGCCTAGACGGTCATAGCTCTCATTCGACCAAAGCCAAGGGGAGGAAATAAAAGGGGAAGAAATGTCGCGACCTCACAAGCGCTGGCCTATTCAGGACTCGCTCGTGCCCGGGTCAGACGCTAATGTAAATCCACCAATAGCTCGTTCCGGATCGTTCCGGAGCGGCCTGCTGCTAACCAGACCTCGCGCAATCTCTTGAGCAAATATTAAGGCCCTAGAGCATCCGCTGCGCCAATTGACGCATTGTTCGTCCAGTCCTCAATTACGAATGACGTGCGACGGGCAGCTAACCGAGTCGCTCGATTAAAGAATAGTTTGAATATTAGTAACGTACCCCGCGCTGCTGACCCTTCCGACGCGGCTAGTTAAAGAAATGTCGCTCGAAGTTTCCTCCGCTAAAGTGCGACGACCGGCGGCCTCGCTACTTCGTACGGCATTGGCTGACCACCCAAACTGAGCGCAGCGAAAAGTAAAGCGATCTCAGAACGGGCGCGACGCCGTCGGTCAGCCAACGTGAGGAAAAAAGGTGGCCTATTCCCACTGCGCATCTACGATTGAGCTCGCTGTTTCAGTCACGGTTGAGCGGTGCACTCGGAGCGCCATGCTAGGCCGCCGCCGGATGTGCTGCCCGCCATCTGCTGAGGACTGCTAGCTGAGCCGAGAGTGCGAGCTGTTCCGCCCTAGCCTCCAACTTGGCTTCACAGCGCTGAGCGCTAGCTTAATACTCCTCCCGACTGCTGAGAGCTCTGCGGCCTCGACCGCTACAGACGCCGCAGAGCTCTTGCAGTCCGCATGTTGGCGGCCGTGCGGTGAGCTCGACGTTCCCTTTGCGGGCCAAGAGTGCTGCGGTTACTTAGCGCTACGCATCGCTTAGTTCTTGCTGTTTAGCTGATGTGCACCCTTGCAGCTTTTATGAACTGTCTCCCAGTGTACATCCCACCATGCATGCACCCGGAATTGTGGAGGTCTGCATCGGGAGTTGAAGGCCCCGGCGGTGGCGCACGACCAGCCATCTCCGAAAGCAAATAGGTTTCAGTTAAAGGTTAGCTGAAGTGATGACCTGATTTTTGTATAGCTGTAAGCTGCAACAAGCACGCGTCGGTACAGGAACGGCGAAGCGCAGACACCGAGAGGGGCTTCGACGCTGGCGCAAGTTCGTCAGCGCTCGCAGCGTTACACCAAACAGCCGCTCTCCCTTCCGTCTTGTTTTCCCCTGCCTGCTCCTCTCCAGACAGTGACTCGTGATCGTCAAAATATTAACTCATTCGACCATAATCCCATATAGCACATAAGCCAATAAAACCTTGAACCCGCAATAAACCATAAAACCAGACGCCCGGTGATCTCAAAATCACAAATCTCAGCAGTAATACACTTAAAGTCAAAGCACCTTACGGCATCTACGTAAGGAAGAAAACACTTGCAACACTACAGCACCATCACAGTCCAGCAACCGCCGTAAACATGACCGTCACTTGAACGAAGTCACAATAGCGACAGAAGAGCCTTTACGGCTATCGACACCGCTTGGATCGGGCAATACAGGACAGGATCGCTCACTGCAGTACTAGAGCCCACGACCTAGGTCGTAAAAAGCGATCGCCTTTACCCTTGGGCTAAGATCAAATGGGCTAGGCTTTCGCACCAGCGAGCCAGCGCTGAGTGAACAAATCCGACTGAAGTGTTTGTTTAATGGACAGATCCCCGGGAATGCTGGGAATTACGGGAAAGGCTCGAATCCTACGGCGACCATAATGTATCAAACTGTGGCTGCACGAGTAAACGTTACTCTATAGGAAAACACTAGCATTACTGCACCTACCTCTGCAGTAACCGCGGGGTATACGACGAGCAAGCTCGCGCAGCCGCACCAAGCCAGAACGAGGTCGCCCAATGGCCGCTGCCGATTGCAAGCCTTTTTTCAGCTAGACGGCTTGCCCGTGTACACAAGTTATCGTCAAAGTCCCACACAGGGAGGGCACGGGAGGATGCGTATCTCTCGGAGCGAACGAGCGGCGAGCCGCCGCTCGTTCGCTCCGAGACGCAGCCGCTGAGTAAGACTCGCATCGGTTGCAGAGGATGTGCTCTCGGCGGTCGAGTTGGCCGCTCCAGCGTGGAAGAAAAAAAGGCATGCACAGAGGCAGACGGACGGGCTGAAAGTGAGGCGCAAGCCACGCTCTTGAGTCACGTGACCAACGCCATAAGCGACCGGCGTGTGCAGGCCGCCAGCCTAAACAGGCATCGTCGCATTAAGCTAGTCTGTTGACCCCCCCCCCTCCCCCGCGGTTGACAGGTTTAGCTCAGGGGCGACGTGCTCGCCTTTAACGACCGGCTTTGTGGGCTCGAGCCCTGCGGCGTACGTAAAGCGTGTAGTTTGACGCCATTATAGCAAGCAAGCGACGGTACGGAAACACCTTCGTTTCCAAGAACAACTGTGTATTTGGGCTCGCAGTGCGACGGCCCACGAACGCTCTCTTTTGTGCCCACGTTCCCACTACCCCTTCTCTGCCGGCCGTAACTCACCCTCAAATACAGCATAAACTCATAAAACCATAATCCTCAATAAACCAGAAACTTAATAATACACCAACCTGCGGCAGCGCCATGAGACCATAAAGCGCATAGACAGAGTTTTAAGTTCTCTTAGGGCGCTATATTAGTGAAGTATTTTTAAGACAAGGAAGCGGTGTCAGCTTATGTGCAGCGGCAGCGAGTCCAGAGCGTGGGCATCCCCCCTAGAACTTCCTTCAGCTACCGATGGCTCGTGAGGCTACAGAGGACGGCGGTCTACGGCGGCCCAGGCGCTAGCTCTGGCCCGCACGCTTCGGCGGTGCCAGTATGGTTTTGATGGTCGACCGGCACCGCATGCAGCAGCAGCAGCGAAGCCCGCGTAAGCAGCACGCGGCGTGCGAAACGCCGTTGGATTTCCGGCAGTAGTCTCGTCGGAAGGGCCACTCGTGCGCGGTGCGCTAAAAAAAACCACTCCGCTGCAATAGAATGGGTCGCAGCAATAGAGCGAGATCTCGCGAACGGTGCGACTGGGTCGGACGCTCCGGGAGAACGTGCGCTAGTGGAGTGGCTGAACTGCTCAAGTAGCTTACATCGACCGAGTTCGCGCACTCCTGAGCATCGCGCCTAGCTGAATAGTATGTGCGGTCGGTGCAACACGCTGCGATGCGCCGGACGTAGTGGATCAATGACAACTAATCCTGGCTGAGAATCCCTGTAGACGGTGCCGCTGAGCACGGTCGCCGGATCGCGATGGGTGGAGCGACCAGACTGAGCCGTGCGCTCTCGCCCCCTTCCTTACCGGTCGCGGCAACTTGAACTTCGCAGTGTAGTATGTCGCTCGTGCCCTGGCGTCTAGGTACACTTGACGCTGGGTAGGGATCCGATGGGGGATCCCGGTCAGGACGAATCGACGCCGCCCGCCCGCAGGCCACCGCGACTAGTTTGTCGGTTGTTCGTGCATGCTAGTTAGGTAAGGGTGCCCTACAGAGCTTTCGGGCGACCAGCGAAGCTGAGGCCATGGTGGCGGCAGACCCAGGGCGTCTCTGGCTTATGCTTCGTGCATCGTATACGACGCGAAATTGTAGCACGGGTACGCATGCGGCGCTTTACAGGCTAGCAACATCCCCGACGAATCAACTGTTGCAGCCAGGCCCTGTTGCCAGTGGCGATCGGCGCCAGGGGACAAAGTGACAAATGGCGCCCCTACCCTTGTCAAAAATTGCTGCCAAATAGCTCCATCACAGAAGTTAATCTTTGGACCCTACAGCCTTTTCTGAGCACGATCCATCTACCTTAAGATCTGTACCAAAATGGCAACATAACCAAAAAGTTAAAAGTTCAAAATACAGTGCAGGAGACTGCCAGCTTTGTGGTTTGTGGCTCTCTGTGCATGGCTCAGATCGCTGGGCTCGCCGGCACACTGCAAGCCAGGCAGACTGGTAGTGGCCTAGGGACAGGCCAGTGCACGGCTGTGGTCTGAAGGCTGTGGTTTATCCACAGGCCGGCTTTGTCCTCCTGCCGACTCACAGGAGGATTTGTGGGGGAGTCGAGTGGGAGAAGAGGCCGAAAGGAGCCGTGCGCCCTTCGGCTCCATGCGTGGTAATAAACTGTTGGTGTTGGGCATCGGCTGGCTCTCTGCTGTACGAATCAAAACTACAAGCTTCGCTTCTTGTTTCAAGTGTTCCACTTACGTCCGCAGACAGTTGTTCCAAAAGGCCTACCATGCTGTTCAGTCCATCGTTGATGGCTTCCGCAGCGTCCACCCTTGCACTCCACGTCGTTGTACAGTCACGCTTGCCAGTGAAGGCTAAGACTTCTTCAATTCTTCCCACCTCACAGTTGATCTTGAAAAGAATAAGTAGATGTTCTCTGTTGTTCTAATAAGGTAACGACAACGGAATCTTGACTTGCAGCATGAACTCTTGCCAGCTTCAAGCTGTGGTTATCACGGTTTGCAAAAGTTGCCTTCTCATTTCAGGACAGTATTCTCTTTTGGACACCTGAAAAATGGCCAGACATGACTACTTCGTTGTCCTAGCACTGCGACCTGCAATCTTGCAAGGAAATTTTGTCAGATTCGAGTTTGTCCAAGATGAGGAACTCAATTGCTGCAGAATCTTTGGCGTAGATTTGAAGAAAGCCCGGAAAAGGCTCTTCGATGATGACCGCTAAGTTGGCAAAAATCAACATGGACATATCTAATGACCTGCTAGTGGTGTACCAAATCAGGAGTTGAGTCGAACTGAATTCCATAGTACTTGATTCGCCGAATGTCACAAAGTAGCATGCATGACTGTGGATGCAAGTCTACTAAGGAACTCATTTCGGGTTTGAGGCAGATAAGAGACTGACTTTGTACTCTTTTTCTGGCTCGATCTAGGTGTGATTGCAGAAGAGGACTCAGCACTGAGCTAGAAGATGGAAAAGTCCCCAGTCCTCTCACCGAGGCATCGCAGGCACTGCGTTACTTCGGCTTGAGGCATCGCAGGCACAGCATTACTTCGGCTTAAGGCATCGCAGGCACTGCGTTACTTCGGCTTGAGGCATCGTAGGCACCGCATTACTTCGCCTTAAGGCATCGCAGGCACCGCGTTACTACGGCTTAAGTCTTACCTCAGTGGACGAATTAGGAAATTGCACGTCAATGGAAAACGATCATCCACAACGCTTCTCAGGAATGGGGTTCCCTAGGGATCAGTGATAGGTCCAGCATTGGGTTCCCTAGGGATCCGTGGTAGGTCCAGTGCTTTTCAGTTTCTGCACTTCCTAATGCCAATTAAATCGCCAAGCACAGTCTTATTTTTAAGCAGAGGACAGCAGCTAACTTGTGCTTTGATCTTTCTCTGCCTTTCATCACCCCAAACTCTCAGCTCTCTGAGAGAGCGCATTGCTCATAATCGCATACTTTCTCACACCGAATGACAAAACCAACTTAGTAATTAAAGACAAACCAGATGACACTCGGAAATGCCTACCTCTTCAAATCGGCTCTACCAACAAATATCCTGTTGCCTCCACACTTAGTTTGGGCGTTCTCTTCCATAATGACTTTTTGCTTGATGATGATATGAGCTACAGTCAGGTCCAGCTAATTAACACTTACTTTTGATTGCAAATTCTGGCTTGCTTGGATAAGCACACCACAGCCAAGATGGTCCGTGCATTCGTGAAGTACCGAATAGACATCTACACCTCATTACTTGTAGGTCTTCCTGCCTGTGCAACAGTTTGTAGCGCCCTGCTGGCCTTGGCTGAATTTTATCGCGAAAAAGAGCTGTTCGGCGGCGGGCTAGAGCCCCTTTGTCCTGGAGCAGTGAGCCAGAGAGAAGCGTCAGTGCGATTAGAGAGGAAGCGCTTAAGAGCGAGCCATGAAGCTCTGAGACGAGCGGTGGCGATTCGGCCTTTAGAATTGGTCCGATACCCGCGGAAGCTGCTGATTGATGTTGGCTGGCCTGTCAACCTCCGCCTTCACTCGTTCCAAGAAAGAATCGTCTGGAACCCATTCGCCATTCAAGCTGGACAGAGGTGCCCTTCCAGTGGCCTGGGGACGGTATTAATTCCTTACCTTAATGGGCCAAGGTGTCGGGCCCAATACCACTAAGCTCTCGCCCAATTGTCTCAGCTAGATATTTAAGAGTCGAGCGCCGCTCGCTCTTGGTCTTTGGTGTCTTTTGGTCCGGCTCCGCGCTTCGACGCCGTCGGACTCGTTTCTCTGAAAGCGAGGGAGGAGGGCGGGCTGTCCGCCGACGATGGACAGAACAGAACAAGACAGAGCTAGGAGAACTCGGTGGACTCCACCGAATACGGTCGTATCGCGCCCGAGGTGGCATTTTGTGATTCTTTTGTGTTTTGTGTGTGCGCGCTTGCACGTGGTCTCGGCATAAGGATTTGCCGGTGCGAGCTAGATGTAATTGGCGTGTGTGGAGTCTTAGTTCTCCGGTTAGAGTTTAGGCTCCAGTTCAAGCTCTGTCTATTTGGGTCGTTCCCCAGTATAGATGTAAGTAGCGTAAGTGTGGAGACGTGTTTCCTCCGCAAGAGTGCTTGAGGTGGCGAGTGTGGAGTATTTATGCCGCACTGGTGGAAACCGAGTCCTAGTTCTCCGGTTAGGGTTTAGGCTCTGGTTCGGGCTCTGTCTATTTGAGTCATCCCCCACTATAGACGTAAGTAACTTCAGTGTGGAGAAGTATTTCCTCCGCAAGAGTGCTTAAGTTGGCGTGTGTGGGGTATTCCTTCCGCACAGGTGGAAACGGAGTCCTAGTTCTCCGGTTAGGGTTTAGGCTCCGGTTCGCGCTCAGTGTGGAGAAGTATTCCCTCCGCAAGAGTGTTGGCGCTGTTAAGAACGTGCGAGGAGTGTGGAGATAAAAGTGAGCTAGACGTGCAGCGACTTTGTGCGCTTGCGAATAAAGTTCAGTACAATCCCCGATTTGTGTCTCGCTTTCCAATTCACGCCGCGGACTCACGACCCCCTTTGGTAACGGTAGGTAGGTTAGCGCCAGAAACGCTCGTTTCGTGGCGGCCAGCTTATTGCGCGTAAGCGCGCACCGAACGGTAGCAGGCGCTAGGTTACGCCGCTAGGTAAGCGGCAGGTCAATCCTACCCCGCCGAGCCTTCGGCGTTACAAGTTTCCGTTCTTACTTTTGCGTCAAAGATTCTTCAAAAAATATTACACTAAGTAGCTAGTAGTACATATTGAAAATAATGAAATGTCATATATATTTCAATCGGGCTTCAATAGGCAGCACTCCTCTGAAACTGCTCTCCTCCGTGTTAACAACGACAATCTTTGGCGTAACGATGACGGGAATGTCACTAATCTAGCTTTGTAGATCTATCAGCTGCCTTCGACGCCATTGATCACGATATCCTACTTATACGATTGCGAACAACGATCAGTCTGGCAGACGAGGCATTGGCGTTGTTTAAATCGTACCTGTCTGATCTTATTCAATCCGTGTTGCGGGGGTGTTCAAGTCTCACCCACGAGACCGGTCACCTTTGGAGTTCCTCAAGGGTCCGTCCTCGGTCCCTTGCTCTTCTCCATTTATACTCAACCTCAGTGAAAAGTGATGAAGGCCCATGGAATAGGATATCACTTTTAAGCTGACGATACTCAACTTTATTTGTCATTTTAACCGTCGGAATCAGCTGCAGCAACTGAGAAACTAAATTCTTGCCTTGCCGACATTCGATCCTGAATGTCGGATAATTTCTTGAAACTAACTGACGATAAAACCGAACTGCTTCTCGTATGTCACCCTGGGCGTATGGGTGGACTAGAAGGCTCTGCTCTCCTAACAGGTGATGCTGTTGCGCGACCATCACCACGTACTCGAAATGTAGGCGTCACTTTCGACAGCTGCCTAATTTTTAAATGCTTCATTCGGAAGACTGCTTCTACAGCTAGCTATCACGTCAGATCCTTATCTAAGATGAGGAGCTGTCTTCCATGGTGGCTTGCAAAAAATTTAACTAGCTCCTTAGTTCTTTCTCGGCTTGATTATTGTAATTCCCTTTTGGCTGGGCTACCAAAAAAAGCAATAGGCCGCTGCACCTGACTATGAATATGATTGCGAGGCTAGTCTTTAAGTCCCAGAGGTTTGAGCACGGGTCTCATTTGCTAAAAAAGGTAGGATGGATGCCGGTTGAGCAACGGATACAGAGGATACAGAGTTCTTACGCTGACCCACAAGACCTGCCACGGCTTGACTCCTTCGGATCTACCTGAACTGCTGCACCAGTTCCAGCCTGTTCGCGCCCTCAGGTCCTGTGTGGACAATAAATTAGCTGTCCCATTCCTCCGCTTAAAGACAGTTGGTGACAGAAGCTTTTGCTCTTCAGGTCCTAGACTGCAACTCGCTTTCACAATTCGTACGCAATGATAACTACTCTCCTGCTGCCGACTATGGCTCATCCTTTTCAGTGGTCCTGAGCTGCTACTTCCCAGCCACTCACTACCTCAACTGCTCTCCTGACTCTGCTATGCTTCCCACTTTCTCTTTGGGGAGTGAGATGAAGTCTGTTGGCTATTGAATGCGCACCGAAAGCCGCTTAGGCTGAGTGCCTATACAATACTCTCCTACGCAACACCCAGTCTTTATGGAGTTACAGACGGAGATACGTTACATTCATAAACGTCACAGCTGCCACATTACATCACTGCTCACCAGTCCACAGTGGTTGCCTATCAAGTCCTTTAGGTCCCTCCATTTACTTGCCCCGGTTCCATTTACTTGTTCTAAGGCGCTCGCCCTGACCGAGGTCATGTGCTCGAGCCCCGTGGCATACGTGAAGCGCCCGAATAGAGATTAAGTTCTCTTAAGGTGCTAAGCAAATGAATTAAATTTTATTCTTTTTCCTACTTGCCATAGCATTATGCTCTCTTCTGACAGCATCTGATTTTGCTTCTGGCCAACATAAAATTCTTCGGAGGTCGTGCCTTCAGTTGCTATGCTCATAAAACTTGGAACTCACAGCCGAATGATGTAACGTATCTCCTGATAAAATGACATTCAAAAAAGCTCAACAGCTACACATAACTACCTGTCCCACACCGAACCTCTGCTCCGAACACAGCGAAATAGTGAAGTACGTCCTGACTAAGGGCGACGGGGACATGGTTTTGCAAGGCAACCCAGAGCACCTCTTTTTCATCGTGCTTTGCTTACCTGTGCGCGATTGAGTATTACTAAAGAGGATTCTTCTAGCCAGCGGCCGTGAGTCTTTCGCGAGCTTTAGCATGCAGCATGGTTACCTAAGCAGCATACCTTTCCTTTCGATTAAATATTGACTATCGTTTCCTTTGCAGCGAGCTGTACAGCGCCTGAATAGGTATTGAGGTCGCTTAGGGTGCTATACAAAAATCGTATTATAATTTTTATAATTAAGTGTGGGCAAAAGCTAGCAACTGTCAAACCAATACAAATTTGGTAAGTTTGTAAATTTCTGCCCTATACTTACCAAATAGTTCGATCAGGCAAAAACAATCAATTTATTCAGCTTGCCAAGCTTCAAGAAAATGCAAGGTTCGTGTATAGCAAAATCTATATTGGGGGCTTCTCTTATTCCATAAGTCAGGCAGTGTCTCCGTGCATGCTAAACGCTTCAAAGTACTAATAATGCTGCTCGTGTGCAAGAAAATCAAAGCAAGCAGGATAGTAGCGTTTAGTCACTTGCGCCTACGATTAAGCTCGGTCCCAGACCACTTCTAGTAATACTGTCGGCTAAAGCACCAAATTACAAGCTGCACCTAAATAATCCCAACAACAAAAATATAGACACGTATATTGATTGACACGCATACAAAACAGTCGTTCATAGCACAACAATATCCGGTGCAAGGGCAGAAGGTACGGCACGTGTGCTGGGTTGATGGGCAGCTGTTTCAGACCACGTCGACCACTTCTCACCTTCAAAAAGACCGATCGGACAGATGCAGCTGCACCCAGCACTGCACTCTAGTGCCCTCACCCGTAGGAGGAGGAGGAGGGAGGGGGCTGACTGCACTAAGCCACGCCCACGGTGCAATGACTTGAGCAAAGGACACATGCAGCATTCACAAAAGAACATGTGCAGGACTTTAAGAAAATAACGTAAATCCTTTAAATGTGCTTGGCGATAGTATTCAGCTGAATATTTGTCGCTCCTTCGTATATGGCTCCTACAATTAAAAACAGCAGATGGGCTTACTCGGTCCTCGCTGGGTTGTATAATGACACCAGTGCTGCTTTTTGAAGCACTGGCTGCTATAATTAAGCACGACAACTAGCTACAGTCATTTGTGCAGCTTCAACCTGAGATGGTCGTAATTACCAATGGAATCCAGAGAAAATGCATGGAAAAGATTGACAAAAGAAGGGAAATCAAAACGGCTCCTACAGTAAGACAGGGGAAAGAAGACATCCAGGTAAGAGCAAGAGAGGCGCCATAATGTGCAAAATGGACGGAGGGAGAAGAGAGGACTGGAGGGAGGACGGAAGGGAGGGGAAGGGAGAGAGAGCAACACTGCGATGGTGTATGTGGGTGTGCGCACGCAAGACCAGAGAGGGTGAAGGCGAGAAGGCTGTGACAGTCAGGGAATGGGAAAGCACTCATTAGAGCAAACAGAAAAGCAACATACTATCGAGCAACTATAAATGCAATAGACCAACCAGTCCAGACTAAGAGGCAAGCCATCCCGTCCCTTTAGGCAGTTAAGTTATGAAGCTCTTAATTCCCATGGTCTTCAACGAGGAGTGACTGAAGGAGTCGGAGAATGTGAAGGGGTAGTTACTATATATTTTTTGGGAATGAAAAGCCAAACAACAAGCACGGTACATACCAATTTTGCTGTCTCTATAGTACTTCTCGATAGGGTAACTCTTGGTATACCCGACACCCCCCATCCACTCGATGCTTTTTGATGTTGCCAGCGCTGCAACCTACAAAGCGCACGGCGTTTTATTATGACTCAGTCAGCAAATAGCTGTGGCAGCAGCAATGACTATCATCCAGTGCCGCTGCCCAATCATCCTAAGCAGCAGCTCAGCCCCGGGATAAGCTCTATGCTTCATGCACCTCTGATGCAAAATACTTGGCCATAGCAGCCTCCTTGATGAACGGTATGTTTGCTTCCTTCATCCTGGCAGCATTGTACACCAGCAGCCTCGCAGCTTCGATCTGGGTCATCACGTGAGCTATCTGATGTTGCATCGCCTGCAGCCAGCAAAGCAAAACTTCAACTGATGATAGATAGGCAAGCTTCGGGTGACATTCGCTGGCTGCAGTGAAGCGATAAGCACATCTTTGGCTGCATCGTGTTACCTGAAACTCAAAGACTGCTTTTCCAAACTGTTTCCTCTCCTTGACGTAGGGAATGACATGATCCACGCAGCCTTGAGCAAGGCCAACCATCTGCAGTGACAATCAGGTGTCCATGCTGCTAGCTAGTGTTGACAGCTGGCAAGCCGTTTATGACGGCTACAAGCTGCTAAAATGTGCTGCCTTTATTTAGGGAAGAGGGAGGCGAGGGGAAAAGGTAGCAAAAGCAGCTCTGCCCCCCAGGAGAAGGGAATGTCGACCTGACCACAACCAATATTACAGCTATTCTCCCTTTTATACATCGAGTGCAATAAAAATGGCTATAGACCATTTCTTAATCTCAAGCCGTTTTCAATACCTTAGAAGAAATCTTTCAAATCTCCGTACCGAGTCTTTCCAACACCAAACTGCCAATGGGGACAGAAATCTATCACCTCCAAGTACCAAATCTTACTTTGTGTGGCTGAACATACCGAATGTGCATGTATAAGAAGATTACTGGCTCTTGATTTGGTGCTGCCCTGCATTAATAATATAATAAATATGCCCTTACCCTCAAGTCTTGCACTTGCACAGTCCAAAAAAAGCTGCTATTAAGCTACTCATTAAGAAGCCAACACCAGACGAAGAGAACTTCAACAACTTGTGCCCAGTCTCACCACTGCCGCTCCTAACATATAGACACTCGAACAAGTAGTGGCAGTCCGGCTACACACCTAATTATTAACTTGAACACAAATCAGGTTTCAGTCAGGTTGTCAAAATAGTCACTCCACAGATTCAGCATTGTTGGAAATCTATCACGATCTTTTCGGGAATGCTGACTGGCGTAGAGTCTTGTTGCTAGTCCTGTCAGAACTTTTTTAAGGCATGGTTCGGGTCCTTCTTGAGCATTTGCCATCCCTCTCAGGTCACCTCTTAGCAAGTCATCTTTAAAGTATAAGGTACCCGAGGGATCTGTACCTGGTCCACTTAGTTTCACAATTTACATACTTCCTCTTGCCGATGTAATCACCAACCACAATCTGGGCTATTATTTTCAAGCAGATGACAACGGCTGTACCTGTGCTTTGAACCTTGCCAGCCATCCACCATGCTAAACTTGATTTACTCCCTTACAGAATCTACAGCTGACATTCGCATAGCCATACGAGTTGACTGCCGTCGAGCTAACTAAGCAGGAAACGCCAAGAGTCGGGTGGAGCATGCACACCAGGTGCCAGCTTATGCGTCGAGCCAGTGGCAGCATGCACAGATAGTGGCAGCATGCATAGTGGCAGTATGCACAGATAGCCTTACTTGCGCACCGATGCCAATGCGGCCCTCGTTCAGAGCGCCTATTGACAGCTTGTAGCCTTGTCCGAGGTCGCCGAGGATGCTCGTTGCTGGCACCTACGTCAGCAGTCAGCACCCCGTCGACAGGCATCAGGTCAGCGAGTGCGCACACACAGCAGTGAGCCCATACAGCAGCAAGCAGCAGCATCAGCAGCATGACCTGAGCAGTCAGTCAGTGCGGACCGAGAGCGCGCGCAAACGTACCCGGACACCGTCGAAATTCAGCGGACACGTGCTCGAAGCCCGGATGCCCAGCTTGTCTTCTTTCGGGCCCACAGACAGACCGGGAGTGTCGCGTTCCACAATGAAGCACGTGATGCCCTTGTAACCCTGCACGCACGAGCCGAAAGGCCGGCTGAGTCAACAGCCTCGATTTTTTTTTAAACAGCGGCAGTGGCAGAAGAGCCGCGGCAGCTAATTTCAGCAAAAGGCATGTTGTACAGCCAGCTCGAGGTGTGGCGCGGCGGCGGCTACGACCACTGCCAGCAGAAAAGGATGCAACAAGACTTAGAGGGGACGCGCTGCCGGGGGCATCCACCGCCTGACAGCAATGGGGGGGAGAGACCTCGGACAAGTACGACTGCAAGTACGGAGTGAGCCCATGCAGCAAGCTTCCTGCTTTCACTCATGCCAAAACAAGAATAAGAATGAAACAAGTTTACAGTGTCGTAAGGGAACCGCGTCCGCTTCTAGGCACATGCACAACGTCAGCATACACAAGCACTCACGCGGACATTTCACACGAACGGGAGCAAATGCTGTAAGGAAAAGATGTTTTAAGAGAGGTTTCAAGTGCAGCCGATTGCCACCAGTATCCAGCCCCTTGTTCTACGTCCATTTTACCTGCAGCGCATTTTCCGATTACATATCCCGTCACAATTAGGAAAGCAAAGCGCAGGGTACAATTTCTTTTTAACAGAACTTCTGATGGTTGCATTTAATAACATTAAAGCAGGCAAGCACAAGCTACGAACGAGTTGTACTGCTAAAATGACACAATGCCACATGAAACCTTATTCATGTACTGCATATATATCTGTGTCTGTAACTCCACAAAGACTAAATCGGTGATACGCTGGAGAGTTTCTTATAGCGCTCTCACAAACCTAAGCAGCCTTCGGTGCGCATACATATGCACACGGTAGCCAACAGACTTTAACTCATGCAACAAAGAGAAAGTGAACAGTGTAGCTGAGTCGGGAAGGCAGTTGAGCTAGTGAGTAGACTATTGCACCTAATCTTGAAGCACGAGCTCTTCGAGCCACCAGACATTATTGCATTAGACAAATATGGTAATCCGAGAGCTGGTATGCTCGTCTGATTTCCTCTTCAAACATTCAGTGAAGACTGAATTAGCCTGCTTATATTTCTTTGCACAGCATGTTTTCCCTGAGCAACACTAGTGCGTCTCAACAGCCAATCTGGTCTCATGCCTGATATCCCAATAGTTTCTGGGTTGACAACATACATGTATCCTGACTACACGAGGAAGCGAGCAGCATGGAAGTAGCTGGACGGTTGGAAAGGATGTGCAGCAGGAGAGTAGATGTCATTGCATAAGAATTGCGGAAGTAAGTTCCACAGTCTCGGACCTGCAGAGCAAAAGCGGCAGCCCCCAACAGTCTTTAAAGGGAACAGAATAGCTAATTTAGTGTCTACATAAGACGTTAAGGAACAAGAAAGTTGAAACTGCTGCAGCAGTTCAGCCAGGTATGAAGGAGCTAAGTCATGGCAGACCTTGTGGGTCAGAGTAAAAATTGTGCTCTTAATCCATAGATCGATCAGGAGTAATTGCAGCTACTTAAGTAAAGGAAGCAGGGTGCTAAACTTCTTGGATTAGCTGACCGACCTTGCAGCTATAATCACAATCAGCAATAGAGGCTCATTGACATTTTTGGTAGCCTAGCCAAAACTGAATTAGTACTCTAGTCTAGACAGAACCAGGGAGCTAGTAAGATCTTTAGCAAGCCAACGCATTAGATTGGCACTAATCTTAGACAAGGATCAGATTTGGTGTCTAGCTGAGCTGTGGCAGCGGTCTTCTAAATGAAACTTTCAAACTTTAAGCAGTTATCAAAGCTGAGATCTAAATTCTGAGCACACGATGACAAGTACAGGCAAGTATCGCCAGCATGGAATTGATAGCCGATGCCATGGGCCCATATCACTTTTATGAAAGCTCCATAAAATGGAGAACACTCTAACCAAGACATAACTCAGGAACACGGTAAAGGTAAGTGCAAGGAGCATTATCTTAGCTGCCAGTTCTCAAGAAATTCGATCGAATTATTTCAGGAGAGAAGTGAGAGACAATAAGAAGAACGAACCTGGGTTCACATCAATTACTCATATAACTGTGGACGACTTGCGTTTTTCTCCCCAGCCACTTCCAAAAAAGAAGATATTAAATATCTGCACCTAAGGAGAAAAATCAAAAGGATTATGAATTTCCAAGGCTAGAAAATAATCCACTCATATAAGGATTAGGGCTAATAACCAACAAGGTTGTATGAGTTGTTATTCAGTCAGGCTGGCAACCCGAGCTCTAACAAACACTGCACCTATAATTTTCTGCTGGGCTCGGTGTGCTATTATAACTAACCTTCTGGGTTCTTCGATGCATACCACCCTTTTTCGGTGCATATTACAGTATGCATGTCAAACCTTGGACGTCTATACACCTTACTTACAGCTACAATACATGGAAGTCCATTACTCAAGTTGTTACACTCACCCATGACACTCACCTGCAATGGTCTGGCTCCTTCATACCTTGCTGAACTGCTGCACCAGTTTAAGTGTGCCCTCAGGTCCTCTGTGGACAATAAATTAGCTGGTCTATTCCTATGTTTAAAGACAGTTGGCAACAGAAGCTTTTGCTCTGAAGGTCCTAGGCTGTGGAACACACCTCCACATTTCTTACGAAACGACATCTACTCTCCTGCTGCCGAACGGCACATCCTTTCCAGCCATCCTGTGCTACTGCAACCTCCATGCTATTCAATTCCTCAACTGACCTCCCGACTCAGCAATGCTTCTCACTTTCTCTTTGTTTCGTGAAATGAAGCCTACTGGCTACCGAACACATACCGAAAGCCGTTTAGGCTTTGACTGCACTAGAAGACAATTCACGTGCGTAACGCCCGCTCAGTCTGTATGGAATTATATGCACAGATGCATTATTACGACTATGCATGGCCAAGGCAGGATTTCTGGCTCACCAGAATGGCACTAGCAGTATGAGAAGATGCAAGCACAAAGCGAAGGTGGGCACTGGCTTGCACAGGCACCAGAGCTAGCCGGGGTGCGTATAAGAAAAAAAAGTGCACAGGTCAGAATCCCAGGCTGAACGGTCTAAGGTGAGCCGGATGAACCGGCTATTAACTGCAAACGCTTTTTGAAAATTCAGGATTAAAAAAATGGCGCTCGACACACAAAGCTGAAGCCTTACTGGGCGCAGGCACCTCCTAACTCCTAAAAAATGAGCATGGTACGTGGTCTCTGACGACAGGCTTGCTTTGCACTCTACCCTGCAGCGAGTGGAACCAGTTGCAGTGCTTGCCCACAGTTGGCGTTTGAAGAACTGATTCGAAAATGCTCAACAGCCAGTTAACATCATAAGCCATATTTTGACTGCAGCGATGTCTTAAGCTGCTTTTGACAGTAATAATAATAATAATAATAATAATGCACTTGATAAGCGCCCTCAGAGAACTCAATCTCTCTCTAGGCGCTTTACATTTCCTGCCAAGGGAAGCGCGATTGAATGATAAGTAATATCATGCTTGATAAACATGAATAACATGGTTAGGGGTGACATGCACAGGGTCAGCATGCAAATGTGGTTAGCGGCAGCATGCAGTGTCAGCACGCATAAGCACATCAAGGACGAATCACAGGGACCCACTAAATGCTGTCCTAAATAGGTGTGTTTTCAAGTTCTTTTTAAATGTGGTCAAGTCAGGGGATGTTCTGATGCAGGTCGGGAGGGAGTTCCAGGCTTTGGGAGCATACGAACTAAATGCAAT
Organism: Cristatella mucedo; assembly: GCA_009760855.2. Classification (NCBI taxonomy): domain Eukaryota; kingdom Metazoa; phylum Bryozoa; class Phylactolaemata; family Cristatellidae; genus Cristatella; species Cristatella mucedo. The sequence continues at coordinate 12,504,456 of WPIO01000008.1, read as the reverse complement.
AGATGAGTAACCCCATAGAAACATGATTCAGTGCATGTTATTAGCCGGAGGTCTCAATAAAAGGTGGCCACGAGTGTTTTCGTGTTTGCTTTTTAGCATTCGTACCCAAGCATGGTGTTTGCTTGTTTTTGCATGCTTGAAACAGTGAATGTCTGGATGGGAATTTAGTTCCCTTAGGGCCCTAAACAAACACACCACTATCTTAATTATTTATCATAGGTAAGAAAGGGTAGAAATCCACCTTCAGTGACTGTTAATACCTCCTTTTTTCATGCATGCACCGCATGATTCTCGATTGCTTTACCATGCTTGAACAGCAGACAATACTGAGACAGGAAGCGTGACATTCTACTACCATCACATTAGTTCTGGAGCTGACAAAATCAACAGTTACCTTTTCAGGCTGAGCATTGGCAAACACCAGGAATATTCCTGACTGCTCTGCATTAGTGATCCAGAGCTTTGTTCCATTTATGATATAATCGCTGCCACTTCGCGCGGCTGTCGTTCTTAAGGCAAACGCGTCCGAACCAGATTGAGCTTCGGACAAACAAAAACTGCCCATCTACAACATCGAAACCAGAGTGCACTTCAAGCCGGATCCATGTGTCGTGTAGCATACACATATTAACTAGACTTGTACAGTTAAGACAAAGATCATTCATCAAATGGCAGCTCATTAAGTCCAAATAGGCCGGAGCCATACAGAACACGCATCACTGCATGATGCATAAGCACACCAAGGACGATTAGCATAGACAAAGCAAGCAGTACGGTCAAACAGGTGGGCTTTCAGCTCAGATTTAAATGTTGTCAAGTCAGAAGACGTGGTACTGCCATGACTACAGAACCATACTTCTCCCACGGACAGAACGAAGGCTGAGTTACAAGCCCGAAGCATTTATCTCTACCTTGCCATGCTCTGAGAAACCCCTCGGCAATATGGTGGCACCATGGAAAGACACATACAGCATCTCAGCAGCACTTACACTGCACAAAACACACAAATGCACATATATATGCTCATGCACACATCAGCACGTAATGTCGAATTCCAAAAATGTACACACGTAATGCCAGTGAATCTATCATCCATTACTACCAGTTACAAACTTGTCATCAAAATTGTTCCCGCCACTAGTTCACTAGTTGGCGAGTCGTGACGGCTCACTAGGTAAGGTGGTTGCTTTTCACGACCTTGGCCTCGAGGTTGTGGGTTCGAATCCTGCGGTGGGCGATCCTTTATCGCCACTGCAAGCAGTGGCGATAGCCGTAAAGGCTCTTCTGTCGCTATACAAAAGTGGCTGTTGAATCAGCTGGCCTTTTCTTTTTCTTTTTTCCACCAAGTTCAGGCATACTTGGACTTATGCAAAGTCACTGTGCTGTACAAATGCAAGTCCCCAACTAAACCCTACGAAAAACTAACTAGAATTCGAGAATGCAATATAATGAACAATACGACACGGGGTGCAAGCACAAAGCACCTAAATCAAATCACATTGCACCGGGCATGTTGGCATGGAATAGCCACCAGTGTGAACCACTTAATCTACCAGGGACAAGGGCATGACCAGAGTACATCAAACTGTATGACAAAGCAGAGAGACGAACACTGACACAAAAATGCGTGAGGCTAAAACCGAAAAGAGTGCACATATTGATGATGCTTACGGCTCTCTTTCACCCATGAACCGACAGAAAACGTTAAAAAAAATGTGAGAACAGCTCTAAGCTGTCACACGGCTACTGGCCTACCGGCATGTGCGATCAGGCGATTGCAGTTGGTGCAAAACTCTGCAGCTAGGCTTATCTATTGTGAGCATAGCAGTTGCCACATCACACCACTTCTCGCCGACCTACACTGGCTACCAGTCAAGCAACGGATCGACCTCAAGGTTTTGGCGCTCACTTTTAGGTCACTTCATTCTTTGGCTCCAGCCTATCTCTCAGATCTACTCCCCCACCAGGCCACGCATCGTACCACCCCCTTTTCAGGAATCCAACAGTTTACCAATACCCCGTACAAACCCCAAATCCTTTGGAGACGTGCATTTAGTTCGCATGCTCCCAAAGCCTGGAACTCATCCCCGACCTGCGTCGTCCACATTTAAAAAGAAGCTAACAATGCATCTATTTATGACAGCATTTAGTGGGTCCCTGTGATTCGTCCTTTATCTGCTTGTGTGTCCTGACACTGTTGCATGCTGCCACTAATCACGATTGCATGCTGACCCTGTGCATGTCACCCTAACCATGTTATTCTTACTGTTTATTGAGCATGCTACCACTAACCATTCGATCGTGCTTCCTTTGCAGCAATTGTAAAGTGCCTAGAAGATTGAGTTCCCTGAGGGCACTTATTACTATTATTATTTATAAAAAAAGGAAGCCATAAATTGTTCTAGGTGCTTACGTAGGAAAGACTCACTGGATGACTGTTGGAGGCAGGCATCTACTCTCTGAAATTGTAGATGTGCCCGTGTTGCACAGGCAAGACGACAGGCGCTCATAAAGCACTTAGTGATTGATTGTATCAATAGCTCTTGGAAGATCCAGCAGAAAAAGCCGGGAGAGGCTGCCTATGTCACCATTTCTGAGAATGTCGATATTCACTCGTAGCTGACTACATATAGGTGTACACTGAATGCATGCCTGTGATCATGCTCGTGCTCTGCACACAGCGCTGGTAGGCCTGAAGCCGGGAGGGATAATAATAGCTACATATCTGTATAGCACCCTCGGAGAACTTAATCTCTTTCTAGGCACCTAACATATGCTGTACAGAAAGCATGCTCAAATGGTTAGTGGTAATATGCACAATGTCACCAAGCATAACTTGATGAGAGGTGTGTGTGTGTGTGCGTGCGTGCGTGCATGCGTGCGTGCGTGCGTGCGTGTGTGTGTGTGTGTGTGGCTAGTGGCAGCATGCACAGTGTCAGCACGCATAAGCACACAAAGGACGAATCGCAAAGACCCACTAAATGCTGCGCTAAACAGGTGGGTTTTAAGCTTCTTTAAAAAGAGGTCAAGTTAGGGGATGTCGTACCAGTCTGGAGTGAGTTCGAGGCTTTGGAACCATTTGAACAAAAGGCACAGTCTCTAAAGGATTTCAAGTTCGTAAGAGGTATAGGTAAACGATTCGATTCAGAAAAGCAGGTGACTCGGTGCCTGGCCTGGTCGGTGGGTGGTTCTGTTAGGTAGGCTGGAGCCAGAGAATGAAGGGAGCTGAAAGTGAGTGACACAACCTTGATGTCGATGTGCTGCTTGATTGTGAGCCAGTGCAGGTCGGTGAGAAGTCTTCCGATGTGGCAAGTGCGAAGCTTAAGGCAGACAAGCCTAGCTGCAGTTTTTCACCAACTAGAAGTGACTAATTGCACAGGCTGGTAGACCAGCAAGCAGTGAGTTACAGAAGTCAAGAAGGGGTGTAACGAATGCATGGACCAATTTGTATCTAGTATCACTGCCCAAGCAAGCCCAAATCTTAGCAATGTTATGTAGCAGAAAGTAGGCAGACTTTCCTGTGGAGATTATGTGGTCATCTAATGAAAGGTCGCTTTGGAGCAGGAGCCGATTTTGAGTCAAGTTTCGAATTCCGGAGTCACGCTTGGTTGGTTTCATCATCATTAAAGTTGAGGTTTTCTACCATCAATGTGCGCATTTCAGCAATACATGCAGCAAGGGAGTTGAGAGAATTCGACGTGCTGGAGGAGATCAAAGCAGAGGTACAACTGAGTGTCATCTGCATAGAAGTGAAAGCCTAGATCGTGCTTGATCATAGCATCGGCAAGAGGGAGAGCTGTGAAACTGTGAAAAGAATCAGAGTAAAAGCCCCAAAGTGCCACATACTTCAGAGAATCCTTGTATGATCTTTGTCCATTCACATCAATACTCTGCAGTCTCCCATTAAGATAGGACCTAAACCATTACCATGCCGTGTTAGTGATGCCTAGGCGAGACGAGAAGCGCTCGAGAAGGACTTGGTGATCAATAGTATCAAAAGCTGCCCAAAGATCAAGCAAAAAAGCAGAGAGACTTTACCAAGTCAAAATTCCTGAGAAGGTCATTATATACCCAAAGAAAAGCTTATTTCATGGCGTGATTAGCTCTAAAAGCCAGAAAACTTACTTGCTAGGTTTGAACGTTCAATATAAGAGTTCAGCTGGTCTGCCACAATTCGCTCCAGTGTATTTAACTAGGAAAGGCAGAAAGGAGACTGGGCGGAAGCTGCTCAAGTTCTCTTAGTCTACTGTTGTTTTCTTAATGATTGGCCTGACTACCTGAGGCTAAGGATATATTTAATATGTTAGTTATGCGTGGCAGCAGCAGATCTATACACTGTAGAAGTAAGAGTGGGAATTAGTCCAAGAGGACTAGTAGTCTTCTTTGACTGGAGATGAACTTCAGGATGAGGTCACTCGTGGCCTCCTTGAATGTAGACATCGAGGTGCTGCACACAATTGAGGGACACGATTCCAGAGGGGATGCTATCTTGTTGATAAAGAAGCTAGAGAAGCGATCAGCTAGATCACCATAAGGATCACGAGGTAAGGAGCTAACCTGGGAGCGGTTAAGAAGATGGTTGATACCACACATCAGCATTTTTTGATAATGCTCCTGGGATTCAACAATATTTTTGCAGAAGCTAGACTTAGCCTAGCTAGGACTGATTGGTATGTTTTACAGTAGTCCTCATATGCCTGTCGATGGACAATCAGTCCTGATCTTTTGTCTGCTTTCTCAAACTTGGGCTTAGTAGACCTAGCCAGTTTAATGTGTGCGGTAAACCATAGGCCGTCTGAATGAGGGTGCACCGTTGGCTTAGCCAGAGATGCCAACTCGTCGAGCATGTCGGCTAGTGTCTTGTTGAAGCATTTTACAAATAACGACAGGTCGGAAAAGGGATTGAGCAGCAAGGGCGAAGAAGATAAAGCTGACAGCATCGATTTGAAGAGTTTTGAGGTTTTGCAATTCACAGATGATTTTGGATGTGGAGGAGAGAACACATTGTAGACTGGGTGAGATCCGTATGTGGTCTGATGAACCGAATTTGATAGTAATAGGGGATAGCATACAGTTGTGGGGGGAAATGTGATGTGTGTGACCCTTGTTGTGAGTAGGGACATTAGCCACAAGAGAAAATGAATCAGCAGTGCACGAAATTCGGCACTTAAGGGGTCAGTAAGGTTTTCAGAATGAATGTTAAATCACCCATAACAAGGAAATGTCAATTTATTGCACATAGAATGAAAATGAGATCCGAGTAATCTGAGATAAAGGAGACCTTGGTACCTGGGGGGGGAAGCGATAGATTTCTGCTACCATTGACAGTTAGTTGTCAAAGGATTCAAAACAAGAGATTCTAAAGAATGCTTCGGGGGAATGCAAATAGTTTGAAATAGACGGAGGAGCGTGCGACAATGGCGACTCATCCACCAGTTTTGACTTATCTAGGGGCACAAACGAAGAAAAAGCCTGTCGGAGTAGCATCTGTTATAGTCAGGCAGTCAGTCGATTGCAGCCAAGGCTCGGTCAAGGCAAACAGATCAAGATTGATGTCAATGGTCATATTATGCACATGTATTGAATATTAAAAGGGGTTGATTGCAGATTAAGCAAGAATTCCAAAGACTACCGTTAAGATAGGCAATCGGGGGTTATAGCAGGCCTAATGACCACTAAGTTAAATAAATTCACAGCAGCACCTAAAGGAGATCGCATAGACCGGCTCTAGACAATGTTTCGAATACCAAGCGAGCCGGGCCTGTGGTCACTGCCCCTTCCGCAACCGCAACTAAAAAGCATTTGAACGGGAATCGCGAAAAAAAAACGATTATAGGCACGCACGATCACGCCTAATAAGTAGGTTACTAACAGTCGGCAAGGCAAAAGCCCCAGCCTGCGTGGCGGGCAGGGCCCAGCATTTACTGCTAACTGTCGGCCAGCTTACTGTATCCCAATCAATGTCAAGCTACCGACAAGCCTGCTGTAGCAAACCAGGAAGCAGTTCAGATTGCTCACCGCCGAAGAATACAAGCAGCAGGACTGAGATAGTGATTATGCACTAGGCTCTTGCTAACATTGACCAAATGGCTGCTCAAGTGAAAAGCGCAGTGAGAAAAGGCAGTCTGCCGTAAGGTGGAGCTACTGCTTACTGTATCAGTAGCTAGTCTCGGTAGATATTTTGCTTTCTGCTCCTGAGTTCCATACTTGCAGATAATGGTGTTTACTACCGTATTGTGGACGTCACAGGATGCACTGACGGCAGCATCACACTTGGCCAGCTCTTCAATGACCAGGCAGGTTGAAAAGAAATTGGCATTGGTGCCACCATATTGACTGCTGATTTCGATTCCCATCAGCTATAACATGCAGGGAGGGAAGCATTACAAGCAGCATGCAATAAATGCTATCTTACAGATGGTACCACCCACAACAGCCAAGGGTATCTAAGATGCTTCAACATAGATTGAGATAATCTATGTTTCACAAGAACCAATCGGCACAGGAGGCACACAATGGTAGTCAGGGTGCACCACATCATCGTGCAAGAAAGCGAAAACGCCTGCTAGCCACAGATGTACGATCAAGTCTTGCAAGCATGCGAAATATCAGTTTACACTCTATATAAATAGGTGGCTAGTGCGTACATAGGAAGCCTAGTCATTACGGCAACCACCTACAAAAAAAACTAACTAAGGAGGTCAGCTCAGCAAAGAAAATTTTTAAACTGAATCGTCCCAGTGAACACGACAAAAAAAATTCATATCAATGCCATGAGCAGGTGGTACATGAAATCGCTGCATACTGGAGCAGTAAGAAATTCGATGAAACATTACCCCATTCTCAAAAAGGGCATCAATTACAGATGGATCCAGCTTTGATTCTGCATCCATTTTGGCGACGAGTGGGGCAATTTTCTCTTTGCACATCTTGGCCACTGTGGTAAGCAAAGATAAAAAAAAAACTATAGGATCGATGTAACATGCGAACGAAGGTCAACAAGCGATAAGATATCGAACAAGCATTTAGTCGCCCCAAAGTATACCTTACATAAAATCATACAACAGTGAGGTAGCTACAATCACGAACTCTAATAAATGTGCAAACGGTTCCTAAGAAACAATTTGCTTGGCACTTTACATACGCTGGAAAGGAGGGATGTCAATTGGGATAGTGGTTAGTCAATTGGTTTACATAACCATGTCCAGGCACGGGTCTCCGGGGGTTTTGGGATGCTAAACCAGTAGGCTCGCTGTTCACTAGGAAGCAGCAAGAGGCAAGCACAAATATACATCAGGAGTTGCAGGCAGACGTGCACCGATGGCATGTCACAGGCAGGCAAGCATTCCCATATAGTAGCAGCAACTGAAAACAATCTTGCAATATTTAGCAATAAACAACGTTTTCTACATACCGGCGATTGAGCAAGTGATAAGAGAACAGAGCTGAGTGCACACAAATTACTAATGACCACCAAAAAAATGTTCCCATTACGCAACACTAACTATTTCAAGACAGCCTGGAGAGAGAGAGAGAGAGAGAGAGAGAGAGAGAGAGAGAGAGAGAGAGAGAGAGAGAGAGAGAGGAGAGAGAGAGAGAGAGAGAGAGAGAGAGAGAGAGAGAGAGAGAGAGGGGGAGGGGGAGAGGGAGGGAGGGAGGGAGAGTTTGCAGCATGAGCGGTCTGGGCAGCTCGAGGCAGAGTCGGGCAGCCTGCAGGGAAAGCCAAAAAGGAGAGCCTTGGTCGTCTGCCGAGGCGTAAAAAACTTCGTGCCCTAATTCACAGGTAAAGACACAGCATGCAGGCTTTGTGGCACTTCAACGCTCATGCTGCCGTCGTGCCCCAAGTGCTGCTCATGCACAGCGGTCGCCTGGCAACGGCTGGCCTAAAGTTAACTGGCAGTGATAACTAACACTGCCACAGCAACATACATGAACGTACAACTTACACACGTTTGCACACACACACATAAATAAATGCCTGCACCCATGCACGTGTTCAAGCACACACATACGCACACACACGAAAGTAAATGCAGACTGCTAGCACTCGGGTGGGGGGTGGCTGATCAATGCAACTCGTCTGGTCATTCTTCTGAGGCTAGGATAGTGAAGGATCCACTCCCACGGACATGATAAGCCACGAGCATCACTGAATATTCAGTGCCAAGATAAAATCCTAGTGAACAAGCAAAACAACTAACCCAGGGGAGGGGGTTCAAGGATGACAAGCAGCTTGCACATACCTGATGCCCTGATCATCTCCTCGTCGGCACTGAGCGACTGTAGTGGCAAATGCGCTGCCATACTGGCACTGCTGGACTGCCATCGACTTGATAGTTGCCGACAAGCAGGAACTACCTAGAACAAGGCGCCAGCTGGGAAGGCTGATACTGCAGCGTAGACGGCTCTAACAGCGGTGGCACGTGCTCTGAGGGCCTAGGCAGCTATCAGCGTGCTACACAATAGCTCCCAGGTGCGCGCACACACACACACACACACACACACACACACACACACACACACACACACACACACACACACACCGGGTGGGCGGGACTGCAGGATCACAAGCTGGTACTGCAAATTCAGTGCATTGAAGGCACACACTTGAAGTGTGACGGAGATTACTAATCCACTAGCATTAGTAACCCATCTGCATAGACCAGCTTCGGCCAAACAGCCCCGCTTATGAAGCTACTACATACTCGTGGATAAAGATGATCAGAACTGATGCAAACTACTGAGAAGCAAGTAAAAACTTTTACAATATAGTTCAATAAGTACAATAAAGTAAGTACATGTAAGAGTACGAGTAAGTACAATAAAAGAAATAAGGGTTGGCTAAAACAAGTTAGATTTATTTGGCTTCAATTAGATAGCAATAAAAAAAACCTAGTAGCAATGACCCCAATCCAGTGGGAAATAAGAAATTGCCTGCTGCTTCAAGGCTCAATCCTACGACCTAGGTAGTCAGAAGCAAGGACCTTACCCTTGGGCTAACAGTAAACAATATCCATCAGGTGTGGCAAGGAATAACGGAGCAGGGCACTAGGCAAGGGAGTGAAACATCTATCTATCGAAGCAGTGCCAGCGATGACCCAACCCTTAATAATGCCACGGCGACATGAGGCCGAGCTGAAAAGTAACATTCGGGCATAGCCTGCCAGCACTAAAACTTAAACCAGCTCAAAGCAATAGAACAATGGCCACCAGATAATACCATGACGTCTCCAGAAAACGTGGTCTGCAGTGTTGGAAATGAGCAAAATATAGACAAGAACAAGTTATATCACTCCCATACGCTTGAGTTAAAAATTAGCCATTGAGATGCTGAGCTTTCCCAGTATCGGATTGGGGATTTTTTTATGTCAACGTTACAATGTCATTTCTTCGAAAGCTCACTGTGGGATGAGTGAGGCTAAAGGCATGCACGGAATTCCCGTGAGACACATTGTATTTTGTATAACTAACTTAATGGCAGTCCTTGTGCTCTATGGTAAAAGTAACACCTAAATTGCCAGAGCTTCTTCTTCTGAATGCACTAGGCAATTGAAGAAACAAAGGTCCCGGCAATCGATGATACAAAAACCACCACTGCTAAAGCTAAGTCAATTAAGTTGCTTTCTTGAGTCCTTTTCCTTAGTGGTGGGGGAAGCAGGACCGAGGGATTCGGTAACCTCGGGTCTGCACAGCTGCAAGGGGTAAGCCTTGGCTGTCCCATCAATGCTGCAGCCACTGTCGGTATGCTGAGTAAAAAAAATATACCAACTGATTAAACAGCTTCTTTTAGTATGGCGACAGAAGAGCCTTTGCGGCTATCCCCACCGCTTGCAGCGGCAATAATTAATCACCCACCGCAGGATTCGAACCCACGACCTCGGGACTGAGGTCGAAAAAAGCCGCCTTACCTTGCGTGCCATCACGACTCATCACACGGCACTGAAAACGACGAGCAGTCGTACAGGTCCCTTTACTCGGGGTTGCACAAGTATGCATAGTAATAAAAATAATTATTAACCTTATTTGCAGCACAGCTAAAACGACGAACCTTTACCAATAGAGAAAACCACCAGCATCCAGCAACTTAGTTATTCAATTAATGCAATTGATTAGGGCACAATTGAAAGGAAAAATGGCTGATTTCGACTTGTAAAGCAGCGAAAGGAGAACAAGTAAAAATTCAATGGGGCACGGCATACTTCCTTAAACCTGGTTACAACCACTCACAGTCTCGGTTTCGTCAACCTTTTTTAATTCCTGGCTATGGCCCTGCCGCGATTACATACACTCGTCTTACTGGTACCTCTTGCCGAGTTTAGTCAGCCACAGATAGCAAAGTAAACTACAGTCCATCCAGCTACTGCTCATACCAGGCATCAAATCCAGGCAAAAATGTTTTAAGTCTTTATCATAGATGACGGCACATACAACTCCGTGTCTGTCCAGTGCATTTTAAAAGATGATCTTTAAACAAATGTAGACACACACACACACACACACACACACACACACACACACACACACACACACACACACACACACACACACACACACATATATATATATATACATAAGCACACCCAAACACACTCGTAACTAAGCTCTCATCTTGTAAAGTTCTTACATCGAGGTACCCAGCAATCCCATGGATACGGCTCGACAGAGGCTGATTGTGAGATTCTTGCTTAGCACCACGTGGGAGGGCAACGACACTAGTACTGCTAAATCTCTCAGCTGGGAATTCGACATCGTCTACCGTCAGCTTCTTATCTTGATCTCTGCGGCTCTGCGTTGGACTGAGTGTTAGGTCGTATCTCAGCAGTGTCCTTCGATGGGAAGGTATCGTGTAGTTGTGTAGGATAAGGATTTCACCGAGACTTCGCCCTGGGTCCACTTCTGGGTTCACAGTTTTCTACATACTCTGCCCCTCTGGAAAGATAACTAGCTCAGAAATCATGTAATAATCTTAGACTGATGAAGAGACTAAAATATATACTCAACGGTCCAACGCTGCACTGTGGCTGCTACATTCCTATCTTTCAGAATTTCGCCTTCGGCTAATCGGACCAGCCCGAGACTCGGGCCATCGATTGCTTCACCTACCGAGGGGTTCTCCATAAACGTACACGCACCTACTTGCGCTGAATTAAATAATAGCAACAAGGTAATGAAACACGAAACTCACGTTCCTTAGCTACATAAAGGCATGGCTGACAAGGCGGTATTCAAAGAATTAAGTATTACAGAGCGTCATTGGAGCTACGTACGGACACCCAGGATTGACGGCCGGAGAGGCCGCATAGAGGCACTATACGACTAGCTTACATCCAGGCTAGCTTAGTTCAGTCATAAATGGCGTCAAGTACTGGCATAGTAATAGCAGAGTTCCCATCGATACACCGCTAGTGCGCGCAGCGACACTGCATACCGAGCGGAACTGGCTGACGACACGACAAATTCTGGAGGCAGCCATTTTCAAGCCCATCAGGCACTTGACCGGAAGTCAACTTCCTTTTGGTACCGGCCGCCATAGCCGTGGGTACGTACGCCAGCGTCGTGTTCTCGGTATCTGTGTCTGCTGTGTCAATCCTGCTGCATCGGACCGCAGTGCTGCATTAGAAGTACGGGCCGTTTAGTCTTTCTAATGTTTATTTGGTATGATATTGTCTAAATTCGTTTTTTGATACTTTCGTAGGTTCAACATGAAATTCAACAAGCTTGTGTCGTCCTCGCGGAGGAAGCAGCGTAAGAGACACTTCCAAGCACCCTCACACATCAGGAGGAAAATAATGAGTTCACCTTTGTCAAAAGATATGCGACAGAAGTATCGTGTTAGGAGCCTACCCATTAGAAAAGACGATGAAGTGCAGGTTCGTCTCGTATGCTTTGTAGTCGCGCCTAGTCAAATCGCCCGTGATGATTGTTGCTGGAATTACCAATTGAACCGTCGTGAAAACATCCTTTTGCTGTAAGTTGAGGCGATACGCAGATGTGCAGTAAGCAGTTAGTGTATGCAGGTGACTAGTTAGTACAGTCGACATACGCCAACTACCATTGTAGGTTGTACGCGGTCATTACAAAGGTCAGCAGGTCGGCAAAGTAGTGCAAGTGTACAGAAAAAAGTTTGTTGTACACGTTGAAAGGATTCAGCGCGAAAAAGCCAATGGTGCGACCGTGTATGTTGGAATCCACCCGTCGAAGGTAAGAGGCCTGCCGCAACCAGAAAACACTCGGGATTGCCTCGTCGTAGGGGTAGTGACATTTGTCGTCATGGTAGTGCTGCGATATTGTTAGTCCCGCACACCGCCTCTTTCGAGTTGCCGCTGTTAGCCTTATTTGCACTGTTAGCCTGCCGTATTTTGCTGGGTGGCCAGCGTTGCCCTACTGCTGGATCTGAATTGGTATCATTTCTACTATGTACAAGATCGTGTGTTCATGCATGCACACTATTTAAATGCACGTCTGGAGCTGTGCCGTTTGATTTAAATCGAACTGATTGTCCCTTTGTTTTTTGGCTTAAACCCAATCCTGGTCGTAACTACCAATGCATGCTGGGTTGTGCTTAACGTCGATAAGACACTGGCCCTGGGTGTTAAATCAGGTGTCAAGTGCTCGAGCTTCACAGCAGTGATCGCATGTTTCATTCCTCCAGCAGGCAATCCTCAATTGTTTTCACTGCAACTGAGGGGGTAATAACCGCTCAGGCCATCTGCTGCTATATCAACCTTGGCTTCTCCCTGTGTAAATGACCTTTTGGTGGATATGCTGTGTATGTAATGTATGTTGTGTTGTGGCTGCATCTGAGATTGTTGAACTATTTAAATGCCTGTATCCACTAGTCATATATAAGGTGAATGCCTATATCCCCAATCCACCTTGGTCTTGTGTTGGTTATATCGTAAAGCGTCTTTAGCATCAATATTGCAATATTTATCTTGGTCCTTAAAATCGGAATTAGTTTGCTCCTGTTTCTGGTCGAGTGAGAAATGCCGGTGTGCTTTTTATTCTAAGGCCAAGTCGAATGGATGTAGTGCTGTGGCCACATGTCAAAAAGGCCTGTGCCATATGGTCAGCCTCGACGTTTTTCAGATACGTAGCCTTGTCAAGAACATTATCTGGTGTTCACTGGCTGTTGCTGATCGACTGCAAAACCCGAGTCCTCACCTGTTGCATTGCTTAATGAATAGAATCATGCTTTATACTAGCTGATAAAATCTATCAATTATACTTGCATTTCTGCCCAAGCCGTACTTCCTGTTTTGTCTTACTCCACTTTTTTACTCGCTATTCTTGCTTTGCTTTTTTTATCTTGGCCTCCTGAAACCACGGTGTCTTGTAATGTGCTTTAGGAAAATCTTCAAAGTGTTGGTCTGTCTCGATTGATTTTACTGGCTGGCTGAAAAGTTGCAGAAAGCGTAGTTTTTAGTTTTGACGACAGTACATGCATCACCTCTTCTACTATTTTTGTAGGTGGTAATAGTCAAGCCGAAGCTTGATAAAGACAGGAAGAAAATCCTGGAGCGCAGAGCCCGTGCTAGGACCGACAAGGGCAAACACACAGAGGAATCCATTGAAACTTCGTAAACCTTGTTCACCAAATACAACCGTCTTAGTAATTCGATTTGCTGTGTTGATTGAAGCTATTGCACGAAACGGGATTGTAGTAAATTGACTACGTGTTGTGTGAACTATGCTGGAATGCATGTTTTAAGGCAAGCACAACTTGTGTCACCGGATGAATGTTAACCAAGTGGTCATACCTGGACAATAACTAGATTAGTCGTAATGGCCCACTGGGTGTGGTGGTTGGTTTTTACGACCTCGGCCCCGACGTCGTGGGTGGGCGATCCTTTATCGCCACTGCAAGCTGACGTCGCTATGCAAAATGAGGCTGTTACATCAGCTAGCTATCAGTATATATTGATATATATATATATATATATTGCAGTACTTGTGTAGCAGTGGCTTGTTGGTCTGGATATGTATGCTGTGTAAGCTGTACAAGCTGCCTTTTTAACAATTATGCTATTGAATCAGCTATTCATATGCTTTGTGTGTTTTCATCTAGATTTCAATCTTAGCTGTGCTTTTGAATCTGAGTTAAACCACGTGTAGCTTATGCTGACCATTTTACCTGGTAACGTCAAATTGAGATTGTGGTTATTTTAACCAGTAGGCATTCAGAAGCATTAGTACAGTCTCTTAAGGATGACTGGTTGGAAGTCACTTAAGACCACCCATTAGGCAGCATTGTTCCTACAGTCAGTGGACCACGTGCCGTGGTCACGTTTAAAGGTAAGTTACCAGTTCTCAAATCAACTGGAATAATACCAGAGGCCAGTCTTTGTTTGGTACGCCAGACGTATTTTGACCAATTCTAAATTTGTTGCTAACCGGGAGAACTTACCTGGAGCAGTCGAGACTACAAAAGGACTGCAGTAACGAAATGTTTTTGTTAAGTACATAATGTAGCAGTAGCTTTTTACAATTACTTAGTGCCTATTGTGAACAAGATCATGTGTCAACTTAGATCACTAGTCATTTGGGCATGGAAGCCTGAGACTTGTTATAGTCAGGGACTTAAATCATACATACAACTAAAGGCACATAAAACAGGCAGCCATCTTAAGACTCACATGCTACTGGGGTCGCTGGGCAGTATGCATGTTAATGAAAGTTTACGATGGTCAATAGTGGACAGAAATATTGAGAAGTTTTTGGCTATTTTCTTATAAGATTACGGGCTTAACTAGCATGAATTTATAAGATCTGCAGAAATTGGGGCTTAACTTACGGGCTTAACTAGAATGAATTGATAAGATCTGCAGAAATTGTCAAATGCCACGCGATAAGAGTCTCAGCTTGTTATTGGCCTTCCTCGATCCCACATTTAGTATTACTTGCTTTTTTGTCATCCGTAAAGATATTGTAATCAGAACCGGAAATGGACCTTTCGTTTACTCAGCAGATATGCAAACTCCTCTACGATGTAGGCCTGTGATCATCAATGTTGAGACATGCTTTCTTGACTCGTGTTTCATGTAATTTAGGATACCAAAACAGACTCATTCCAAGCAAAAGAAATCCATATGTGATCGAACGTGCAGAAAGGGTGATGATAGGGGGCGATAGGATACAGCTGCGGTGGAAAGTTTGGTCACGGGTTTAGGTTTTTATATGTGTAGGAGCTAAAATATAATCAGGAGGCAGAAAGGCTCAGACATCGAAGACCAGTTGGGGCTCATTTGGGCAATAAGAGTTTATATTGGTCACCGAGAACAGGGCGATTCCCTGTGGAGAGAGCTTAGATAAAGCCAGTCAACAAAGCTAATAACTCATTTTCTTTGCTCTGCTTAGTGAATAGCCGTCTATGTAGTTGTGCCATGTCTACATCCAAGGTCACTATTGACCTCGTTCTGAAGTTCATATCCCAATCAAGAAGACAACTAGTCCTCTGGACCCTATTCTCACTCTCCTGCTTCTAAGATGGATTGATCAGCTGCAATGCCTAACTAATATCATAAATATTGATTAGCCTCAGGTCAAGTCCTAGCACCTTTCATAAAGGCTAGTCAGGCCAATACTCAAGAAAGCAACGCTAGACCAAAAGAACTCGAGTAACTTCCGCCCAGTCTCCCTTCTACCGTTCCTATCAGACACTGGCACGAGTCGTGGCTGACCAGCTGAACTCATATATTGAAACTTCAAACCCTATTAGTAAGTTCCAGTCTGGTTTTAGAGCTAATCCCACCACAGAGCCTGCATTACTTCGGGTGTACAACGACCTACCTAGGAATGCAGCCACGGCTAAGTGTATTTCTGCTTATTTTGCTCGATCTTTCGGTAGCTTTTGAAACTATCGATCATCAACTCCTCCTTGAGCACGTCTCATCTCGCCTGGGCATCACTGGCAATACTCTGCAATGGTTCAGGTCCTATCTCAGTGGGAGACTCCAGAGTATTGATGTGAATGGATGAACGTCTTCAGAGGAACCTCTGAAATATGGGGTACCTCAACACTCTGTGCTAGATCCGGTTCTTTTCACGGTTTATACTCTCCCTCTTGCTGATGTGATTGCCAAGCACAATCTAGGCTTTCCCTTCTATGCGGACGACACTCAGTTGTACCTTTGCTTCGATCCCTCCTAGCCCTTGAGCACGTTGAATTCTCTCAACTCCCTTGCTGTATGTATTTATGACATCCGCACACGGATGGCAGCAAACTTTTTTAATTGAATTACGTCAAAACCAACTTACTAGTTGTGGACCAACCAAGTGTGATAAGGTGCTCCCTCTACCTGACCAAGGTCGTGGGTTTGAACTCTTCAGTGGGCGATCCTCTATTGCCAACTGCTAGAGGTGATGATAGACGTTTAGGCTCTTCTGACGCTATATAAATACGGCTTTTATATCAGCTAGTATTTAGTTATTTGCGTATATTATCGACTACTAAGTCATTAAGGAGCGCCTCTCATCTCGTTTGGGCATCGCTGGCACTCCATTGCAATGGCTTAGGTCTTGCGCTAGAGGGAGACTGCAGAACGCTGATGTCAAAGGGCAACAATGCTACAATGACCCTCTAAAAGTAGTCGGTACCCAAGGTTCTGTGTTTTGTCTAACTCTTTTCACGATTTATACTCTCGCTCTTGTTGGTGCAATCGCCAAGCATAAACTAGGCCATCATTTCTATGCGGATGTCACACAGCTGCATCTGTGATTTGATTCCTCTTTGCCCTCCAGTATGTCAACTTTCTCAGCTCCTTTGCCGCATGCATTGCTGACATTCACACTTGGATGGAGATAATCTTTCTTAAATAGAATGAAGATAAAACAAGCTAACCCGTTATGGGCAAACCTAGTGTTAATCAGAAATCTACTCTTCAAAATTGGCTCAATCAAAATATTAACTGCAGCATCTGCAGGAAATTGAGGTGTCCTGTTCCAAAGTGACCTTTCACTAGACGACCATGTCTGCTCCACAATCAAGTCTGCCTACTTTCAGCTACACAGAATTTCGAAAACTCGGGCCCGTTAGGATAGATGTTCCATTCAGCTGTATAGGCTAAAAACGCGTGTTCCTCACAGCATTCCCTGGGTCTTTGTCAATTATTTTTTTGAGTGCTTATGCATGTTTCACTGAGCATTTTACTACTAATCATACGGTCATTGTTCTTTTACAGCATAAGTAAAGTGCCTAGAGAGAAAATTCCCGAAATGTTGCTGGTTCTTCAGCATTCCAAAATCAAGGCACGTCCTTCCTCCTCAGCCGGCGTACGGTCGGTAACGACCGAAGCCTGGAGAAATTCGACCGGAGAAACGTCCTATAAAATTGCACCGAGCTGAGGAACGACCGGAGGCTTCACGGTTCGAAAGGTTGACGAAAGCGTTAAATTGCATCGCACCCTGGGGATGGCACGCTCCTTGAAGTTGCAGCGATGCATCACCCTCGAAGTTGCTTCGAGGTCGCGCCCTTGCGAACCTTATACAAGCTCTGGCTAGTGGTGCAAAGGACCCCTCACACC
The DNA here is from genome assembly GCA_009760855.2 of Cristatella mucedo. Classification (NCBI taxonomy): domain Eukaryota; kingdom Metazoa; phylum Bryozoa; class Phylactolaemata; family Cristatellidae; genus Cristatella; species Cristatella mucedo. Next base: position 12,486,934 of record WPIO01000008.1, on the reverse strand, counting down.
TTGGGATATCGGAGTCGTAGGGGTGGCTGGCGGGGTTACAAGTTGCATGCTACCACAATCTCAGGGAAATTTCCTGAGGCCAAGCTAATGACAAATGGAAAATGCGACAGAAAAATGAAAAGTTGTCGCCGTCTGTGCACATTCGCGATGAGCCTGTGCTCACACTTCTCGGACGGAAGCGCTGGCTGATTACATCTGTTGTTCTCACCCCTTACAGCAAAGAAAATTCGAGGCTGAACCTCACAGAATCTGTCATCGACCTGGCAGCAATGCTCATCGCCAGCTGCAGCGGCCTGGTGGCTTCTTTCAGCTATCTAGACAAGACTGAAATGCGGTAGTCCAGCCTAGACAGCGCCGGGAATCTGAGTTAGCCCTTGCTGGAGTCTAGCTGTATTTATGTAGTCGTAGCTCAAATTAAACTCGGAGTTGGTCTTCAGAACAGCGTGGGTTGGATAGTTGGTAGGACATTGTTTTCAATGTTCCTGCTGGAGATCAGAATGTGGCTGTAAAGCCTTGATCTTGCAACGGAAGAAAAGCCAAACAAGACCCGCGAACTGGCTTAAAACCCTACGCATAAACTGCCACATACTAACATATTCGGCGGCACCTCCCCCAGGAGTGCAACGAATTACCGTAATCCACTCCAATTGAACAGGGTTTGCGGTAGGTTCCAGTTCATTTCGATGCACGGTGGTGGATTACGGTAAAGACCTCGATCCTTGAAGCCTATTTGATTGCGAAAGCGCAAGGCAATGAGGCCATGAAATTTATGACACATTGCAGCGGCGGTGTACTGTAATTTCTACTCAAAATTCGAACTTAGATTATGCCAATTATTGGTCAGTTTTTGCGTAATTAGAGTGTATTGCGGTAATTCGTTGCTATCTTTCCGCTGCACACAGCCCCACCGACGGAGTGAGCTCAGCCAGCGGCCACGAGTAAGCATATCTGCCCAGAAAGTATGTCGAGGTGTGTGTGCGCAAGATACATGCGTAAGGGCTACAAACTGCTTCAGCTGAACCCATGGACTTTTGAGAATGGCAAGCTAAAAACCTCTGCCTCAAATTCTCAAAATCCTCTGCCGTTCTCAAAAGATGCAGTCTGCTTACCTACACTAGCCTACCGACGATCCGTTGAAACCGATGGATGTGCTCTACTTGACCAGCTTCTTTTGGCACCGAGGCTGCCGCCGCATGGCTTCAGTAGGCACTGGTGTGAGTCCAGCCGAATGCAAATGCTAAACTTAAATGGATGGAAACTCAACTTTTTTTTTATAAGCGAACGTCGGGTGACCGAGCGTTAGCAAGACGCAACTGATATCAAACTCTAATAAGGCGAGCACGCTGGGGTCAATATAAACGTGGAATTTGTGTGCTATAATAAAGTATAATTATATGCAAAAAATAAATCAAGTTGCTCTGCCACTTTTGGCAGCCAGCGGTCTGACTAAGGCTTCTCACCCTATCTGCAAAGTGCTTGTAAGGTTGTGAGTTCCAGCCCCGTGGCAGGCCGTTATTGGTTTCCCACTGGAAGCGAATTGATAGCTCTTCAGGCTTTTCCGATGCAATAAATATCCGTAAATAAATAAACACGAGCTATTCAAATCAAGAGATCCTTTATTTTATCTTTTACCTGCTCAGTCACGGACAGAACTAATAGCGCTCAAGTGTTTATAGTTTTCGCGATTTTTACACTTGTCCTCGTTCTAGGTCGCCGCTCTAATTTGTCAAGTCTTCAATGTAGCGGTGATTTTTTATAGTAAAAAGGAATAAGTAAACAGTAGATATTGGCTGATTTAGTAGCCCCATTTTTATAGCAGCGGAAGAACCTTTATGGATAGCAACGAAGGATTGTCAGCTGAAGGACTCGAATCCGCCACATCCGGGTTATGAAGTGCGAGCACTTTACCCCTGGGCTAATACCAATACCCAGGGGTAATATTATTATTGTTATGGCTTCTGACCTAAGACTTGTACGAATGTCGCTGCAGCTCCACAAGACTGTGGCAAAAGACGTTTCTGTTCCGATCAGCTATTCTTGTGCTCCCAAAGAACTACTCTATTTTTGTTCACGCATGTTTTCCGTGCGTACAAGAGCACTATACAATGCATGCTACTAGCCACGGGTCTCAATAGCCGGCGGCCATGTTTTCATGTTTTCTTTTAGCATGCTTCCTTAAGCATGATGCTTCCTTTTGCACGCTTGATAGTATGCATGTCGCTAAGTCTTGGGTAGTGATTCTCTTGGAGCTAGCTGTAAAGCACATGAAAATATATTAAGTTCTCTTAGGTTGCTATAAAATGACGTATTATTGTTATTATTTAATCCATGAAAATATTACCAGCAAGGTTTCGAATTTCCAGCGGCGGTATTAATTCCTAGGCACAAACGATGTATACTCCCCAAGTTAAAAAGCTCCCGGTCAATTGCTGTTTTTTATTGTTGCCTATATTCTTATGTACCAATTGGTATCTGGTGACCTGGCGGTTTGAGTCACGGAGTAGTGGTATCCAATTCATTTACTGCTGGCAACATGGCTATTCTCTGGGTTTAGAACATGTTGGAGAAATCGTAGGTTGTTCGCACACCACGCGAATGAACGTGAGGGACCATGCTCTCAAGGCCAGCAGCGATTCTATTGCACAATCTTGGCGTCCAACTAGGACATGGGACATTGGCCACTCTTCCAAAGATTTACAAGGTCGGTAGATAACAGGTATATCCATATAGTCGTCAAACTAGTCGGCACTGCGTTTTTTCGCTGCTCGTGACTATTGTATGTAAAGCCAAGGGTCTTGGCCCGCGCTTGACGACCAGGGTCATTGGGTCTGGCTTTCACGCAGGCAGGCAATCCGTTATTTCCCTCTGCAAGCAGATAGGTGGGTGGATACTATGGGTGTCCTGCCTCTTGATAAATAAGGCTGCTGAATCAGCGAATCTATTTTTCCGTATTTTACCTTAACTCGCGGCGAGAGCCGATTCGGCGAGCTTAGTCGCCTCGTTTCCACTGTGGCGCCAGCCTCGTAAGTGGCTCTTGGAGCCCGGTCGGTCCACAAGGCTGTCTATGCTCCTTCGGCGTCGCGTCGTCGCTACCACTACCGTCTGCTACCGTCGTCGCTACCGTCGTCGCTACCACTACCGTCTGCTCATCCACGTGCGTCCGATGCTGGCGCGGTAGCGTAGTAGCTGGCGCGGAGGCCGCACGAAAGCGCTCTCGGCTAACGCGCATCAGGCATGACCTTCGTACCTTCGTCAGCAGCCAGCGAAGGTCGCTTTCTGGCGCTCAAAGGGTCTCGCGTGCTCGCTCACTCAGGCGCTAGCGAGTCAGCTGCCTCGGATTGGTATGCCGCTGATCAGCCGCCTATTCGCTAGCGCATCTGTTACCGCTCATGCCGGCTGGGCGAAGGCAGTCGATTCATGAAGTCCATCCCGCAGTCGATTCATGAAGTCCATCCCGCAGTCGATTCATGAAGTCCATCCCGCAGCTGAAAGGCCACGCCAGCTTCTATAGTGCCAGAACAAGGCACTAGTTTAACGCCACTGAGAATGGCTATGCAAATAACCTAGATGTTTTCATACATATATTGACGAAGAACTCGAAGCAAAACTTAAATGTAGTTGCTCGAAGGTAAAAAGGCAAAAAGCTGCATACCGTCGGAATTGTAATCCGTTCCGCCGATACCAGTACGTGTAGTATATATAACTCACTCTTTGGAGCGTTTATCACGAACTGTTTCATAATAGATCTCTGGTTAGAGGTCCGTGGCCAGCGGTCAGAGGTCATCGGCGTAGCTCAATCATCAAAATCGCTGGCCTTGCCTGGCTGCCACGGGCATGAGCTCAAAATTACGGCCTTGCAAAACTTTATATAACCATAACGTGTCAGAGCGAGAACTACACAGAAACAAGCCAAGCAGCTCAAAAAGACCACATGCTGTGAAAACAGCTCATATTCAGTGGCAACTTCTCAAAAATGTTTCAAACATTTAAAATTTAAAGGACTATGCCTTGAATGACACACACACACACACACACACACACACACACACACACACACACACACACACACACACACACACACACACACACACACACACACACGCACGCACGAAATGCTTAAATTCCGAGGTGTCCACCACAATCAAATTGGTGCACCATCAGCTACATTGAAAAGACTTTAAAAACGCCTGTCAACAATAACCGAGCTAGTCCGCATAATGCTCTGTACCCGAAAACTTGTTACACTTCTAGCTACGTAGCGGTTTCAGAATTATTCTAGAGGAACGTACACATGATTTATTTCCGTATACGCAAGTCGTATGCGCCAGCAATAACCGGAACTAAACAGTGCTCTCAGGTAACCCTAGAGCTACAGATTAAGAATATACAGATTATTAATTATTAGAGCTACAGGGAGACGATGAGTAACATCGATGCAAGCATTCACGAACTCGCGAATGGGAGACTTCTGGCTGCAGCAATATATGCCAGTGACGGGAGGTGTTCTCTGGATTCCAGTTCACTAACGTCAAACATGGGAGGGCATGCATAACGGAGACCCTCACACGTGCAACACATCTCATCACGTTTCATACTCGTTAGGGGTGCAGGCACTTGACTAAAGTGCCTGAGTAGCCAGTTTCTCGCATCCTTCCGTCTCTGGCCTCGATGTCAAAGAACCCCAGTCATCCATCCTTTGGGGTTGCGATTACTGCACGACGGGAACCGCAACATTCCGGATTGTACGCGCAGACTCCACGAGGTTGGCTAACCGACTACCAAATTCATGGACATCATCGGTCATCGTGCCCCAAGTCAAAGAGCACGCCTGGCCCAGCCAGGTAAACCCCAGCTTCCCCTGTCACATTATAGCTGGCCAGGCCACTCAACCACATTCGGGTAAACAAAGCTAGAGGGGAGGAGGTGAAGGCTACTTCCCTCGCAGCAACACCCTGTTTTGGCTACACCGCCCGCTGGAAAAGAGTGGCAGTCGCTGGGCTTGGTCAAGACGAGCGGTAGCAGTTTAATTAAGCCACTTCATAGCAATGTCGCATTCGCCAACAAAAACAGGTAAACGAAAAAGAACTACTGGGACCCTAGGTATATTAGGCTACAGGGAGACGTGGGAAACAACGAAGCAGGAGCCTGCCTGACGCGGGAGGACACTCTCGGACACTCTCGGACGGGAGCAATCTTGGAGGCGGGCAGCAATCATCGCAAGTACGTACCCAAGACGACGCCGGCTGCAGAAAAAGGGGTCTCACCAGCGTGGGACATCTCGCCTCGCCGAGGGCTGCAGCTCACGCAGGGGGTGCTACGAACAGCATGCAACAACAGCAGAGAAGGGGCTCGAAATATACACAACTGCCACAACAGCGAGCGTGCTTAGCTGGGGCACTGCGTCCTCGTGGCCTTCTGCTGGTTGCCGCCTCATCGGAGAAAATGCCAGCCACCCACTCAGATGCTTTGCTGAGCGAGCTCGAGAGCAGCGCCACAATCCTCAACGTGGCCCGCGAACGCCAGGCCATAAAGCCAAGGTTGGAAACATCATTCATCCGGGCTCAAGCTTAAAGGACAGGCATGAGCCTACCTGGTGACCCTGATCCTATTACAGCCAACCCAGCCAACCCAGTCTTGCCTGTGTTTAGATACAATACTAGGCGATATGTCGCTAGAACCGGCAGCATTTTTACAGAAATCCACATTTTCAAATAATCCCAATAGGATCGCGCCTGTTTTAAAAAAAAATTAGCCTACAAATTACCAAAAATGGTGAACAATTTTTCTCTCCTCAATGAGCTCCAGAAGTTTACTAAGTCAACCAATTGAAACAGACTATAATAAAAGTGAAAGCTAATAATACATTCATATAGTGCCCTCAGCAAATTTAGTCTCTATCCAGTCCCTGTACATCTGCTGGGCGATTGGCAAGCATTCACAAAATGCTGTGACAAACAGGTTCGTTTTAAGCTTCTTTTTAAATGTCATCAAGTCGCGGGATATCGTTATGTTAGTCGTGAGTGGGTTCCAGGCTTTGAGAGCATACGAACTAAAAGCACAGTCTCCAGATGATTTGAGGTTGGTACAGGGTACAACTAAACGATCTGGGTAAGTAAAGTATGTGCTAGGATTCGTAGCTTGGAATGAGGAGTTCTGTTAGCTTGGATGGAGCCCGAGAATGAAGGGATCTGAAAGTGAGTGACGAAACATTGAAGACGTTGTGAAGTCCCTTCATTCTTTTTCTCCAGCCTACCTATCAGAACTACTCCCCCCAACAGGCCAAGCATCGAACCATCCGCTTTTTTGGAATCCAACTGTTTAACTATACGTCGTGCAAACCTCAAATCCTTTGGAGACCATGCTTTTAGTTCATATGCTCAGACCTGCGTCACGATATCTCTTGACTTACTCACATTTAAAAAGAAACTAAAAAAGCAACTATTTATGACAGCATTTAGTGGGTCCCCATGATTCGTTCTTTATGCGCACGCTGACACTGTGCATGCTGCCACTAACCATAACTGAATGCTGACTCTGTGCATGTCACCCCTAACCATGTTATTCTTGTTGCTTAACGATTATGCTACCACTAACCATTCGATCGTGCTTCCCTTGCAGCAATTGTAAAGTGATTGAGTTTTCTGAGCTTTATAAAACGTATTATTATTACTATCATTATTATTAAGCTTGATTCGGAGCAGGTGCAGGTCGGCATGAAGTCCTCAGATATGGCAACTGCGGCGCTCGCGACAGACTAGCCTAGCTGCGAGAGTTTTGCACCAACTGTAGGCTCGTGATTACACAGGCCGGTAGACCAGCAACCAGTGGTTTGCAGAAGTCAAGACGGGATGTCACAAATGCATGAACGCAATTTAGATGTAGTATCCCTGTCTAAAAAAGCCCGAATTTTAGCAATACTATGCTATTAAGTTAATATTATTAAACTGAAACAGGTAGACTTGACTGTGGAGCTGATGTGGTCATTTAGTGTTAGGCTTTGACATTTGGAATAGGACACATATTTGGTGCAGATGCTGAGTTGCACTGGCAGAGCCGATTTTGAACGTTAAGCTTTCCAAATTCTGAGTCTCATTTGCTTTGTCCATAGCTAGTAATTGATTTTAACGTCAGCCACTAACCGTACTTGCATGCTGACCCTGTGCACGTCACCCCTAACCATGCTATTCTTGCTGTTTATTAAACATGCTACCATTAACCATTCGATCGTGCTTCCTTTACAGCAAATGTAAAGTGCCTAGAAAGAGATTGAGTTCTCTGAGGGCGCTATATCAAATTTATTATCATTATTATTATTCAATTTGAGAATGTTGGATGCATAGTGTGTGCACACGATGCATACATACGTCACACATGTCGTACATGTCGTCATACACCGGCAGGATGCATACATACGTCAGCAATACATACAGCATCACAGAAGGATATATTTGTAATGCTAGCTACACATAGCGAAAGGAGATTGATGCATCGTAGAAGTACGACAGTGGGAATAGGGTCTACAGAGCTAGTAGTTTTCTTTGACTGGGAGATGAGTTTCAAGATGATGTCACTCGTGGCCTTTTTGAATGCAGACATTGAGGTTCTGCACGGAATTGAGGGTAAATCCCGTGGGGTTGTTATTTTTTGACCATCCCGTGGGGTTGTTATTTTTTGACCAGAGTCCAGAGAAGATGCTGCTACCTTAGGAATGGAGTGTCTGATCGTCTATCTTGCCGACAAAGAAGCTAGAGAAGCGATCAGATAGATCACCACAATGATCACTCGGTAAGGAGGCAACATGGGAAAGGTGAGGGAGATGGTTTACAGAAGGCATGAGCATTTTTGGAATGTGAATCCGTGATTCAAAAATAATTTTAAAAAGGTAGGCGATGCAAAAAGATTGGTAGGATCTACACTAGTCTTTGTATGGCTGAAGATGGACAGAGTCAGTATTGATCTTTTGTATGCTTTCTCAAGCTTTCACTTAGTAGACATAGTAATCCATAAGCCATCAAGGTGCTTCCGTGACGTAGGGAGTCGAAGCCAACCATGCTGCGAAAGACAGGAACGGCGATAGTCTTTTGAAAATAACAGATAAACGGGAGACTTTGTGTAAGGTCTTAATAATTTCGGCCTTCTGTTTACATTGTTTAACGTGTTAACGTGTTTAATTCGTAAACGCGTTAGCAGAGCGGTACAAGTTGAAGTATTTATACATAGCCAATTTATAGAAGTATAACTTGAGATATTCTCTTTCCTTGTTGCGAATATCGTTGCCGAGCATATTTAAGTCGCTTAGACGATGCAAAGCAGACGGCCGCAGCTTGGGTATCAGTTCGTTGCGAGTACAACACTTATTCCTTTAGCCACATTGCCACTGTTTAGTAAGTTTCCATCACATTGCCACTGTTTAGTAAGTTTCCATCATGAAATATATCAGTACGTAGCGAGCGTTTTAGGAGATCTCCTTAGTTGGTTTCAGAGGCGACCCTAGCCAGTCAACCGGATGCGACGCTTTCACGCAAGCGCAGCGAGCGCAACACTGGTTAGTCACATGACCAATGTACACGTAGGTGTTGATCATATAATTCTAAGAAGTGAGTTGTAAGAATTTCGATTCACCATAGGATAAAAATGTTTAATTAATGTAAAATAATGTTCAAATAAATTTATTAGTTCTTCGAATGCTGCTCGATAATCAATCACCGTGTTGTGGCACACCGGTAACTCTCTGGTGTTCCTGGCTCTGCGTGCGTTATGAGTCTAGCCGATCGGTTTGCCGGGGCGCCAACATCCATGCCAGGTTATGACCAGGGAATCGAGTATCAGGTGCCTTTTACTGATTCTAGTAAAGGCAGTGTGCTGTGCGCTTGCCACTGGAAGTGAGGTGAGCGAGCCCGTTATTTTGCTGCTGGCCCTGCAACTAGGGTCCCGGCCCAATCGCCACCTGGTTGACGCCGAGCGAGGTCGCTAACGCGCTGGCTGCGGCTGTGCACGGAGTTCGTGCGCGGAAAATTATGCTCTTGTTGAATTTATTGAAACTTTGTATGTGCGTTCATTGCTACTGTCCGCGCGCTGCTCTTGGAAAGACGCCCGGGGTGGTGGTTTCATCATCGACACCACCTGTGCGCGACTGCCGCTTTTGTCTGTGCGAAGGACCCGGTGAAAGAATCGCACGGCGCCGTGCGTCTGTCAACTGTACACTTGAGAGCTGTAGCAGCATGGCCCGGTTTTATCTATTAGCCAGTCTGAGCTCCAACCTTTTCAGAATGCACTGGTGGCGCAACGCAGCTTCGTGTTCGTCTCCACCCTAGACGGGAGCCTGCACGCAGTTAGTCCGTGGACGGGGAGCGTTGCGTGGACGATTAAAGACGGTGAGCGAACTTTCAGCTGGGTGCCGGCAGCTCCCGCTCTTCCTTCTGCTTCCCCTTCTTCCGGCTCTCTTGATAAGTTCATTGAATCCTGCTTCTTTTGCAGCAACTGTAATGTGCCTAGAAAGAGATTGAGTTCTCTGAGGGCGCTATATCAAATGCATTATTATTATTATTATTATCATTCTAAAAGCCATCACTGCATTTCAAAAACTGACAGGTTGCAAAACGGAGGAAGTGCAGCTGCATCATGAATTGTGCAATTGAAATGTGCAAGAAATGTGTTGCGGGGCGATTAGCCGTGGGAATCTCTGGCCAGCGGTCTCGCCAGTGGCCACCTGCGGTCTTAGCAGTTCGACCGTGCTATGCAAGGGACAGTTTCGCTTGCAGACGCAGCCATCGGTAGGAAGCCAATGGCCATGCACTCCCGATCGCTGCCTGGGATTGCTGCCTGGCCTGCCGGCAGTTTCGCTGTGCATAGTTGACTAGCCAAGTACATTGTGTATTGGCTGCCCAGCTACAGTGTGAGCCACTGCCTGTGCATTTAGCCACAGGCGGTTGAGGAATGGCTCGTGGAAGGAGCTTGTCTGGTCCTGCTTCTTAGGCAGGGCTTGCCAAGGTATGCTAGCAGGATCTATTGAGGCAGTGTAAGAGTTTTTTCTCTACTCCTCGTGTCGGCCACGTCATTCACTGCATCGGCGTCACAGCGCCGCCTCGACTGTCCCTTTGCAGTAAGAGGGCACTTCATTAGTTAAGAGGGCACTTCATTTGAATTAGTAAAGGCATGCCAATGTTGATGCCATGGATATTCACTGGCTGATCGGCTAGGGTAGCGCCTCACCAGAGCTCAAGAGGTACCTGAACACCCTCGTATGGTCTGTTTGACACTGAGTTGCTCCCACGGTTGATGTTTGAGCACCTCCCGGGTTCCAGCTGGGGGCATGTTGAATGTCTCAGCTTCGATGCAAACTGCCTTAGCCGGACTCACTTGGAAGGGATTTGGGATGGTGCTGTGTGACTCGGGCTCAGTTAATAAAAATAATGATAATAATACTACATTTGTTATAGTGCTCTCAGAGAACTCAACATCTTTCTAGGCACTTCACATATGCTACAAAGGAAGCAGGAAATGGTTAGTGGTGGCCTGCTCAATGATAACAAGCATAACATGGTTAGGGGTGACATGCACAGGGTCAGCATGCACAGTGTCAGCACAAGCACATAATAAGCACACGAAGGATGAATCGCAAAGGCCCACCAAATGCTGTAATAAACAGGTGCATTTAAGCTTCTTTTTTAAATGTCATGTCAGGGGACTTTGTGACATGCATAGGTAGTGAGTTCCAGGCTTTGGGTGCATAGGAACTAAAGGCACGGTCTCCAACGCTTTTGAGGCTTGTATGTGGTGTGGCTAAACGATTTGAGTGAGATCAGCAGGCTGAGCGATTCTTCGCCAGGTGGGGTAGTAGTTCTGATAGGTAGGTTGGACGATGAGAATGAAGGGACCTACAAGTAAGTGACAGAACCGTGAAGTCGATACGCTTCTTGATTAGGAGCCAATGCAGGTCTGTGAGAAGTGGTATAATGTGGCAATTGCAACACTCACGACAGATAAGCCAAGCTGCAAAGTTCTGCACCTACCTTAAGTGCCTGATTGTACAGGCCGGTAGACCAGCAACCAGTGAGTTACAGAAGTCGCTATGATATGTCACAAATGCATGGAACAATTCAGATGTGGTATCCTTGTCTAAACAAACCCGAATTATAGCAATGTTTTGTAGCTGAAAGTAGGCCGACTTAACTGTGGAGCTGATGTCGTCTAATGAAAGGTCGATTTGGAGCAGGACACCTAGATAATGTGCAGATTCAAGAGGAGAAATGCTGGTGAAGCCGATTTTGAGCCTCAGATTTTCCAATTTCTGAATCACACTTGGTTGGGCCATAACTAGTAAGTTGGTTTTGTCGTCATTCAATTTAAGAAAGTTTGATGCCATCCATCATGTGCGAATGTCATCAATACATGCAGTAAAGGTATGTAGAGAATTCGACGTGCTCGAGGGCTGGGAGGGATTAAAGAAAAGGTGCAACTGAGTGTCACCTACATGGAAGTGAAAGCCTAGATTGTCCTTGGCGATCACATCCGCAAGAGGAGAGTAGAACTGTGAAAAGAAGTTGACCGAGCAAAGAGCCCTGAGGTACCCATACTTAAGTATTTCCTTGGATGGTCTTTGTTCATTCACATCAATAGAGTTCTCCACTGAGATAAGACCTGAACCTTTGCAGTACAGTGCCAGTAATGCCCAGGCCAGATTCAAGATGCTTAAGAAAGGCTTTGTACTTAATAGTATCAAAAGCTGCCGAATGATGGAGCGGGACAAGCAGAGAGACTTTACTCAAGTCTGCATTCATGAGAAGGTCATTATACAGCATAAGCAATCCTGACTCTGTGGAGTGATTAGCTCTAAACCTAGACTGGTACTTTCTAGGTTTGAGGTCTCAATATAAGAGTTCATCTAGTCTGCCACAACTTGCTTTCGTGTATTTAATAGGAATGGTAGAAAGGAGACTGGACAGAGGCTGCTCAAGTACTCTTGGTCTAGCATTGCTTTCTTAATTAGTTGCCGGACTACAGTCTTTTTGAAAGGTTCAGGGACCTTACCTAATGCTAAGAACATATAACAGCAGAACATCTAAGCATGGTAGAAGGACAGTGGAAATAGGGTCTAGAGGACTAGGTGTCTTCTTTGGTAGACAAATTTTAGGATAAGGTCACTCGTGGCCTCCTTAAAAAATGCCAGCTGATTTAACAGCCTCTTTTTGTATAGCGATGGAGGAGCCTTTACGGCTATCACCACCGATTGCGGTGGTGATAAAGGATCGCCCACTGCAGGATTCGAACCCACGACCTCCGGGCCGAAGTCGTGAAAAGCAACCGCCTTACCTAGTGGGCCATTACGGCTCACCACTTGAATGTAGATATCAAGTTGTGCACAGAATCGATGGACATGAGAGTGTTGATGTAATTCAGGCTATTGCTTGTTTTGCCAACATTAGTTTTTTGGGATTATATTCCCTTGGCTCTGCACTCGGTGCAGGAATGTACCTTGGAGTGTGCACTATTAAGCTGTCTTTCGACTTGTGACATCCGTTGTGAAACGTTCATCATCTGTTTGTAGAACCTGTATTGAGGGTGCCGGCTGACATTGGCAACAGGTACTGCAGTCTTAGCAAGCAGCGCTTTGCCTGCCTGCATATCGCTGCTTTGCGCGGTGGTGGTGGTGGTGGGGGGGGGGGTGGAGGTCCGTGGCACAATTCGGAGGGAAGCAAGCTTGATTGCCATGCACTAAGTACTACTGGTAGAGCTGGTTAGGAAGAGCAATAGGGAGTTAATGAGTCAGTTTGAAATTAGAGAGGGGAAGGAGAGAGAGAGAGAGAGAGAGAGAGAGAGAGAGAGAGAGAGAGAGAGAGAGAGAGAGAGAGAGAGAGAGAGAGAGAGAGGAAGGAGAGAGCCAGCCTTCCTACCTTGTAAGTGGAGGTAGTATGAAAGTGGCAACAGCTACATGGGCAAGAAATGTAATCTCACGGTGTGTTTATTTATGGTGGCAGTGTTCCTGATGTACTTGTCAGGTATTCAGTGCTTGACTTGTGGTAGCGCATATCTTAAATTTCTTAAAAATATAATAGTTTTTAGCTTGGATGTACTTCTGTTGTTCCCACTTTACTCTTTGGCCTATATCGATGTACGGTTTTGTGACAGGACATTCCTGACAGATCCAAGAGATGGAAGTCTTTATGCGATCGATACTACTCCGCGGAGTGAAGGTTCAAGAGGAGGAAGCAGACTTCGGCGCTTACCTTTTACAATACCACAACTTGTAGTATCTTCTCCCAAAAAGGGCAGCGATGGAACTCTGTACACGGGTGAGTTGGAGAATGATTTAATGTTGTATCAACACATGTTTATAAATTGGCTTGAATTTGTATTCAGTAGCCTAATTGTGTTTGGTAGCCAGAAATTCATATGCATTGGGTTCACACTTACTATTTTTTTACCGGATTACTTATACAATGTTTATGCTTAGAGGAACATTTACCATCGTTGGATTTACAAATTATTTCGGAGCACACACAAACGCAGAGGAGCCTTGCTGTCTTTGATATTCAGTGTTTCATCAATCAAAGTTTGTCTTGCTAGCATGGCAACAGTCTTAGGTTTTTATCAGATGTAGGGAAACCTGGTGCTGAGACTTAGAAGCTGTAGAAACTGTAGATTATATAAGGTTCAGCAATTAGATGATGTTTAGAGATGCTTGTGCTGCATGTGTTTGTTGTGTTTTGAGCCGAAACAAAGGCCGAAACAGAGGCTGGTTAGTGCTGCGAGAGCTTTAAGAACTCTTGAACGTTCATTTATTCAAGACTAAGACACTGCGAGTGCATTCGGAAGGAATACTAAATATGTATCACCGTCCGAGATGCAGCAGCTAGAGATTGCCAGGCATGCCTCCTCTCTACTCATGCTTTGTCTGCCTGGTAAGGCTTCTGTAGCAGGTGACTGGGAGGGCACACAGAACGCTCATCTGCTGTGCATTTAGCTGTACCAAAGTAAACACGATAATCATACACATTGATTGCCATTTTGGAATTGTTTGTGCATGAGTGCCTCGAACCATGAAGAGTATGTGTATCCTGTCGATTCAGGTACCCTATGTGTTATGCTTGCTATTTACATTTTATTCACAAGACTAGTTTATGCAGCTGCTCCACTTGACCGGGATCGAGGCTTATGCAGCGGAACAAGCTTGACATTTTTAGAACCTTCTCACCTGCCACTTAACAGCTTGCACTAAGACACTAACATTATCGGCAGCAGCACTTTATCCAAGCTTGGACTTAGCAAGTCTTAGCCTATGGGTAAAGTGCTTGCATATTAGATCCAGGTCGTGTTTTTGAATAATGCCACAAGCAACCCTTTGCTGCCCACTGCAAACTGTGGTGATGTAATAATAATAGTAATAGGTCGTTTGTAAAGCATCTTAGGAGAACTTAATCTCCATTCAGCTGTTTTACAACTTATTTCAAGGGAATCAATACCCAATAGTGAGTGACATGTGCAATATCAAGCCTTCAAAAGCCAAGAAGAATCATGTTCAGGTCAGCACGCTAAAGCAAACATGAAGACACTTACGGCGGCCGGTTAATAATACCTATGGCTAGTAACATGCACTGAATCATCCACTTGCATGCATGCACAGCACACTAAAACAATGAAAGTTGAGCACAGCAGTTTGGTCTTTAGCTAAGACTTAAATGATGCAAGGTCATTGCAGATAGTGATCGTTGTAGGAAGCGAGTACCAGACTTTCGGTGCATACGAGCTGAAGGTTCGCTCACCAAAAGATTTCCACTAGTTTGAGAGATGGCAGGATGACCAGATACCCAGGAGCGGGCTGTGTGAGAGCACGCTGGAGGAGCAAGGCCGTCCAATAGGTAGGGTGGCCGAAGCAAGTGAAGTGACCTGTAAGCCAGGCTGAGGATCTTGAAAGTGATGCGATACTTTATAAAGGTCCAGTGAAGCTCAGATGCAAGTGGTGTGATGTGGTGGCCATGCCATTGCTGGCAGACGAATTAAGCCCACCAGCTCTTGTCTGTCGCTATTTGATGAGCCGTGATGGCACATTAGGTAAGGCGGTTGCTTTTCACGACCTCGGTCCCGAGGTCGCAGGGTTCGAGTCCTGTGGTGGGCGATCCTTCATTGCTGCTGCAAGCGGTGGTGATAGCCGTAAAGGCTTTTCTGTTGCTGTACAAAAGAGGCTGTTGAATCAGCCAGTATATATTTAAAATGAGGCCATTTGATCAGAGTAACGTATACCCTTTTACTTCAGAGTAACGTATACCCTTTTACTTGTTACTCCTGTCTGTGCTGTGGAAAACAGTCGATGTCTGGTGAGGGGTTGCAAATGACCGTAACCAGGCACTCTTTGCTTGACAGTTTGTGTGGCAATTTGTTTAAGAACGACTTGTTTAGAGGAATCGTCAGACCTGGAGTACTTTGAACAGGCAGCCCGAATGTACCTGGTGCAAGTCAAGGTTTGACTATGGACTGCTTGGTAGTTGAAGATGTGGCTTGTTGCCCAGAGTAGCTGGGTGTGCATCTTCTTTGCCTGCTGGTGCCGTTACTTATGTCGCCAAGCCGACTTGATGCTAGATCGGCTGCACACCCCAGGGATCGTCTCTTAGGTGGTTCTGTAGGCTTTTGCATTCGACAGCTGCTTGTGCTCCGGCTCTTCCTGGTACCGAGTAGAGCAACTCTTCTGCTCACGTAAGGCCGAGGCTATCTGCTTGCAGACGGCAGCAGCGGCAGCTCACCGGCACTCAGCTCACCATCACTCGCTGATAGGTGTTACAAGTGCGCACGTGTGTGTTGTCGGCAGAGAGAGTGCCAAGCTGCTGCTGCTGTGCATAGCTTATCCGGAGGTCCGTGCCAGGTTGTGCCGTCGATTGACATCGTTACAGCGACGGGCACCACGTAGTTTACCTGACTGGTGCTGTCTTGGTTTGCTATGCGGTTCTTTCTTAGAACCGAATTGTGTGGATATCCCCCTTCGTGCTCACTCTTTGCCGAGTAATCCCATCATGACCTCAGTCGAATTCCTGGCAATAGCACTCACGTCTGTCGTGCTAGCTGAAGTGGATCTCACTCTGCCGCATGACTAGCCTGCCTGCATGTGGACCGAAGAGATGGGGGCTGTGCCAGAGAGGATATGCTGGCTGTGCCAACGTAGCAGCTCACCGAACGAGAGGCTCGGCCGCTGTTACGTGTGTGAAGCAGCATGCTTTTTAACCTGCATTGCATCGTGATTTCGCTTATCTTATCCAAGCAACAATACAGGCGTTCTTATACGTTTGTGCATGAAAGTGATTCTGTGCTACTTAGTTGAGAGTTTGAACGTTGTCAAAGTGCCACCATTAGCTGCTCTCTTGGCTCCCGATTCGTGCTTCCAGGTTTACGTAGGCAATAGGTTAGCAAACGGTAAGCCAGATAGGGCTTTAGAGAAACTCCAAAGGCCAGCCAAGTTTGGATCTCAGAACATTTGCATGTGGTATATGTTTCTTTCAACTCGAGTATGTGGCAAGAGTGCAGGAACTGGTCTCCCTATTTTACAAGTTGTAGCTACTAATGTGCCTCGTGTTTAATCTTCTTGCAAGTCACTGCAGGGTTGAACTGCTCGACGAATGTGCCATTTATAAGTCGAGAAATGCACGGCTATATCAGCTGTGATTTGCTCAAGGTCTACACTTTGAGGTCCCAACATGAATCTTTGGGCTGTTGCATGTAAAGCCATTTCCACCCAAAGGTTTTATGTTATGGAATGTAAGGCATGACTATGCATGCATCCTGGTCGGCTGTCACCCGTAGCATTTTTAGTGTTGTATAGCTAAATCGTTTCAGGTTATAAAAGAGATGTTTGGTTTGCAATTGACCTTGAAAATGGACAGAGCCACAAGCTGGACGTACTTGATGTGGAGGATAGCACTTGTCCACAGTCAAAGGACAGTACCATATTCGTTGGTCGCACTGGTAGGTACTGACTGACCTGCATTAGCCTAATTTTTTGCATCAAGTAAGGAGATTGGTCATTGAGCTAGGTCTGTTTATGTGTTGTTCTTTGCAGAATATACGATAACAATGATAGACAGCCTGAAGAAAGCTAAAAAGTAAGGCATGAAAGTGCGTGATATTCTCAGTACTCAGACCACTCACCACTATCGTTTGTTAAATGCTGTGGTCTGCTTGTGTTAGGTCTTGTGTTTTGTAGACCTAGGTGCTGAAATTGCTGTCTGCTATTGTTGATGCTTTGCCTTCATATCGTTGGGCACCATTCGTTGTTGCCATCAGTCATCATATCATTAAAAAAATTGACGTGCTTCCTTTCCCAGCTTATGTAAAGTTCCTAGAAATATAATTTGTTCTTTTAGGGTGCTATAAAAATGTCTTATTGTTATGAATGTGGTCAACTGCATGTGAAAGCTCAGCATTCTCAGTGCTTGGGCAGATTGCTGTCTTGGATCACCTTATCTCTGTGATTGAAGCCGCATGGTTGATATCGATATGATGCTGCAACTCAGGTCGTAGTGAGTCTGATATGTTTTGAGTCACCATAAAAAATTCTTTGCTGAAGCAGCCACAGGCAATGTTGTGTCTGACGTATGCTCGTGTAATGCTCAAGGCAGGTCTGCATTTATTGCTAGGGTTGCATACCCGTATAATAGGTATAATTCTGCTGTCAGGCATGAAGCCCTGTTTCTCTTGCTGCACATGAAACGATGTTTTATAATTGTACTGGTCTGAATTTGCCTACACTGATGTCGTCTGTGGCAGGTGATTTTTATGCTTCCTGCTGTAGGCTAATATGGTTAAATTGTGGCTGAGAGTAGTACAAGTGGTGAGCATTAATGAGGTCGGAAAAAATGTCGGGTGTCAGTTGCATTCGTAGGATACACGTATAGTTGGCAAGGCTGCAAGAGGCTGGTTACTCTCCTTCACCGATCGTGAACGTTCACTGAGCATCCAACTGAACTTCGGTTATGGTTTCTTTCTTCCCTCTGTCCATCGTTCCACTGTCCCTTATGTTTTTCTTCGATTCTGTGCCAGTCTCATTCCTTTTTTAGTTCTTTCTCCTTATCGCTTTCTTTCTTTCTTTCTCGGTTCCTCATTTTTTTCTTGTGCTCCAATTTTTTTTTGCAAGCTCCGTTTTGCCTTGTGCAGCCTTTCTCTTCTCTTTCACTCCCCCATCCCTCCCTCTGCCTCTCTACTACTCGTGTATATAATATATATATATATATAATATATATATATATATGTATAATTCATTTGTATAGCCCCCAAGAGAACTAAATCTCTATTCAGGCGCTTCACATATGCCTCAGGGCTCGAGCCCACGACCTCAGCCAGACCTTAGTCGGGGCGAGCACCTTAACCGCTGGACCAACCTCGTCTGCTTCCTCTTCCTTTCTCTTCACCTCCATATTTCTCTCTCTCTCTCTCTCTCTCTCTCTCTCTCTCTCTCTCTACCCTGTCTGCTTTCTCACAGTCTGTCCTCGCTTTCATCTTTTGCTATCTCATCTGTCTTTGTCTCTAGGTGTCTCTGGCTCGGTGTGTGTTCTATTATTTCTTTGTAGCCTCTGTATAGTGCCTAGAAAGAGATTTAGCTCTTTCAGTGCCTGATAGAAATGTCTTATAATTGTTGTACTAATTATTATTAGTATTATCATCTCTCCCCTAGCTCTCTGCTCTTGCTTATACATCTTTTTTCCTTGCTCTCTCCCACATGTGCATATGTACTTTGGCACATGCAGACCGGTCACACCCTCTCGTTTACATACATACACGTACCCCACAAGTGCGGGCTTACATGTGCGCACACACAGATACACCTCTCTCATGCACACACTCGCGCATGGCTGAACGGTATTCAAACCACCTAAGCTGCTCGTGGTTTTGCCTAACAAATTATTGTGCTCTTTAGGTGGAATGCTACATTTTTGGACTATTCTGCTCATGCATTGAGTGATCCCAGTGATATGGGTATGTTGCTGGGCATTGTTATAAACTTTGCATGCTGTAGTTATGACCTTCACCTTAACGCGATGTTTTTCATATGTTTGAACCTGTTGTACACACTCAGTTCTCTGCTTGCGAGAGGGACCAGAAAGCAGTGCTTTTGTCGTGCTTTCTTTGTGCTCAGCTCATGCTGTATTCTGTTATTGTTTATGCTTGTGATTAATTTTTGTGTTGAGAATATTTGCCAAGTTGCCACCATTCGCGAGTCCTAATGATGCTTTTTTACATTTAATTGGGTTACTCATTGCTGAGGGATGTTTTTAGTTATTGAATGAGGCAGTTATTGTGAGAGACTTTGCGTAAGCATGCGTGTGTTTTGTTTAGAGCAGAGAGAGAGAGAGAGAGAGAGAGAGAGAGAGAGAGAGAGAGAGAGAGAGAGAGAGAGAGAGAGAGAGAGAGAGAGAGAGAGAGAGAGAGAGAGAGAGAGAGAGAGAGAGAGAGTGCATGCTGCCACTAACCACATTTGCATGCTGACCCTGTGCATGTCACCCCTAACCATATTATTCATTTTGTTTGTTTTTCAAGCATGATTTTACTTACTATTCTATTGTGTATCACTTTGCAGCAAATGTAAAGCGCCTAGAAAGAGATTAAGTTCTCTGAGGGCGCTTTATCAAGTGCAATATTATTATTATTATTATTAGAGAGAGAGAGAGAGAGAGAGAGAGGAGCTAGACTAATTTGAAAAGAGGTATCTGCAGTTTGGTGCCAAGCCTTCAGGAAGTGCACATCTGCTGCATATGGCATCTGAACATTTAGGGCTTGCTCATTAGGGCTGCCAGCATGCCACCTCATGGTGGCAGCGCTGGGTCTCTTTGAAGTGGTTGACAGGAGCTTAGGGAAGGCAGAAGTGACGTTAGCTAAGTCTTGCTAGCCTTTGTGAGCTGCCACTAGTGACGTATCATTTTGAAGTCTCAATTTGCAATCTAGGTGTACCCTCACGAGTTCTCGAGATCTCGAGTTAATAGGCCCGTCTGTAGGAGATGCTTCTTGCTGCCTTTATGCTTGTCAATAATGGCCAGGTATATGAACAATTATGAAAATGACTTAGTTATTGATACCTGACACCCGTTTGGTTCGAAAACTGAAGTTCTGCACTATAAATGGATGTGATTAGTTAGAGTTCTCAGGTGATCACTCCGAGTTTTGTGTACCCCAGCGCTTGATGGTCGCAGGAACACAGGACGATGTGGCGTTTTTCTGTCGAACTATATCCAGCGTAATCGATTAGCCTTCTCTTGTACGTTTTTAAGTTTCTTCCGATTGGGCTCCTCATCTGTGCAGGTGATTTTAATTGTCCGTGTGAATTGTCATTACACATAACATTATGAGATGTGGCATGCACAGGGCTAACATTAGATATGGTTAGTAAGTATCAGACACAGTGTCAGCACGAATAAGCACACACAGGACGAATCACAAGAACCCACTAAAACTTATTCCATGAAAACTTAAGCAGCTTCAGCACAGTCTTCCTACTGCCGATTCTTATAAACACTGAAACTAGTAGTGGCAGGCGAGCTTAACTCTTGTATATAGGTGTAGTCTCTCTACCTGTTTTACTAGAACTTTTTTTCTTGCAGTATTTAATACTATTGGCTGCCAAGCCCTTCTCGAGAGTCTCTTATCTTGCGTGGGCATCACTGGGGCACTATACTTCAGTGGTTTAGGTCCTATCTCATTGTGAGACTCAAGAGCACTGAGGTCAGTGGGAAACAATCATTCGAGGAGCCTCTAAAGTATGGGTTACCGTAGGGCTCTGTGCTTGGTCCGCTACTGTTCACGGTTTATGCTCTCCCTCTTGCCGATGTAATCGCCAAGCACAATCTAGGTATTCACTTCTGTGCAGATGACACACAGCTGTGTGCATGCTTTAATCCCTCCCTGCTTTCCACTGCATCAAACTCACTCAACTCCGTTTCTACATGTATTGCTGACATTTGTGCTTATATGACAGCAAACTTTTTCAACTTGAACGATGTGAGTTACAACTTGCAATTTAGGAGCTGACCAAGTGTTCCTTGGAAATTCGAAAATTAATCCCTCGAAATGGGCACTGCCCGCATATCTTCTTCACCATTTGTACAAAATTTGAATGTTCTGATCCAAAGTAACCTTTCACTAGACGACCACATCAGCTTACAGTCAAGTCTGCTTACTTTCAGGTATATAAGATTGCAACAATTCGGCCCTGCTTAGACAGGGATACCACATCAAAGCTGGTCCACGCACTTGTGACATCCCCTCTTGACTTCTGAAACTCAATGCTTGCTGGTATTTAGGCCTGTGCAATAAGGCTCATCGAGTTGGTGCCAAACTCGCCAGCAGGAGGAACCCTATATTTAAGGGTTCAATGGATGACCGACACCTGTAAACATGGATACCCTCTCATCTCTCACTGAGGTAGAACCTGATCGGTTGAACTTTTCCAGCAATAACTGGGCGTGAAGAGAGGTGCTTCCGAAGGATCTGGTGGTTCATTGTGTCAAATGCTGATGCGGCAGGTAGACTTGACTCTAATCTGCGTTATTCAGAAGGTTTGCTGTAAACCCAAAGCAGAGCAGTTTCCTTGGAACAGTGAGCTCTAAATCCCGATTTGAACTTTGCTAGCATGATCAGAAGAATTAGTATATTCGTTTAGTTGCTGGGCCATATCTGGTCCTTGTAGCTTGGGTATTAATGCAGAATGGAGAGCACACGAAATACTTACATTCTCACAATCTAGCGGAGGCTTTTTTATGAGTGGTCTGAGAATTATCGTCAGAGAGGAAGGAACTTCACCGATTGCCATAGATATATTTACAGTACTGTAATGGTGAGCAGCAGTGAGTCTATGCACCTCATAAGGAGAACTGCTGGCACTGAATATAAAGGACTACTGGTATTTTAGCCCGGGTGACAAGTTTTAGCAACATGTTCAGTATAGACTGGCTTGAAAGAGGTGAGAACCGAGCAGGGCGATGATGGGTTGCAGTCCTACAGGGACTGCAGGGGAGATTGCTAATCCATTCCGTCTTACAAGTGAATACAATCTGGAGAAACGCTCTATAAAGTCACCATCGGGATCACTGGGCAGTATGCTTGATTAGTAGGGGTTAATGATATGGCTGAAAATGAACGTTATCATTTTTGGGTTATTGATATGTGATTCCAGTACTTATTTAAGTTTGGACTTACCTGTAGCTACAACGGATCGATATGACATAGAATAATCTTCAAATGCCAAGTTGTAGACCCTAAGTCCAAACTTTTTGGTAGCCTTCTTAAGTAACTTTGAGTGTTCTTGCTCTTTTTTGAGCTCGGGCGGGACGGACCTGTCGTTTAGTCAAAGTTAACTCAAAAGGGGTCCGTCCTCAGTCCATTGCAGTTCTCCATTTATACTTAACCTCTGGGAAAAGTGATTCAGGCCCATGGAATAGGATATCACTTTTATGCTAACGATACACAGCTGTATTTGTCATTTAAACCGTCGGAATCTGCTGCAGCAACTGATAAACTGAATGCTTGCCTTGCCGACATCCGATCCCGGATGTTAGCAACTTTTCTTAAACTAAACGATGATAAAACTGAACTGCTGCTCATAGAACACCTTAAGTATTTGGCTAGAAGGCTTTGCTTTATAATAGGTGATGTTGTGCAACCATTACAATGCGCTTGGAATGTAGGTGTCGTTTTCGACAACTGCCTAAATTTTAAAAGCTTTGTTAAAAAGACTGCTTCCACAGCTAGCCATCACGTTCACTCTGTGTCTAAGATTCGGAGCTGTCTTCCACGGCAGCTTGCAAGCAATTTAACTAGCTCCTTATTTCCTTGGCTAGATTATTGTAATTCCCTTTTGTCCAGGCTGCCGAAAAAAGCCACTAGGGCACTGCAGCTGGCTATGAATATGGCTGAAAGGCTAGTGTGCAAATCCCAGAGTTTCGACCACGTGTCTCATTTGCTAAAAGAGCTAGGATGGCTGCCGATTGATCAACGGATACAGAGCAAAGTTCTTACCCTGACCCACAAGGCCCGCCACGGCTTGGCTCCTCCATACCTAGCTGAACTGCTGGACTAGTTTCAGCCTTTTCCTGCCCTCAGGTCCTGTATGGACAATCAATAAGCTGTTTCCCATTACTCTGCTTAAAGACTGTTGGCAGCAGAAGCTTTAGCTCTGCAGGTCCTAGACTGTGGAACTCACTGTCACGTTTCTTATGAAATGACCACTACTCGCCTGCTGCCACTATAACACATCTTTTCCAGTGGTCCTGAGCTGCTACTTCCATGTTACTCACTTTCTCAACCCCCCACCTGACTGCTATGCCTCCCACATTCCCTTTGTTGCGTGAGATGAATTCTGTTGGCGACCGAATGCCTCCCGAATGCCGCTTAGGCTATGTGTACGCTATACAAAACTCTCCTGCTTGACATCCACATAGCCTCTGTGGCTTTGTGGATTTACAGATGGAGATTTTACATTACATCAAGGACATTGGCTAGTAGCAAGCTGTAGCGTTGCATCAAGGAAGGATGGTTGGTGGGAGGATCAATTAAAAGGGCAGAGAATACCATTTGGCTGGGGACAGCATCAATGGCAGGCTTTAGGTTTTTATGGTTGATAAGTAATGTTAGATGTCTGAAATCCTACACATGACCAGACATGCCTAAATGTTGTCATCTCTCAAGTGGCATGGACGACGGGTTGCCTGTTGCTATAGTATCCCTCTGGACACCTCAGGCATGTTAGCTCATAAAGGCCGTACCATGAATGAGTTGATCTGCCATTATGGCATTTCTTTTAACCATGGTTGACCCATGCACGTGTTGTTCTGCTGACTTTCGAACGTGTCTGTTGCTTTCGCTCGATTTCTATATTCTCCATCAACATTGTGTTCTGTGACATGATTACAATTGGCCTGCCAACCACTGCATTTCCTGATAAATGGTCGACTTTAATGTTGATATTGCTGGTAGAACTGGGGAAAGCAGTGTTCGATTGGCACGTTATGTACTGCATCTGGATTAGCCAATATAACACACACGCAGCTGATTTATTTTCTGATAGTCCGCTAACATTACCACTCTCCTGCATGGCGACGTTGGTGACTCACTCTTCTAGCCGTCGTGGGTGCTGTTATCCACTGTTATGCTGCTCCTTCAGTAGTACAGTTTCTGTAGGGGCTAACCAGTGCATAATGCCCCTTTGATGAGGTACTTCCTAAATTTTTTACCTCAAAGCTTGGGGAAATTTAGAAGAAAAAATTGACTGACCTCGGCCTTGGAAGAGCATATGCTCTTGCTGTTTTCAAGCACAACACCTCTTCTGACGTTCTTCTTTTTTATTAACTCGATTGAGCACCAACCTCTCTACTTCGGTTCTTCCCTCATTCTGCACACCAGCAAAGGTGTGTTGACCGTCGCTTGGCTTTCCATCTGCCTTCCTCTCGACCAATTGCACTTGGATAATTGATTAGGATTTTAAGCACCACCAAAAAGGGTGTGAAATCGATTAGTTGCTTTAAAATGGCACGGAAGCTACCTTTATGTAGCTACACAAGATTCTTACTGTTATCAGGTGTTTCGACTACAGCAGGTATGCTTGTGCTGTTTAGCAAACGCTGTACATTGCCATGACCCGTCTCATGTCTTGTTTGTAGGTCTCAACTTTTTTGCTTCAAGCTCTAGTGGTCACCTCTTAACTGTTGCCTCAAACCCCGGTAAGTCACGTCACCTTGCTAGGATCATACTAGTTAATATCTAGGTTTTGTCCCAGCCTTTTATGTAAATCATTTGAAAAATAGTTTTTTCATCAACTACCACATATGGCCACCATTCGCGAGTTTTAGAATAGGTGCTGGCCTGATTCTGTCTACTTCATGATCAAAATATCTCGTCAGGATGGGTGGCCGCAAATTGTGTACTCTGTCATATAGTTTAGTCGTAGGCATCATTCTAGATATGAGTTATGTAGTGCGTCTCTTCTAATAGCCACACCCATTGGTATACCAATTCTAGCAGAATCACTGCCCTTAGCTTACTATGTCCAAAGGAGATCTTATGTCCTCAGTTTTACCGTCTGTCAAGATCAACAAAAACTAGTGTCATAGTGGCATAATGCCTCTTATTGCGTGTGCTGCCTGCCCCTTTGTAGTAGTAGAAAGTTGCCTGTGTGAGTTCCTACATCTATTCGTTCAGCTTGTGGACCCTTGCATATCGTCGGCTGCCACCTCAATTAGCAGTCGACCGGCGCCGCCCCTCCCCCCTCCACGAGGCAGCTGTTTAGTTTTGCGCTTTATCGCGTCTTTCGTGCAAACCGGCTGAGACCCACTGCTCATAAACTGTATTTTGCAGCTCAGCGTGCCTGCTTGCATGTTCTCTAAGCGCACTGCCATTTTTCATGATGAGACTCGTGGGAGAGCTTTGAACGCGCAGCGCGTGCTCAGTCCACTGATGTGGTCATACCGCTTATTTTTCAGATGCCGCTGCCTCAGCTAATTTGGGTTCAATTCATTTATTTTTATTTTTGTAGGCACTAGTGGCTGGTGGCAGCATGATTTCGGCTTCCCCATTGTAGCGATGTATGCATTAAAACCCGATGGTTTGCACAGGCTGTCTTTCGCAAGCATTGGCTTTGAAACGCTGGAGAATCTTGTCAGTGGAGCTGCAGCCCACTCCACAGCTTTGTTGCCACTTACATCGTCACAATGGATGTCTGGTCTCTAGTGAGTGTTTAGTGGTAGTCAATAATTTACTTATTTAGGTCTGTGCATCTGTTTGATGATACTTGAGCATGTGATTGATGCATTTTAGAGGCTTCGATATATTCTGTTTTAGAGAGTTTTGTCTAGCAAAGGATCTTGCCGAATTGCGGGCATAGTGGGTATACATGTTTACCAGTTGTGCCTAGCTCTCAACAATGTCATCCTTTTAATGCATTTTCTAAACTGTAATTGCCATTCTTAAGTCCAAGGAGACATGGAATATGGATCTATATGTGTGCCGTACCGGGAGTTAAGGAGTAAATGTTGAGAAAAACCGAGAAGATTGTTCCAACAATCGAATATTTGTACAAGGTACCTTTCAAAAGTCAAAAAAATGATGTCTCCCAGAAGTAAACTGGAAGCAACGTCTGCAAATAATGAGTTTACCGATCTCTGCATTATATGCGACTTGTGTCCCAACTTGTTGAGCCTCGGTACATTGAGCTACATGTTTTCAGCTCGTTAAAGTACATGCATGTGACTTTAAACAGCTTCATTTACAGTGTAGCTTTGAGCCATGTAAATTCCAAAAAAACTCGGCCAATACTGCATGGATCATCGTGGAAATTATGTGGAATTTCAAACATGAGTTCAGCTCTGCCTATACACTACTGCAGTAGTACATTTCTGATTTTGGCTTTCTGGATAGGTTTTGCAGTATATTTTATACGACATCCATGAGCTTTATATTCTGAAATCATTCATACTCAGCTGCTTTAGCAAGGACACACATGGGTGAATTTCTTGGAGCTGCAGTATTCAGCGCCAACTGTAATGTAATGTTATGTGTCTCAGTCTTTAACTTCACAAAGCTACACACACACTACGTGGGTGTTATGCAACAGTGTTTTCTATAGAGTTATCAGCCAACAGAGCCGTGCCAATACTGTGGTCCAGTCCAGGTAGTACCAGGGAGCTAAGCAGATTATTAGCCATTATTAAGTCATGAGCTGTTCCTTTGTTTATTTACAGCCCAACTCTTTACATCGGCGAACTTAACGACGGTTTATATGCGCTGCCATCATATGTTGACCGTAAAAGTACAAGCATAGCTGTAAGTAATCGTACGACCACTTATCACACTGGTAGTGAGTCTTGCTCTGTGGCAGTGTATGCAGGGTAGCATGGGTGGGGGTGAATTCCTGTGTGCTCTTGAGATGGAGGGTTGGTTTAGTAGTATAACTTTTATTGACTGAACCTGGCTCCATTTTTTCTGTGTACTTCTTTCACAGCTTTTTGCAATACCTGTATATTACTTTGCTATTTAGCAATTTTTCCGGCTATCCATTTTAGCCACAAGACTTTAGGCTATCGGTCATTGATGGGCCCATAGATCCAGCAAAGGATGATGTCATTGATCGAGACTCGCCAGCTGCAGCCGGTACTGCAGTCGGTCACGTGCTGAAGTCTGTCCAAAACCTCTTGCTTATGGGTAAGTATGTGGTACCTACCACCTTACAAACACTTGCACACTATAATCGTTTTGATCTGATACTTAGGTATACGTGCCAGTGTGAATCCAGCCACCTGACGTGTCTTTTATCTTTTGCAATAATAACAATAATAATGAGCCATCTTTTGTGCCGTAAGAAAATTCAATTCTTAACCTGGCATAGCTTGCCAGAGAGCAAAAACATAAGCAGTGAATTAGTATATGGAACTTTAACACTAGTAAATGTTTGAGGTATCTCTTGCAGAAATATCAGCTACACGAAATATAGGTTCTTGTGCATCACAAAACAGTGCGATTACCTATTGTCTAAAAATAGGTTTAGATGATTCATCAGCCTAATTTTATATAATCGGCAGATGAGCCTTGACGGCTATCACCACTGCTTGCAGTGGACAATAAGGGATCGGCCACTGTAGAACTCGAGCCTGCGACCTGGGTCGTGAAGAACAAACATCGTTCCCTGGACTAAAACTCAGGGGCAACCTAGTGGTTAAAGTAACAGATTCTGCTCTTCCGGGCTGAAATCCCACTGTGGTATAAGATTTGGCTAGCCGAAAATCTACTATGATTAATGGCACTTAAAAAAGACGACAGCCTTCCAGAATGAAATGTTTCAAAAGTGCCACCACCAGTTCATGACAGGCAGCAGGCCTTGTCTGCTTGTTATTGATGCATAAAGCTAAGTATACAAAAAGGAGAAGAAAGAATAGAAGATTTCCAAGCAATGTTCGTGTTTCCAGAGGGTGAAATGCCTTAGTGGATGCTCCATTCAACAGGATACATCTTGAGTGTCCTTAAATGGCAATCTTGTCAGTAGCAAAGTAGGACTGACCTTCTGCTCTGACCAGTCCTAGTGCAGTTTATGGCAATTTTAGCCTTTGGGAGGGTCCAAAACATGTAGGTCAACTAAGAAGTTTTTGATAAACTTGTGCACAAGCAGTGACCCTACGACCGTCACCTGTCAGCAGAGTATTCTTGTCCATCACCTTGAACTTAAAGTCTATTTCTCGATAACTTACGGTATTTGAGAAGAGTAGTTCTGCAGAGATGCTGGTAGTAGCAGTTCCCAAAATGTCATAGGATGGTCTCTCCTGCTAGTATTTGGTTTTTAAGTAGCTTCGTTGGGTTTCCATCTGGTCAATGGCTTCAGATTGCATAGAATGGTACTCAACCAGTAGGGCACCTTAGGTGTATCGTCATCAGTTTTCTCACTAGAGCAAAGTCTTAAATGTGGCATTTGAGGTTGTCATTCAGCTCCGCTTGATAGCAAAGTAGTTGAGGTAAAGCTTTTCTTTTTCATCGTGAACTATTTTCATTGGCTTGCATGCGAGTGGCTGAGCCAAGTAAGGGGCATGCTACAGTTAAATAGAGGTGCATTTTAAGAACTGGAAATTTGTTGTGTAGCTTTGAAGGTCAACTGAAGGCAAGTAACCATTGTGTTTGACCGAGTGATATTGAATAAGGAAGATTGAACATATTTCCTAATCAGGAAGTAATGGGTTTTGTGATCACAAACTTTTTAAATGCCTAGTTTATAGTATAGTGAGTTAACAGGCGGTAGAGTAAAAAAATGTCAGTCGTAGATTCAGTTCGATCACCTTTAGAAGCAGTGTATGACTAGCTTGTCCCTGTCATGCTATACAAATGAATTATATATATATATATATATATATCGATATATATATCGATATATATATCGATATATATATCGATATATATATCGATATATATATATATATATCGATCTCGTTCCGAATTGCTCCAGTGCTGTTATTGCGATCATATTGCAATCTGAGCAATCCTTCTGGCTTATTAAAACCGTAGCAACCGGCTTTGCCTATCAGCTAAAGTAGAGGCAATCACGATGGTTTAGGTGACCCTGTCAACCAGTTGATACGAGAATTTGCCCAGGGTAAGGTGCTCGCACTTCGAAATCCGGGCGTGGGTTCGGGTCTGCAGCAGGCAGTTCTTTGTTGCCCACTGCATGCGAGATGATAGTCGAAAAGGCTGTTCTACTGCTATACAAATCAGGCTTTCGAATCAGCTGAGCCTTGTCCTTTTTCTCTTTTTTGTTTTACTGGGAATGCTTAGTTGGATCGATTTAGCAACCAGCGAATCATGTGCTACATTGCCCACTGACGGCATTTGTCATATGCATAAATTTAGGTAGAGAATATTTTACGGTGGTTTTCGAGTCAATTAGCATCTCTGGCCACTTGGCAGAACACTTCGGAGGTGCAAGACGAGCAAGGGGTTGGCAACCACATATTGGGACTGTGCCTGGCTATCTAGAGTGGCACCTCTGAAACGGTATTCAAATTTAACTAAACATTGTAGAGTTTTTTCCCGAAGGAAATCGCTTTGCCGATTTTTACTTTTGATGGAGTGCCTGGTTCGATTTATGGCAGTTGATGAGGGCTCATTGGGTCGTAGTTAGCTCAGTCGTTAATATGTTTGCACTCGATGACCAATGTGGTTGGTTCGAGTCTGATAGCTAGCAACTTTACTTCTTGCTGCAAATTGGATGAAAACACTGAAGGCTTTTCTGCCACCGTATACATGAGGTAATTAAGCTGAGTTAACTATGCTCTACTTTTTACCCTAGTAGTCATAGGCCAGTTCTAGGATAATTTTGGTATGTGCATGCCAGAATACTGCATTTGTATAATAATGTTTAGTGGATTGCTAGCATATATGAATCTGCTGCTTATTTTAAGATGGAGCTTCGATCGGGCATACCAGCACATTACTTGTGTGCTAGATTTAAAAAAAATTCATATGAGCTTTTACTGTCATAATTGGTTAGAAGATTTGTTTCAGCTTTTGGACACTGATGTTGAGCATGCTTGTCCTTACAGAACTTGCATGCCAAGAAGACTTTATAGAGGAATTTTACACTACCTCATGGTCATCCCAGTCCTGAATTTGCCACATATGTCACGGCCTTGGCTACCGTCTGAATAGAAGCAGATTTGTTGCAGCTTGTTAGCAGAAAGTTGCAGTAAATAGTTCAGTTGTTTATAAATAGGTAAAACGATATGTCATATTTCTTTAAGTAATGGCTGTACTTTTACTCGTGAAAACTTGATCCGAAGTGCCGAATTACTGTGTTGTCTTACCGTAGCCTATATAAATGTCTGCACGTTTTAATTACGCTGTGGTGACCCAGCTGGGACTTTGGCACTATAAGGCCGCATGCTGTTATTGACCTAAAAGGGATTCTTGACTGCCGAAGCCTGCTTAGAGTGGAGTCTTGTAACACTGGGCCCAGATTAACTCTGACACGTCATTAATTAATGGACAGCAATCTAGGAAGCTGGCCCAAGACAGCATTGGCTCCCGAGGTGTCAGAACTATAGGCAGCAATTAGTTGCTTATTATTTCTTGAAATACTTGTACATACAAGTCTTATGCATGTATCAAATGTGACCCCTGTTAATTGATAACCATACAAATGAATGTCGCACTGTGCCCCAAGTACTTTGTCAGACCTTGGAAATAGCAGTAATCTACATTGCCTTTGAGACAGAAGTCTTCTAATGGCAGCTCTTAAGAGTTCTGTATCGAGTTTGACAAGTGAAAGTGGTTGTGTATTTTGATGCCCATCTTTCAGTCTCTTGTGATTATCGTTGATAGATAGTTAATTTTGTTTTCATTTTCGTGCTTTAATTGTTCTTCTACTGATGAAATAGTTACTTCCCTTCTGGCGCCAGCTCATGTGGACTGAACAGCCATTCCCACTGGTTGTCATCAAACGTCGATAATCTCAAATTGTTATGACAACTAATGGCTAGATATCGCAGGCTGGGTTTCAGTCTTGTCATTGTATACTATATGTTGCAGGACACCACCAGAGACCTATGCTAGATCATATATCAATTCCTCCAACGAATATGTCATCGGAAGCCACGATTCTAGCTCGGTCCGTACCGGCAGCACCACCGTCGCAAAGCTCCAAGGATCAGAACAAGAATACTCAACCACAATATCCCGACCAATCTTCGGATACTAGCTTAACATGGCATGCTTACCTCACCAAGAGGTTCTTAAGTGAAGCAACGATATATATTGTCACTGGTGTGGTAGCAGTCCTGGGCATTGTGGCTTTTATTATTACTATGCAAAGGGTATGTAGCCTGTCCTGTATTCTTGCCATTGGCAATGCATAGTGTTTTTGTCTTATCTTGTTCACAACTGGTTGCTCAGATAAAGAAGCCCGCTTGACATTGTTGGTGAGTCGAAGTACTTTGGGCTCAGTGCTTTAGAACCTTGTCATTTCTTTTTAGGTTTGACTAGCACTATGATTATTATGTCTTTTAAGGCTTATGTGCTAATCCCAAGATTATTCGTTTAAGACACCTGCCATTACGAGCCTTGTAGCATCACCGTGTCTGCTTAATTCTATGCAGGGAATATGCTAATCAGGGTAGAGCACATTAGTATTGCTTCAATTCTTGTTCTTACATGTTAATAGATGTGTGTCTTAAGCTGCATTTACAGTGGCCAATTTTGTGTGTGGTCATCTCTCCAATTAGCAAGATCAATAAAGGTAATCGGCAAAGAGCATCACAATCATCTTAAGGAAGTTGGTTGAGTTGGTCTTACGAAATTCAGACCGTGTAAATGTAACGAGCTCATATTCCTCCAGTGTCGGATGTCCCAAGTTCGATGGCCAAAGCTATTCGAAAACATTCACTTCACATGTAAGGACTGCTATCCGGTCAAGCAGTTTTTCACTTATAATTTGTTATTTGTCTTAAGAGAGTAACGCGGAGCAGTGCTACCTACTTACTGAACACCAAGACTGGAATGTGTATGCTTAGCTCTCAGTAAAAAGCCAGCTCGTGGTAGACTATCGATCGATCTGGCCCCTAGCTCTTTCCTCTGCATGATGGTATACGTAGTGAAAGTCGGTCCTGGTTTGCTTGCGATTGCATTTTGCTTGAATATGGCTTTTGTAGAGGCCATTATTCAAGCTAAGTGCAGGCCTCTTCCAGTATTCTACAAAAAGTGCAGCTGCTTACGTTAGGTTGCACATGCTGTAAACTATCCCTTCATGCCTTCTTTTTTGACATGCAAACTTTTGCTGCAAATATGCTTACAGCTCGGTATGGCTGGTGATATTTTATAACGTACAATCTTGCACGGCACATTATGATCTTGGTTTAGCAGATTACCAAGTACATGTACTATGTATCTCAAGACACTTTGCTTAACAATACTAATGCAGAGTGCTATCATAGGATTGTCTTCCGTGCGTCTATTCATTCACTCTGTGGCTTGCCGGTGTGATAGTCGTGCAATCCTACTGGTACATGCATGCACCAGGCAGAGTCAGTGCTTACAGGATTAGAGCTGTAAGCGTGAGGGGGGCTAAGGCTCGGTTTTACCATATGTTTGCTACATGCCGTACAAGGTGCTGCTGGCGTAAATAGATGGTAAGTAACTCGAGGTAATCGTTTCTTTTAGAGGACGGAGCATTCGATCAAGTTGCTGCTGGAGCGGCAGTTAGGGACTCCTAACCACTCCAACTCACCAGCAGCTTCTGTTGGAACTGTGTCAGATAATGATGAAGGCAGCTCTTCTCGTGGAGGCTCTAACGGTGACACCAAACCCGGCTGGGGCTGTGCAGGTTAGTTACCAATCTGGTTTTCTGTTGTGTCAAGCTCGGACAGCTGTTTTTGCTTCTCTTTTTTTTTTATTACGTGGAGAATATGTGCATGACTTAGCAGGTTATCCGGTTGAGCTGACGTAACTAGCCTGGTCGATGGCACTTAGAGAACATCTATTTATGTAACTAGCCCGTGAAAAATCACGAGGGAAACTCCTACTTTGCTTTGCAATGCTGGCGTTAGAGGGCCTTACACTACGTGCAGCACTGAGCTTCTTCTTCTTCAGTCTGTTCTTGTTGTAGAGTTTAGTGCATGCAACGATGCCGTTTAGTTTCGACAGTGCAACGCTGAGTGACTTGATCTGTTGCTTTTTCTCATTGTTATCTGTGACATTTATGCATATATTCGGCTTGCTTTTCTCTCCTTTGTTCCCTATACAGTGCTATGAAAGGGTCGCTTAGCCACAATGCCAGGCAGAAACCACAGGTTTTATTTTGAAACTAGTTGATACGCGGGAAAAAATCACATGTAGCTCCAGCGTTGCTTTGGAAGGCAAGCCCGAGTGACCCCTGACCTGCTCTGCTATCCACAAGTTTCCACCCACCTGCTACCATCTCATTATTTCACTCAAAACACGCTGAAGATCGCATCTAACTTAGTCGGTAGCAGTTTTTATTGTGTAGAAAAGTTGAACAATAAATAATTGCATGTAATTTACTGGATGCAATCAATAACCAGTCGATGCATCACGATTTTAGTAGCTTCTCTCGCAATTGCCTCTGCATTGACTCCAATTTACTTGCCAGCTTTGAGAGGTCCCACTCTAAATATTAACAGCTCGACCGACAAGTTTTCAGTCATCTTAATTAGAAAAATTGCACTTATTCGTGCCTCAATAAAGCCTCGTCCGATCAAAGCAACTGTTGCATCGCAACCTGTGACCTTAAGTGATTTTTCCATCGGTTCTGCATGCGATGTGGCTACCTTAGTAAAGCCTAGTAAAAAGAGCTCTTCTCCTGAAGACCTAATACCACCCCCTCTGTGTCTTCACTGGTAGACAAACTTAGTCCAGCCAAATGCTTCTCTGGATAACAGTGATGTTCCCATGTCCTTCAAATCGGCCATCGTTCTACCGATACCTAAACAAGTTGCATTGGATTCAGAGCTCCTCAAACTATCCCCCAGTTTCCATTCTTTCTTTGTCAAAGATTCTTGAAAAGATGGTTGTTGAGCAGCTTGTAGCACATATTGAAAAGAATAAATTTGTCAGAACAATTTCAGTTAAAATTCAAACGACATTTCTCTACTGAAACTGCTTCATGTAACCAATGACCTCTGATGCAGCAGCGATGACGGGAACGTCACTGCCCTAGCCCTGCTGGATCTATCAGATGCATGAGATGCTATTAATCACGATAACGTACTTGAACGATGGAGGACAATGATTGGTGTAGCAAACAAGGCACTGGTGTGATTCAAATCACACTTGTCCTGTTGTGTTAAATCTTTGTCGTCTGGGGGTCTGGTCTCATCCACCAGATCAATCACGTGTGGAGTCACACAGGCGTCGTCATTGGTCCTTTGCTCTGTTCTCCATTTATACTGAACCTTCGGGATAGGTGATTCGAGCTCCTGGAACCGGCTATCATTTCTATGCTGACGATACTCAGCTGCACCTGTCTTCTAAACCGTCGGAATCCACTGCAACGACTAATAAAATAAATGCTTGCTTTGCAGATATTTGATATTGGATTTTAATTTCCTTAAACTTAACGACGATAAAATGGAACTGCTACTTATAGGACACCCCAAGTATGTGGCTAGAATAAAGGATTTTGCTCTTCTGATCGGTGATGCCGTTGTGCGCCCGTCACCGTGTGCTCGGAATTTAGGTGTCGTCTTTGAAAACTGCCTACATTTTGACCGTTTCATTTAGAAGACTGCCTCTACAGCTGTTTGACAGATGGTTACAATTGAATAATTAGTGTATGTTA
The DNA here is from genome assembly GCA_009760855.2 of Cristatella mucedo. Classification (NCBI taxonomy): domain Eukaryota; kingdom Metazoa; phylum Bryozoa; class Phylactolaemata; family Cristatellidae; genus Cristatella; species Cristatella mucedo. Next base: position 12,452,142 of record WPIO01000008.1, on the reverse strand, counting down.
ATGTCTTGTTCGAATGCAGGCATCAGCAACAATCGAACTTAGATCGATGTATCTGGGGCATAGAAAGGTTTGGACAGCAGTGAAACAGGTTAGCCAATGCTATTAGCAAGTAATTTTGCAGTTCTTTCTTATAGTAGCATACTCTTTAAAGAAGGAAAATAAAAACTGTTCAAAATAGTTTTTGATTACCTTAGATCAGACGATCTTTCATCAAATTTTTGTAAAGTCGAAATGGAAATTATTTCCCCCTACTTTTTCCGACGAGCGAATAGTTCCTTAGGGTACCTTTCGAAGGACAAATATGTTTGAACTGGGATGGGAAGTTCTGACGTCTTCCGCATGAAAGAAAAAATGTTTTTGCAAACCGCATCTAACCCGGATGTAAACCGGGAGCAGCGTATCTACAACGGACAAACTTACCGATCTCTGCATCATATGCAACTTGTATCCCAGCTTGTCGAACCTTGGTAGAGCAAGCTACATGTGCAAAGCTTGTTGAGGTGCATCCTTGTGACTTGTATACAACTTAATTTCCAGTGTATGTTTGTGCCTTGTAAAATCCACAACTCGGCTAATACTTTGCATATAAGAGTGAAATTTGAAATGCAAATTCAGCTCTGCTTGTTTCATACGACTGTAGAAAGATTTCTGATTTCGGTTGGATACGTTTTGCTGTACATGTCCATGATTATGGAAAGTAAAGCTCCATGACATTTGATGACGTTTATAGCCCAGAATGAATGGACCTTCAGCAATCTAGGTGGGAGGCTACAAGTGTCGGTTATTGCACTCTTGTTTAAACAGGTTCCAAATTTGGCAAGTTTTTCAGCTAAAAATAGGCTATACCTAGTGGCTGTAGTGTCAGGGTGAAACCTGGCCATTATTTCATTGCTGGCATCTTCTAATAGAGAAATGACAAGAAGGAACAGCCTTTGCAATGAGCATTTGTATTGCCGAACTTTGGTGAGCTGTTGTCCATTTAGTTAACTAAAACTTGTGCGCTTGTCATTAAACGGACCTGGCTTCGAGGGCTTAAGTGTGCAATGGGGTGGTGGGTGGGTGCAATCCCGATTTTGACTGTTGTATTGACTACTAGTGACTTGTTGTGACAGCAGGCATATGAGGGCCAAGTGATTTAAGCATCCTCCTCCTTGATATTTCGTCTTCTGTTCCAGATATACCCAAAGGCTTTACGAAAGTGGGCAAGATCGCATTTAATCCAAAACATGTGCTTGGTCGTGGATGTGAAGGCACCTTTGTTTTCAGGTTTGTAGCAGAGAATGACCTGGCCGTGTTTGTGCAGCAGTAGCTAGAATGCCAGCACATTAGAATAATAATTTTCTATTTGTTTCATTCTGCAGGCATTAGAGTGCGGTTTGCTTTCATTTTAAGTGTCCATCTCTACTTCATGTTAATGCTCTTTTACTTGGAGTCGTGGTGGACATCTTTTGTCTGCGCTGATGGATGAGGGGCAAATTGCATTGCTCAGCATCGCTATGCACACTGGCAACGTTTATAGGGGTGTGTTCGATGGTCGCCAAGTGGCTGTCAAGCGTTTGCTACCAGAGTGCTTTAGCTTTGCCGACCGCGAGGTTCAGCTGCTTCGCGAGTCTGACCAGCACTCCAACGTAGTTCGCTACTTTTGTACGGTGAGTGTCGTGTCATTTGCTAGCGTGTGCACACGAATTCAAGACGAAAAGTGATGGGATAGCTTGGTTTGTGTATACTTTTGCAGTATGTGCTAGCTTCTTAAACGAGTCCAGTTGTTATTGCTGCTGATTGTTTGCTTGCTCAGGAAAACGACAGCCAGTTCTGCTACATCGCCCTCGAGCTCTGCGCAGCAACTCTGGAGGATTACGTGGAGAGGCGTGCCTACAGAGCCGGCGACGGAAGCGTCCGCTGTCCGGGACCAGCCAAGCTTCTCGAGCAGGCCATGGAAGGCATCGCTTACCTGCATTCGCTCGATATAGGCAAGTGCTGCAGCCTGCTCATATGCGACACTGCTTTGTTAAGTCTTCCCTGGGCATGTGCCTGGCTGTCGCCGACGTGCTGCTTTCATGCATGCACGTGGGAGAGGGACGGATGTTGACCGTTAGCAGTCCCCACATTGCAAGCTCGAATAAGTTACTAATGTGAGCCCGGTGGAAGGAGAATACATTTAGATTCTGGCTGGTGGCAACAGTGGCCATACTGTCCCGATTTCCTGCTTACAATTGAAGCTTGAAGCTGATAAGACGGCAGACTCGCCTAATATGTATCGGCAAACCCAGTGTCACCATAAAGTTGGAAGAGCTAACTCCGAAGTTTAGTTCAGCCGGTATCAATCCAGTGGCGTCTGACTGTAATCTAGGCGCACTATTCCAAAACAAGTCGTCATTAGATTAGCACATTGCCCTCACTGTCCACTTGGCCTGCTTCAGGTAAGGATCATCACTAAAATCTGGGGGTGCATATATGAGTACTGGAGCCAAACTAGTTCATGCGTTTGCTAGACCATGTCTAGATTCTTGCAATTGCAATCATTCCCTTTATTCAAGGACTTGCGGCCTGTGCCCTTTATCGGCTGCCGCACAACTCAGCTGCTCGACTGGTCTGTGGTCAGCAGTATAGCTGCCGTGTCACGCCACTTCTCTCTGAGTTGTATAGGTCCCTATCAAGCATAGAAACGATTTTCAAGATCTCCAGTCTGGCTTGCAGGTCACTTCACTCACTTGCACTAGCCTACCTGTCCGACCTCCTTACTCTTCCAATGAGCTATCGCACCATTCACTTGTCAGCATCATCTAGTCTTCTGGTTGTCCCTCTCACTAAAATGATATATTTTGGCAATTGGGCTTTCCCATTTGAACCACCGAAAGCCTGTAGATCACTTCCTGCAACCGTCACTACCTTGCATCATTTAACTCTCAGCTGAAGGCGCATCTGCTCCTGCCAGCTGTCCCTTCGTTCCCAGTGGAACTTTGCCCCAGTGGAGGACTTTTCTTTTCCTTTTTGGCCCGATGTGCTTTCCTGTGTAGCCGTGCCTGATTCAGTACATGCTACTTGTTACTAATATAAAATAAATAATAAATAAATAAATTGTATTACTTGCACAGGTTTCACTAACCGGTTGCCTGAGAGTCTTAATGTATGCTATAGCATGGTGGCCATTCTTGTTTGCTTTTGCATGCTCCAGACAGTGATTGCCACTCACTCTTGGATACTAATTCTCTAGCAGCAAGTTTTAAAGGTCCTGGATAAAGGTTAAGTTCTTTTAGTGCGCCATACAAGAGACTAATTAATTTTGGTGCGTGGCGAGTATTTGATGAGAGAACTTTATCATGCTTCTGATGTCGGATACAGCAATGTCTATTGCGTCTCCCGGTGCAGCAGGAAACTGTGGCGTCCTGCGATTTGAGTATAAAAATTGTATGGTTTCTCATTATAGTTCACCGTGATATTAAACCGCACAACGTTCTGTTATCGTTGCCCGATGGGCGCGGCGACGTTCGAGCCATGATATCAGACTTTGGTCTTTGCAAGAAGCTGGCTGCTGGTCGAGCATCTTTCTCCAAACGATCTGGTATCGCTGGCACTGAAGGCTGGATTGCACCTGAGATGCTAGTCACTGACCAGCGCACGGTATGCATTCTATGGCTGCCATATTTGGCGTCAAATGCCATTGTTTCTATGGTTAGGTGAATGCTGAGTTATCTGACAGAAGCTTGGAAGTAGCCTCGGGGATCGTAAAAGCATATCTGTTTGGCTATCGTCTTAGCGCAAACCACTGCTGTTACTGAAACCAAGCTGTGATTTATTCATAGACTTTGTGTGGACATTATAGTTTTGTGGTAGTTGCACAGTCCTTTTGGCTACTTGCTTTTCCATTTAATCTGTAAAATATATGAATAAGCTTCTTTTGAAATGGCTACCGGCTATGGTTTGAGACTCCCGTGGGAATGCTACTGTTAGCAGTGATTGCTATGGACTTCAAACACCTAACATACCCTGGAATGTAGGCGATAGGTCTGCTGCTGCTCTCTTTTGAGTGTATACCGACCTTTTCAAGACTGCTGACTTATGTAGACCCCCTCAGGTAGTTCTGCTGAATCTTTTTGGCATCGTTTGATACCGTTGATCACTAGCTCCTTCTTCAGTGCTTATCGTCTCGCTGGGGCATCACTGGCAATGCACTGCAACGGTTGAGGTCCAATCTCAGTGGCAGATTTAAGAGCATTGATGTCAATCGGCCGAAGTTAACCAAGGAGCCTTTAAAGTAGGCTGTATCCTAGGGACTTGTGCTTGGTCCCATCCTTTCGCAATTTATACTCCCCCTTTTGCCGATGTAATCGGTATCCACAATCTAGGCTTTGATTTTTATGCAGATGACACACAGCTATACCTATGCCTTGATTCCCAACAGCCTTCTAGCGCGTCAAACTCTCCCAACTTCCTTACTGCATGTGTTATTGATGGCATCCGCACTTAGACGGCAGCAAATTTTCTCAACATAAATTACGATAAAACCAACTTACTAGTTATGGTCGAACGTTGGGTTACTCAGAAATGGGAAAACCAAACCCGCACTTGAGCTTAGTCGGCATGTCTCCTGTAGCATTTGCATGCAATATAGGTGTCCTGTTCCAAAGCAGTCTTTCACTAGACGACTATGTGAACCCCAGAGTAAATTCTGACTTTCAGCAGCGGATTCTTACACAATTCAGGCGTGCTTAGACAAGGATACAATAGCCAAGCTTAACCCTGCATTTGTGACATCTCATCTTGTCTTTGTGCAGTAAGATGCCTGCAGTTGGTGAAAAACTGTGCAGCTAGGCTTTCCTGCCGTGAATTTCGCAACTGCCACATTACGCTACTCTCCCAGGCTTGCACTGCCCCCCCCCCAAGAAGCAGCATATTGACTCCAAGCTCCTGTCACTCATTTCTAAGTTATCGTATAATAATAATAAAAAAATATATTTGATAATGCACCCTCACAGAACCCAATCTCTTTCTAGGCGCTTTACAATTGCTGAAATTTACTCTTGCTCTGGCTTACATATAGGAAATACTTCCTCACGAGGCTCCGCTTCGTACCACTCTTGCTTCTGATTCAAGTCGCTCAGCTGTGCCTCTAACCAGCCTCAAATCTTTTGGAGACCACGCCTTTCGTCTGCATGCTCCCAAATCCTGGAACTCTCCCGACTGACGTCACGACACCCCCTGGTTTGACATCTTAACATGCGGTTAAAATCCTCCTGTTCCTCACAGCATTTACTATTTGATGGTGTTCGATGGCAAAAGAAGACATTGGCAGCAAACGTGCTTGCAATAACCTTCGGTGTTTGTGTAACATGTTAACAAAGCTGGTTTCATTGGTCACACAGACTTGTGCAGTGGACGTATTCTCAGCCGGCTGCGTGTTTTACTACGTGCTCACTGATGGAGGTCATCCCTTTGGAGATAAGCTGCACAGGCAAGCCAACATCATGAACGGCAAGCTTCAGCCCGATAAGGCATCCTGTCTAGGTAGGGAGGGCTGAGAGTCTATTCCTTGTCCATGCTGCACAAAAGCAGGCATGCTCAGTATTTGTCAATTTCTTAGGCTGCTGGCGTCCCCGTGTTCCATCTTTCAGCTAGCCCAGCTTTGCCTTTTAACGATAATGCGGTTTTCAGATAACTGTACCATTCACCTTGTATTCTGGATGCTGTCGGCTACCCCGGAGAAAAGGCCATCGGCTGCAGCAGTTCTGGAGCACCCGTTCTTCTGGAGCAAAGCGAAGGTGCTGACGTTTTTTCAAGTAAGCCTGCCGATGAGCTGCCGGGCCTAGTTTCAGACTGGCGTGAATATGATGTGCACCGGAAATCAAGAGTAGGAATTTGTAGGTTGGCTGGTCTCATCTCCGGCAAGCCCGATGAATCGATGAATAGCTTCTTGAGTAGGCTCTTCTGCTTGCTTGCAGCAATGGATAGCTCATCTGCTTGCCTGCCACATTGGCCAGTTCTAGCTCTAGCCGGTTGCTGTGCTTAGAACTAGCTTGCATGTTTGCTTTCAGGACTTGCCTGTTACTGCTACTGTTTAGGAAAGCCCTTTTAACATCGCCATAATGGTTTGACCCAGTTGTATTAACGACCGAGGTGAGGGTGAATGTATTTGATGACCGAGGTCGTGGGCTCGAGCCTCGTGGCATATGTGAAGTTCCTGAGTAAAGTGCTATTATGGCACTATACAAATGAATTATACATATATATTTCAAGATCGATTTCTTTTACCTCCTGCAGGACGTCAGTGACCGTACTGAGCGGGAGCCAGAGAACGGTGAAATCATGCAGTCGCTGGAGAACGGAGCACACGGTGTTGTGAAATTTGACTGGATACACCACGTTAACGTGGAGCTGCAAAATGGTATGCACCATAGTTTACCCTCTGAGATAGATATTTATGCAGTTGCTAGATGCAACTTTTCTGTGTAATAGGGGTCCAGTTTGATTGCAAATTTAACTGCCTGCACCTATCATATGTTGCCATATCTTCTCGGATGCAAGTTTCTCATTGGTACTGCCCATATTTTATCTCTTCTGCAGTTGTGCATCTTTTCCAGCATCGTATAATTTTCATGTTAATAATATTGATAATCATTTATATATTATTACAGCACATTACGAGAGAAATAAACCCTTTTCCGTCGCTTAACAAAGGCAGCAAAGGAAGTCAGCTGAACGACAAGAGTCAGAGAAGCTGGCGATGTGAGGGAAAACCTTTGGATTAAGTATTTAATGTGGGTTAGCCGGAGCAAGGGAATGAGGGAACCTACAATTTAGTGGTTTCATAGGATCTTGAAATTGAGTCCAGTGCTTTATGGGTTGAGCTACCGAGAATACTTTTTGTTCGAAGTTTAGTACATCCCTTTCAAGCCTCTCCTTTACATTTTCACCCAAGTGCTCGAGTCGAATCTAGGGCGAACTGTGTAAATGACATTCAGCCATTTATGGGTCAAGTCGTAGTGATGGTCTGCTAGTTGGATTCTTCCTATACTTTCATGAAGCCACATTAGTCGAGGGATTAATGAAAAGGGTCGCCGAGTACAGTTGGTGTAATGGTTGCAGCTTTTCGGAAGTTTACATAATAAACATGTGCCATTGAAGCCGAGCTGGGAAGGAAATTGAAGAGTCTAATGGGAAAGTACTCTTTGATCTTGTCTATTTGGCTAACAGAGAAGCTAGAAAACGATCGGCAAGGTCATTACTAGGGGTGCTAGGTATGGTGTCGACATTGGAGCAGTTTAGATGGTTCGTGGTAGACTTTGGCATTGTTGCATTGTGTATGTGTGATTTAACTATGTTATATATGAACTAGACTTGGCCTCACATAGCTTTATGGGACTACAATAGTCTTTGTATATCAGTCGGTGGACAGTCAGTCCCGATCTTTCATTTACTTTGTTGCTGTTAACATTAGTCAAGTTTTAAGGGTTTGCAATTGACCGATGTGAGTTTTGGAACCAAATGGGGCACATACAGAAGCAAGAATCAGAATCGCATGTGGTCAAATGTGCATAATTTAAATAATAGTGGCAGGTTGACAGCATGCAATCGTGCGAGAATTTTGAATGAGAGTCTGACCTTTACAGTAAGTATGGATGTTCACCTGAGCCAGGGATAGCGTGAATCAGCCACGGTATGACACTTGGCATGAAGTGAGTTGGCTGATTTATCAAAATGATGCCAAAATCGTATTGTAAGAATAGGAGGAAGGAGTATTTGTGGATGACAAAATTGAAATGCTACTGAAAAGTACGAAATAAAAGCAATCTTACTGACACGTGGTATTCAATAGATGCAGTAACTCTGCCATAGACATATGTTTTATTTACAGCTGCATATGGAAAAAAGTCTGTGGGTGTGGTATCGGTAACTGTCAGGCATTTAGGCATCTTTAGCACGGCAAAGTCACCATCAAGTATAATTTCAAATTTTATTGGATGTTTATTGAATTAGAACGAGCCTTGCATAAGCATAGAGTAGGAGTGGCCGTCGGGTCTAAGTGGGCTTGGTTACTACTAAATTAAAGTGATTCACTGGATGCTTGTGAGTGGATGTTCTGAGGGCCCCTAGCAATCTGAAAAATACTGGACATATGTCTCCTACTCTCTTCTCGATTGGCTTCCGGGCTTCCACAGAAGTTCTACTACACGCGATTCCTGGCAGATCTGATTATATGTAGGAATGCATTTGAACGACCATACCAAAATGATAAAAGGCATGCATGATCTTACCGGATAGTATGGGCACTAAGAGCCGGCCTTAGTTGGATAGCAACTGGCTGCAACATGGTTTCAACCATTGGCACATGCAGGCTGGACGGCTGGCAAAAGAGCAAGCCATTCAATATCAGTTTGCACCAATTTTGTATGCACGAAGCTTATATGCTTTTTTGTCGACTTTATCGGGTATGCCAATTCGATATCTCTAAGCGTTCTCGGGACAAGCATTTCTGTCGTCAGATGGATTGGCATCACAGCATTTGTGAGAAATGTAAACTAATTTCTTTGGCAACTATCACCAGTTTCCTGCCTCTGAGATTGTGCATGATCGGCCTAATAGTGATTTAGTCGGCTAGTTAAGCATTTAGCACATAAAAATAGGCTCCTTAGCATTACCAACATATATAATTTCAATATCCCCGAACACATATCCTGTCAATGAAGTCACCACCGATTCGCCAACCGATGGTGACCAATTGGAGGAGAGCGTCTGCGAATACAATGGCAAAATGCAGTACGTAGTTGAAAGTTAAATTTCATCTGAAACAGATCGACAGTGGGGGAAAGTAACAAATATCGATAGCAACAGAACCTGGACAAAATATTGCAAATTTTTACTACATTAAGAAAGAACTGCAAGATTGCCTGCCAGTTGAATGGGCTCGCCAGCTATTACGGACATTGGAGCCCAACTTGTAATGCAAAGTTGGGAGTTTTCTGCTATTTTTTAAATCCGCTGCTTAGCCAGTCCAAAATGACATGTGAGTAATTGATGTTGTTCAAAACGAACCCGCCTTCTGACCTTCAGCTTGACCCTCCTAGCCATTTTCTTCCTTGATGCAATACTTCAGCAATACGACATCCGCTAATAAGAAAGATGATTTTATATCTTACTAATTGACATGCCCCTCCGTCCCTGTCCAGATGCCCTTAATTTTATAGCAGACAAAGCAAGCAATGCATACTAATCTTAGGCTTGAAAAGGCCTTTGACAAGTTGGAGCTCACTGTCCACTGCTTGACATCTGAGGAGTATTGTAGATCGTTTGGATTCATTCTCGCTAAGGCCAAATCCACATTTTATAAACAAATAGTCGAATTGCAGGTAAACAGCCCCAACAAGTAAATGTCCACGATCGACTACCATGGTCGCTCACAAACAGGCATACTGTCCTATGATTCCAATGGTGACTCAGCTGAGCATTTCTCCAAACAAATTATAGATAAGATAAAACGGATTAGGGGCATCGTCTCTCCACTGCCGGACTGCAACTCCTCATCGCTGAACTGCCCTTCTCACTTTTCCCTCAAGCCCGTCTCTATTATTTGATTAATCAATTTGTCTGACAGTCTAATAAGACCACTGACCCTCTTGACCCCCTCCAAGCGGTTCTGCCCTTATGAGATGCATAGACCTGTTACTTCCTTATCATTAAAAAAGTATTGTAAATATGCCCCAGGCTACCGCTTAAGTTCCTGGTCTTCCGAATACATTTTTAAGTCACGTCACTCATTAAAATAGTCGAATGTAGCTCAGGAAAGCCTAAGTAAATTGTGTCCAAGTTTCCTTCTGCTATTCTGATCCAAGACACGAACGAGTGACGGCCCAGCAGCTAAACGATTGTACCAGTTCTTGCATCAGATCTTGCTAGCAGGCTCCGATTGGGTCGAGCTAACCATTCCACAGAAACTGCTCTGCTTCGGGTTTACAATGACCTGAATGATGCTGATCGGGGTGGGGGGCTTCTGTGCCAGTACTCCTGGATCCACCAGCAACATCTAACACTATATCTTTTTGATGTGCCTCTTGACATGCCTAAGTATTTCTGACACAGTACTACAAATTGCTTTCGGTTATTCGGATTTTTAGTCTCTTTCGAGGAGTTGTAATTCGCCTGGATAGGAATTTACTTCTATTAGGGTGCTATACAAACAACTCATTACTATTATTATTATTGTTATTATTATTATTATTTTTTATTATGGATAGTCCTTAAACAAGTATTGAGGGCCTCATGTTTATCCCAGACCCCGTCGTTTTTAATATCAATAGTCTCCCTTTGGCTGATGTCATCGTCAAACATATTTTCGGCTTTCATTTGCATGCTGATGGCACTCATCTCTTGTGTTTCTTTTAACCCCCTCTCAGCCTTGCTCTGCATCCGACTCACTTATCTTCCTCTCAGCATGCATCGACGACATTTGCACTCGGACGGCTGCAAACTTCCTGATAATGAATGACAAGCAGACCAACCTAATAGTTGTGGGTAAACATTGTCTCACCATGAAGTTGGAAGATCTCATCCTCAAGATTAATTAATCTAGCATCACTTATGTGAAATCTGTCCACCAAAGTGACGTCATTGGATGAGCACATTGCCTCCATTGTCAAGTCATCCTACTTTCAGCTGAAAATGGCAAAAATCTGGGCCTACTTAGTCAAGGGCACGACAGCCAAACTAATTAGTGCATCTGTGACATCAAGTCTAGATTAATGTGTTTTCCTTTATCGAGGACTCTTGGCTTAATCCTTGATCGTCAGCCATGGGTGAACAATTTGAACAACTCAGCAGATCTTCTGGTGTGTCGGCAACGATGTAGCTTACTCATCTCACTACATTTGTCTGAGTTTTAGTGGCTGCCTATAAAGTATCGACTCCTCTTTAAGAGACTCTTTTTTTACGTCGCTTTACTCGCTCGCACTAGCCTACATATCCGACCTTCTTGCTCCTCCAGTCACGTGCTTTTGCATCACCTGTTCCTCGGCTTCCAGCCATCTTTTCGTTCCTAGCACTGAGCTGAAACCTGTTGGTTAACGGGCTTTCAGTCGAAAGTCTTGAACTTGCTTCCGGCTGCTTTCAGCAGTGACGAAAGCTTCGTGAGTAAATGCATTTTTTGGACTGGATTTGGATTGAGAGAGTGTTAGATGTGAGATAGCAGTCTTAGTAGTTGTGTAGGTACTTAATAATGGCCACAACAGATGAAAAGTTCACACCTCATAGTCTCCTACCGCAAGACATGTTCACTTTATTGTTAGTGTGCAGCTGTTTTCGTTGATATTCACACACACACACACACACACACACACACACACACACACACACACACACACACACACACACACACACACACACACACACACACACACACACACACACACACACACACACACACACACACACACACACACACACACACACATGTATATATACACACACATGTATTTATACATGTGTGTGTCATTTTGCTTCTGATAACATGCTATCGATTCGAACCACGTATTACAGATTTACGCAAATACCGGACGTACAACGGGAGATCTGTTCGTGACCTTCTACGTGCCATGCGAAATAAGGTATGGCCTACAGTCATATTTTCGAGTTAGTGTGGTCTTCCAGTAGCACCTTTCAGTGTTAGTGACACACTTGTTGTGTGAATGTTAAGTATAAAATATCACGTTTGTGACTGGCCGGAGCTGCGTGTTCATTATCGGCTTGCGAATGGCAGGTCCCTTGACCTTATCTGTAATTGTAGAAGCATCACTATATGGAATTAGGTGAAGAAACCCGCAGAGCGCTCGGTGCCTTGCCAGATGGCTTTGTAACATACTTCACTCAACGCTTTCCAAAGCTGCTAGTGCATGTCTACAATGCAATGCGATGCTGTGCAGACGAGCCCGTGTTCAGGCAGTACTACACTTCATAGCAAGCATGCAACGTGCCCTGCATGGAATTGAGCTTTACGATGGCTCGAGCATTAGCTTTCACTCAATTACTTGTTTCTTGAATTGCCAAGAACTCTCACATTTTGTGGGAAACACTCACATGTGCAATGTCAGTGCTTCTCAGGCAGTGCTGAAGCAGAGCACGAGTGTGCACTTTATTATTTATTGTATACGATATTGCATCCTTTTCAATGATATAAAGGTGCCATGCATATTCATATTCATATGCCAGTTCATATTTTCATTTATGTTGCATTCCTATGCCTAGCATGGGCTGCTTTATTTTTATCTATGAAATGAATAAAGGTTCTGAGCAATTAAACATCTGATGGAGCTAGCGGTTCCGGTGTGCAGATTAACTCGGATTCCTGTATTTAATTTCATCAAAGCTCCATCTGCTGCTGGCTCACCCGTAATGTTTGCTGCTGCTGATCTTGCTGAGTTTAATGAACTTTCAATGGTCGTAGTTGGCTCGTCCACAGAGGAAAAGTGCCCTGTTGGGCCACGTGTCTCTTTTACCCAGGAATCGTGTCGCACTGGAACTTTTCGTTCCTTATCTCAAAATCATAAAAGCAAAAGCTTGTAGGTTTTTTGAGCTGTCTAGTGTTGCTATACTCTTACCTAGCAGTAACGTGCCCCTGCTACCGTTGAGTAAGCTGTAATGTGCTTGGACTGGTCGTGATATTGCATCAAAATGACAACTGGTTTGCAATATAAAGCTGTATAAGATTTTCATCCACAGTCACAACCTTAGTTGGAGTTTTCAAGTCTTTTATTTCACTGGGAGGCTGCCAAGTGTGCACCGGTGTAACAGGCTAGTGTATCCCCCCTGCCTATAGCATACCCGGGGTTAAAACGGCCTAGGCCATTTTATACCCGGGGTGTACCCTGCTAGGCCAAACTATACCCCTCCAGGCCAGAATGTGCCCTGTCTGAAAGATGACGCAGAGCACGAATTTAACTGTAACTTTAATTATTGTTTGTTCAGTGGCAATGATCCGAACAGAGCACATTCTCAACAAATTTCCGACGATATCTGACAAAACTTGCACCAATATCTGAAAAGCATATACATGACAAGTGAGATTGTCACTTGTTCAATTGAAGCAGTTTTCAGAAGCAGTCGGAAGCTGTCGTCACGGTCTGCGTCGCTGTGAAGCAAAAAGCAAAATTTGAAAACAAGTTGTGGTTTGTGGATTTAAAGCCGGATAGCAACAATCTCAAACCAGCTGGGCGACACAGACGGCTGCCCTTACAACTGAATGTGAGTCCTGGGTTTCCGAGGCTATTTGTTAAAGCGATGTCCGCTCAGAATTATGCACTATGTACATGTTTGACCATCTGTAACGGCGCAGAGTCACAATAAATAGACGCATCGCTATGCTGGAGAGTTTTCTACAGCGTACACAGAGCCCGAGAGCTTTCGGTGCACATACGATAGCCCTAACATTCCGACTTAAGAAACACTTTGCAGAAAAGAGGAAGCAAGTGAGAGATCAGAGCAACGAGTGCCTAACGATTAGAACGGGGAGAGCAGGTGCCAGGGTCGGTACCGGCACAAATTTCTGAGTTATCACGTAACGATGGGTATTCCACTTGATAAAGCGCCCTTATAGAACTCAATCTCTTTCTAGGCGCTTTACATTTGCTGCAAAAGAAACACGATTGAATGATGAGTGATATCATGCTTGATAAACAACATGAATAACATGGTAAAGGGTGACATGCACAGGGTCAGCATGCAAATGTGATTAGTGGCAGCATGCACAGTGTCAGCACGCATAAGCACATGAAGGACGAATCACAGGGACCCACTAAATGCTGTGATACATAGGGGCGTTTTAAATTTCTTTTTAAATGTGGTCAAGTCAGGGGATGCCTTGGCGAAAGTCGGGAGTGAGTTCCGGGCTTTGGGAGCATACGAACTAAATGTACGGTCTCTAAAGGATTTGAGGTTTGTACGAGATATAGATAAATAGTTAGTTTCCGAAAAGCGGGTGGTACGATGCTTGGCCTGGTCGCTCAAAACTAGTGATATGATGGAGTATAATTTTAATTAGAGGGGTATAGAGTGGCCTAGGCAATAATATTCCTCCGTGATACAAAAAAAAAAAAGTGGCTTAGGCCGTTTTAACCACAGGTATATGTTGGCTGAATCCGCTTTACAGCCATGGTGCCGGGCAATTTCACCTTGACCTGCAGTGCCGCACTGACTCAGAATACCATGGCTATTTTCGGAGCTGCAGACCGCTGCTGATTGGCTGTATATCACGTCTACCTAGGCCAATAGGCCTCTGCCAAGGCCACATCAGCTACGGTTGATCAGGGCTGGTCAGAGCTTGATCATGAAAAGAAGCCAGTAGTATCAAGATTAGTGTTCGTGATGGCTTGCTCAGCCTTGCATATATGCAGTGAACATGGCACTTAGGAGTGCTCTTGACAAGCATACTCCCGTTCATTCCATCCGTGTACAGAGTGTGGAGATTCCGTTCAATTTACAAAAAAAACTTCTTAAGGTGCGTAGTGTTAAGCGCAGGCATGAATGTTTTTTAAGAAATCAGTTGTTGTAATTGATTATTGTAATTTCCTTTTGGCTGAGCTATCAAAATGAGCAACTAGGCCACTGCAGCTGGCTACGAACATGGCTGCAAGGCTAGTCTTCAAGTCCCAGAGGTTTGAGCACCGGTCTCCTTTGCTAAAAGAGCTAGGATGGCTACCGGTTGATCAACAGATACAGCGAAAAGTTCTTACTCTGACCCACAAGGCCCGCAATGGCTTGGCTCCTCCATACCTAGCTGAACTGCTGCACCAATTTCAGTCTCTTCGTGTCCTCAGGTCCTGTGTGGACAATAAATTAGCTGTTCCATTCCTCTGCTTAAAGACCGCCGTTGGCGACAGAAGCTTTAGCTCTGCAGGTCCTAGACTGTGGAACTAGCTTTCACAATTCTTACGCAACGACAACTACTCTTCTGCTGCCGACTATGGCACATTCTTTTCAGCGGTCCTGAGCTGCTACTTCCATGCTACTCACTTACCTCAACTGCTCTCCTGACTCTGCTATGCTTCACACTTTCTCTTTGTTGCGTGAGACGAAGTGTGTTGGCTATTGAATGCGTACCGAAAGCCGCTTAGGCTGTGAGTGCGCTATACACAACTCTCCTGCATAACACACACATAGTCTTTGTGGCTTTGTGGAGTTACAGACGGAGATACATTACAGTATTCTTTGTCCGTATTTGATACGGTTCACGTTCGGTTTGTTTAAGTGCGTTATTAAACACCTTTATTTTCTCGACCATTGACTGGTGAACGGCTTCACGGCAGCACAGCGTCTCACAGGTTATGGGCCCAGCGTTCACTGGCGACGTTCATTCGGAGAAGTTTACGGGTGAGCATTGGCGCTGTGGAGTACCCAGGCGAAGTTCAACTTCTTTATCATAGACCTGTGTCGTAAATGGCGACGAGAGACGGCCCGTCGATGTTGTATCTCTTACCGGTAAGAGTTGCAATAGAGACGAAGAGGACGGTAAGGCACAGCAAGAGTTTGACCGGCGTACAACGAAGGCTTTGTCTGTGCTCGTCGTGGCTGTCTTGGATTCTGTGCTTGCTTATGAGTCCCCGTATTGGAACTAGGGCAACGGTTTCGGAGGCGTGGCGGAACCTGGATGCCATAAATGCTTCGAGAACGCTGATGAGAAGACTTCTCCTACACCAGAAGCTTGCATCTATCTGAATGTCAGAAAGTGACGATGTCCAGGATCGCGAAAGCGAAGTTAAGCAGATTGCTAACATGCTCCAAGCTGCAGGAGACACTATACCTGTGGAACAGATTGTCATCCGCATGTTTAATGGGCTAGCGGACTCGTGGCAGCCGCTGATAAGTGCCGCCATTGAAGCAAGGGAGATGCGCGACTTAACGCTTGCTTTGTTCAGGGCAATCTGGTGCATGAGCGTCTGAGTGGGGAAATCGGCCGTCCCATCGACGAAAGTGTGAAAGGGATGGCTCTCATGGCTTTGAATGAAGCCTGGAAAGCCAGCAAAGCGGCTATGCCCACTACGCACGGCAATCAGCACGCTTTCAAGTTTACCTGTAAGCGTCTCTACTATTTGGTAGTCGGTCACAACGCCTCACGATGTTTTAAAAGGTAGAGAGAAGAGAATGCCAAACCTCGAGGCTAACACCTTGACTGACGACTGCCTCGTTTTTACTGCTGACTCGTGTGCCTACTAGCTTCTGTAGCAGCTGGAGTGTCTTATAGATTCTAGAGCCACTCAGCATATGTGATATGAGCCAGAACTATTTACACACTGCATGAAAATTGATTGCAGCGCTGCGGTTGGTGATGGATAAGTGCTTGAAGCGACAAGCATTGGTACGGTATGTGCTCAGCTGCGTGTTGATAGTACCTGAGGCAAAGCTAAACTGCGAGATGTTGTAGTTGTATCCAAATTTGCCAAGAGCCTTTTTTGTTAAGCCAACGTATCGAGAGAGGTTTTAAGGTGGAGTTTGATGGTAGTCGCGTTTCATTTACCATACCTTGGTCAACTTAAGTGGCTGCTTCTGGCGTACGACATGTGAGACTTTTCTATCTGCTGAGTACTTCCGTGAGACAGCATGCAGCAGCAGCTGCTCACGCATCTAAATCTGTCCCAGGTTATACGACGAACCTTTACTCGGAGATTTGTGCGCCAGTGGAGGATGCCACGAAACTCCTCGAACGACTTGCTTCTGCAGAGGCTGGGCAACAGGTGCTAGCTGCGACTGACAGCGCGTCTACGAATCAACCTAATCTGTAGTATGGGTTAGTGGCAGAGGCTGTGACTGATTGCCGCGATGAGTCTATGACCTAGCACGATGCTCTGAGCAGCATGGCAGCACATTTGTGGACTGCTGCTAATGATAATGAAAATGTTTCTTTAAGCAATCATGTCCGTGAGGCTTTCCAGACTACCCGAGGGCAGGCATGTCGTCAGATGCAAAGCTGCCTTTAAGGTGAAGCTCGATGCAGAAGGGTCCCTTAACTGCTTAATGCTCTACTTCTTTGCTCAAGGCAATTTTCAGATGGTTGGCAATGATTTCACCGAGATGTTTTGGCCAGTTGTTAAGTGCAACTCTCCGAGAACTTCCTTGTCTAATGCTGCCATGATAGAGTTCCAGATTTATGAAACTGTCTGTTTGTGCGACCAATGTTGGACTTCGTACACCCACGTGACCGGCACTGGCTGCTCAGAGAGGGGAGGTGTTGGCTGAAACCGCCTCATAGCCATTTTGCCGGACGATTTCACCTTGACCTGCACTGCAGCACTGACTAACTAGGACACGTGGCTATTTTCGGTGCTGCAGACCACTGCTGACTGGCTGCAAATCACATCTACCTGGGCCAATAGGCCTCTGCCAAGGCCTCATCAGCTACAGCTGATCAGAGCGTGATCGTGAAAAGAAGCCAGTAGTAGTATTAAGATTAGTATGCATGACGGCTTGCTCAGCCAATAGTAGTCATGTAGACTACTTTAAAATTGGGCCCGTTTGTTGCTTATTCTTTGTCCGTATTTGATACGGTCCACGTTCTGTTTGTTAGCTGCTTAATTAAACACCGTCGTTTTCTCGACCGTTTACCGGCGAATGGCTTCACGGCAGCACTGCGTCTCGCAGCATACTCCGACCTGGGGGCTGCAGCCTTTTACACCGGTAGCAAATAGCAATAATGAAAGAATGGTCTTTACATTTTGTGAAGGTGAAGGCTGGAGCTGGAGCCGCTGACTACCGAGTCTCGCTCACCTGGTCTTTTCATTTCCACCCACTGTGGGCTGCCGATCATCCCGCTGCCCTATTCAAATCAAGGCGGAATGCGAATATAGATGCAAGAAAGACAAATTTTGATAGGTCCTTTCTCGACCTAGCTAAATCACCGCATGCAGGTCTTGCGACGCGTGCGGAACAGGCGCACAGAGTTGATGCAAAACTCTGCTGACAGGCTTGCCTCTCGCGAACGTAACAGCTTCCTTATGCTAGGCGGCACGTCGCACTGACCCCTGCACTGGCCAGCTCCAAGATATAGAGCGTAGTATCTAATTCAAAGTCTTGTCACTCACTTTTAGGGTCCATTCATCCTCATGCTCCGCTCTACCTAGTCGAACTGTGACCCAATCAGGCTAGGCACCGTACAGCCCACTTTTCCGACTCAAATCCTGTAGATGTGCCTCTAAACAACCTCAAATTCTGTAGAGTCCGTGCCGTAAGCTCACAGGCTTCCAAATCCTAGAACTCACTCCCTGCTGACGCTTTTAACTGTAAGCTAAAAGCGCACCTGTTCTTCATAGCATTTGGTAAGTCTGTGTGCATTATCCTTTGTACGCTTATGCATGCTGATGCTGTGCATATTAATACTAACTGTGTTTTTTTACAGCATATTTCAAATGCCTAGAAAGAGATTACGTTCTCGGAGGCGCTATACAAATATATTATCTCTATAATTAATATTATCGGCCGCGATATACCAGTTGTTGTTTGTGCTTTTTTAGTACGGTATTATTGCGAGCGCTGCGCGCGGAATATAGAGAGCAGTTTCATTATCGTTGGCACATTGCGAGCGCCAGGTCTTAGCACGTTGCAGGCGTCGAGCCGATACCCTCAACTCTTGAGGGTCGCGCAGTCGTTACACTCAATGGCGTTTCGTGCCGCACGACGGAAGCTCATACCGAGATAAACGGGATCGTTGTGAGAAAAACTGCTCGGTGGTGGCTCGACGTCGTCTCACTTGGATGTGACTTTTGTAGAGCCCGTCACGCTAGATATGAGCTGTTCATGAGCAGGAAACCATGAGGTATGATCATGATGTCAATTTTTGTTGATCTTAGGCCGACTTTTTCTCAGCGCGGTCTAATGTTGGTACTATATGCCGATTTGAGTTTAGCGTATATCTATGGCGTGAATTATGCCTGTGTGAAGCTGCGTTGGTTAGCGAGCGAGCAAGAGTTGACTGATAAGTCGCATTTCGTATTATCCCGGCGAATTAAATATAGTGGAATGTCGTGCTGCTTAGCGGTTGAGTCCTGCGCTGCCGTTTGTATAGTCACGCTGTTTTCAAGAAACCGTTTAAGGGGCGTTTTAGGGCCTGACCTCATTGTTGATAATAATAATAATACATTTTTACAGCTTCCTCAGAAAACTTGCTGTCTTTCTAGGCACTGCACGTATAGTAAGCCACGAGAGTGAGTACTGTAAAAGGCATGCAATAGTTGCAACTATGTGCCGATGGGCTCTCGTTCAATGCATTGTCATGGGGGCACGAATAAGCGTTGCTGCTCGAGGTATAGTTTTATTTGCTTGCGCATATACCACTACGTCGTAGCGGCCAAGTTTTCCGTTAGCTGTACAGTTGCAGTTGCAACCGAGCTGATTTCCGAGTTCCTCATTATTCGAGGTGCCGCGATGCATCCGTTAGTGGCTCCACAGCTGGCAGCGCTGCACCGGTACAGCAGCTAATACGGCGTTGTCTATGCATACAGGCAGCCCACTTTCTGCCATGAGCACTGTGCCCATGGCAGGATTTTCAACATGGTCTCTTGCGTCTGTTTATATTTGCGTTAAAGGAACACGTTTTGAGATATCTTTTCGGCTTACATTTTTGTACCAAGTCACAGTGTAACATTTTGCTTGTAATCCTTGGTGTTGCACCTGATCTCGAGCTTTGTGCTCCTGTATGACCTATCGCGACCTTTTTATGAATTAATTTACGCCCTGGTCATGACTTCATGGCCGGTGTAAGCTGGTGTTTCTGTTTGACTGTCAGATGTTTAGTGTTGAATTTATTTGTTGATGATCCAAATTGGTGTCTGCCCTAAGGCTTGCAATGCGTCAAAGTTTTCGCCTGCTACAAGTATTGATCTCTTTATTGTTTCGTACTAGGCACGAATTGCACGGACTTCAAGGATAATAACACATTATAATTCCATGTTGTTATTTGAAAGCTTGCCTTACTAAATTTGCACTTGTTGAAAACTTATTTCAGTGGATGTGGAAGCCTATCTATGGGGTGTGAGTGCTCAGTGGCGGGCTCTCGGTGAGCACACGATGTTCTGTTTTTAAGCATGGTAATCATGTCATAAGATGTAATCGGTTTTGTAAATCATTTTTAAATCATTTGGGTCTGGGTACTGGGTTTTCTGATTGGTTGCTTAGGTTTGCATGCGTTTACTTGATGTACATAAGTCGTGGGGATATTGACACCCATTCAAGAGACCCGGTATTCCTGCCTTTTTGGACATGCCACTTGCAAAACCTCAGTGGGTAGCTGCTGTCTAATGCAATGTTCGTGGCAGCACTACGT
Source organism: Cristatella mucedo (assembly GCA_009760855.2). NCBI lineage: Eukaryota > Metazoa > Bryozoa > Phylactolaemata > Cristatellidae > Cristatella > Cristatella mucedo. Next base: position 12,431,849 of record WPIO01000008.1, on the reverse strand, counting down.
TGTTAGGTCAGGACTGTTTCTGCATGCATGCCGGTATTTGGTGCCATTGTAGTAACACTCGTAATCTGAATCCCGGTTTTTTCTCTTTCTGACTCGGTGGTGCGTGTTCTAAGCATGTGATTTTTAATCCGTGCACCTGCTGTATGGGAGACATGTGTCTACACATGCCGTTTCATTTCACATACTCTAAGCATCACTCCTCACCTGTGAGAAGTGGAAGTGCATGCATGTTCATTCATTACTTAGCAGACTGGTAACGGGTAGTTGCTTTGTTGGCCTGTCCCTGACTAGCTGTTGCTCACGTGATCAACAACAAATGATTGTGCTGTTGGTTGACTCGGCTGCTGTCTTGTGCAGCCTGCGCAGTCAGAGCGTAGTCAGATGAACGAGTTGCACTGCCAGAGCAGGCGATGCTACAGACATATGCGTCTAAGGTGCTGTCGGTTCTCATTTTCGACAGGGACCTTTGAGCCTAGCCCTGATAAAGTCACTGCAGCACTAGTAAAAATATTATATTTATTGTCTATAACACCTGATTTTTTTTATAAACACGTACCTGTTTTTATATTTAGTATATATTATATATTTAATATATATATACATATGTTATATATATATTAAATATATATATATATATGTGTTGATATTTATATTATATTAGCCGAGCTAGCCGTGGCAGCTCGAGGGAGGCTCGTATTGCTGCCAGGCAGCCAAAGAGCAAACTGCTGCTGAATTGGTTGAGATATGCTAGTGCAGATTGGCAATGTGCAGAGAAGGACTGAAGGACAGACTCGCACTCGGCTCGGGCTAAAATGCTGTTGCTGGGTGGCCTGGATTCCCTTCGATTTACCGAAAGCCTTGCTATTCCACTTTTCGGTCTGCTTAAAAAAAAGTTGCAGTTACTACAGCCGTGCACGTAGTGACTAGATGGTTAACATATTGGTTTGGATAATGGGATTATTCTATGATGGGAGCCCATACTTTCTACGTGGTCTTGATATCTTAGTCATGCAGATTTCGATCTCAGCAAGCATGCTATACAACCAGGAGGCAGACACGAAATGTTAATGATCATGCGGTCAAGAACTAGGACGCCTGTTCATAAAGTAGGATATATCTTAAGTTAGAGGTGCGTTATCATCGTGGGTCCAGAGCCAGTCATTGGACTGGAGATGGCTGACCTAGAATTTCAGATTGAGATGGGGAGCTGGCATCTTGTTGCAGTTAAGTTGGCTGTGTACACAAGCTTCGTTTTGGCATTTTCTGAATCAAGGCTGACTGAATCAAGGTATTTTGGTTAGAAATATGCGAATACTTTCAGAAAGTAGCTGCAGAGTAGGCATATGGTGGTTGGTCGCTTGTGCCCCAGGCACGATTGGTCTTCGTGAAATTTATAGTATTTTTCATTGATCTGCAGCTATCCATGGTGTCTTGTGGAGGTTGCTATATATCTAGCCCACTCCCTGTTGTTGCTGCAGTGTACACAGCAGGAAAAGATCAGCAGACGGTGAGGACATAGACGAGCCAATCGCCAAGCGTATAAATGAGTTGCAATTGAGGTAAGCTGTAGTCGACAGCAGGGGTCTTGGTGCTGTGGCATTTTTTTTAATCGATGTAATGTGTTAAGCGTTTTATTGTGTACCTAGCAGATGTCAGCGATAGTGGTTATCTATTTCCAGCAAGGCAGATGCATCTGCTTCTCAGGAATCCCTCCAGTATGGAGCTCCTATCGTCAATGGCTACCATGTGGCTGCTCAGCCTGCCATGTTTCCACCAAGCCATGTAATTCTTGGCCACCACCTTGACGAGCAGCCATCTACTCGAACCGAGTGTCTGCAAAGCAACATGGCTGATATGAACTCCCCATACTATGAGATAAACAAGCTGCTGTTTGAGGCACATATAGCTCGAGAGAAGCGGCGTGAACTATGGTTGTCCAATGGAACGTTGGCAGAGGTACAAAAGTGTAACAAGCAGCTTTGCTATTAGTCTAGTCAAGCAAGCAGCGAGCTTGACATCACTTTTTCATGACTTGGAAGCACACGTGAGTTTATCTGTGGGTCTTATTTATTTTTGGTTATTAAAGGTGCAGCATGTCAACTCTATGACTTGGAGCTGTATTAAAGTTTTTGCCTGCTATGGGCATTGCTCTCGTTCTTGTTTTGCATATCGATGGATGACATGGCATTTAAGTGTAGTACATCAGTAGAATGTAGTACTAACTTAACCGGTCATTGGGGAACAACTTGGCTCAGTAAGTCTCGTGTGATTTTGCATGGCCTATTTGTGAGCGACTTTCATAACCGTGCAACTATGGGTATCTTGGGCAGTTGCACCCGACGGGGCAGATATCACGGATGTTCGCGATAGGCTTATAAACAATACTAGCTGATTTAACAACCTCATTTTGTATAGTGGCTTAACGGCTTTCACCATCGCTTGCAGTTGGCAATATAGGGTTGCCCACTGAAGGATTTGAACCCACAACCTCGGTCGTGTAGAGTGAGCCCTTATCTCCTGGGCTATCACGGCCCCAATTCACGGCGTGGTCTTCGAAGGACTTGCCAACTGATAATATTTGAGTTGTGTAGAAGTTAATTACGCAATCTCAGGTGTCGCACTGAGAATTAAGCCCTGTTCCAAGCTTGGCTGGTTCAAATAACCAAAACGAACTTATCCCTACAATCCGCATGTATATGCTTACATTGCTCTGGCATTTGGTGACTAGCCTAGCACCCGTGTTCACCACCTATAATGTTTATCACCAGTGGCCTAATGGTTTTTAATGTAGTGCAGCCAACATGGAATTGCAATAATCTAGCCTAGACAAAACGAGGGAGCTAGTTAAATTTTTGAGAGCCACCGTGGAAAATAGCATTAATAATACATTTGTGTAGCACCCTCAGGGAACTGAATCTCTTTCTATGTACTTTACAAATGCTGTGTAGAAATCATCACCAAATAATTGTTGTTAACGTCCGCAAGCAGCAGGTACAGTGTTTGTAGATAGAGATCGGATAAGGTGGCTAGCTGTGAAGGCAAGGTTCTTAATACAACTTTCAAAATGTTGGTAGTTGTATAAGACAACACCTAATTTCGAGCACATAGTGGACGGTCGAACCAAAATATCACCTATTTGAAGAGCAAAGTCTTCTTGTTCAGCCTCACGTTTAAGGTGTCCTATGAGAAGCAGATCGTTTTTATCGTCATTTAGTTTAAGGTTGCTGAACATCCAGGATGAAATGTCTGCAAGGCAAGCATTCAGTTTTTCGGTCGCTGAAACAGATTATGAGTTTAAATGAAAAATACAGCTGAGTATTGTCAGCATAGAAGGCTTATCCTATGGGCCCAAACAATGGAGGCTCAGCATAAGTGGAGAACAGGAAATGATCGATGTTCTACTTGAGCGATTAAGAACAACGATCGGCAACGAACGTCTGGCAGATGAGGCACGGGCGTGGTTTAAGTCGTACTCGTCTGATCGTACTCAATCCGTGTCGTGTGGGGCCAGATCTCACACGAGACGGGTCACCCGTGGAGTCCCTCAAGGGTCTTTGGCCCCTTGCTGTTCTCCAGTTATACTCAACCTCTGGGAAAAGTGATTAAGGCCCATGGAATAGGTAGGATATCACTTTTATGCTGACGATACTCAGCTGTATTTGTCATTCAAACCGTCAGACTCTGCTGCAGCAACTGAGAAACTGAATGCTTGCCTTGCCGACATTCGATCCTGGATGTCGGACAACTTCCAGAAACTAAATGACGATAAAACCGAACTGCTTCTCACAGGACGCCCTAAGCGTGTGGCTGGATTAAAAGGCCTTGCTCTTTTAATAAGGATACTGTTGTGCAACCATCACCACGTGTTCGAAATTTAGGTGTCGTTTTCGACAGCTGCCTCAATTTTAAAAGCTTCATTCAGAAGACTGCTTGTACAGCTTGCCATCACGTCCGATCCCTATCCAAGATTAGGAGCTGTCTTCCACAGTGGCTTGCAAAAAATTTAACTAGCTCCTTAGTTCTTTCTCGGCTTGATTATTGTAATTCCCTTTTGGCTGGGCTACCAAAAAAAGCAATAGGCCACTGCACCTGACTATGAATATGACTGCGAGGCTAGTCTTCAAGTTCCAGAGGTTTGAGCATGTGTCTCATTTGCTAAAAGAGCTAGGATGGATGCCGGTTGAGCAACGGATACAGAGGATACAGAGTTCTTACGCTGACCCACAAGGCCCGCCACGGCTTGGCTCCTTCGTATCTACCTGAGCTGCTGTACCAGTTCCAGCCTGTTCGCGCCCTCAGGTCTTGTGTGGACAATAAATTAGCTGTTCCATTCCTCCGCTTAAAGACCGTTGGCGACAGAAGCTTTAGCTCGACAGGTCCTAGAACTGCAACTCGCTTTCACAATTCTTACGCAACGACAACTACTCTCCTGCTGCCGACTATGGCTCATCCTTTTCAGTGGCCCTGAGCTGCTACTTCCATGCTACTCACTACCTCAACTACTCTCCTGACTCTGCTATGCTTCTCACTTTCTCTTTGTTGCGTGAGATGAAGTCTGCTGGCTACAGAATGCGCACCGAAAGCCGCTTAGGCTGTGAGTACGCTATACAAAACTCTCCTGCGTAACACACACATAGTCTTTATGGCTTTGTGGAGTTACAGACGGAGATGCGTTACATTACATTACATCGAGGGCGGACCTTTGTGGAACTCGAAAGGTGACTGGTCTGGTGAAACTTGACCGCCGCACGACGCCGGTTGAACACGGTCGTGCTAGTGCGATATGAATCACGCCAGTACCTTGTCTGCCAGACCAATCGTTGCTCTCAATGGTTCAAGTAGGGATATCGTGGTCAATAGTGTCGAAAGCAGCTGATTAATCCAGCAGGGACAGGGCAGCGACATTAACGTTACCGTTGCTTCACAGGAGTGTATCTTAGTAAGGTTACTCATTATTCATTTCAATTGAAATGTGGGCTGCCGCAATAAATTAGCATAATCAAGAAGTGTCTAGTGAAACTGGTGACGAAGCTTCAGTTTTTATTCGTGCTAATCTGGGAAGTAGACTAGTGGTTACAAGAGAATCCGTCTCACTGGATTCCAACCGTAGGGCAGCCAGGTAGTTAGTAATAATGATTTCGTATTTACTACAACGTCCGCTTAACTGTTATTCTTTCTGGTAACGGCGAAGTGGGTGCATTGGGTACAACCCTGAGGCGTACAGCGTGCCAAACGGACCGAGCAGCCGTAATTCCGCTAATTGCGTCATCAACAACAACGCTCTCGTGGAATAAAAAACAATCGCCTACGTGTGTTAACTGTTGTAGTTTGACGCCACGACAGCGAGCAAGCGACGGTACATACACACCGAATGTAAAAGAACAGCTGTGTATTTGGGCTCGCAGTGCGACGGGTCACGGCCGTCTTCTCCTGCGTCCGCGTTCTCACTGCCCTTTCTCTGCAGGCCGTAACTCAGCCTCAATAAGCCATAAGCCCAATAAACCATAAACCCACGGCAGCACCATAAGAACTCACCTGTTGGTGCGACAGTTGCTAACAACTAACGCTTATCGCAATGGCTCACTGACCGGCCGAACGGTGCCTAAAGAGAACGTGTTCCCGTCTGATTCTGTCACCATATATCCACCAGATCGGAGGTCATAAATAGGTAGATCTGGTTAAGTAAGCCACTAACCACACTTGCATGCTGACCCTGTGCATGTCACCCCTAACCATGTTATTCATGTTGTTTATCGAGCATGATATTACTCACCATTTAATTGCGTTTCCCTTTGCAGCAAATGTAAAGCGCCTGGAAAGAGATTGAGTTCTCTGAGGGCACTTTATCAAGTGCATTATTATTGTTATTATTATAATTAAATATTAATCTCCGTATTTTGTAAGCGGTAACCAGTTCCATGTCCGTGGCCAAGCTCAAATTTCGTTTTTTTTCTGTATTTTCCATATTAACGTGCTTATTTATTAACCGGGGTATGCACGCATACAATCGCGGAAAAATTGATGCAAAATGTATGACATTCAAGATATTTAATGATAAACGAGTTTTCCTGAAAAGTAATTAAAGAGTTTAAGACTATTAATTCATATTAAGTGCTTAAAACAAAGTTTCATACATTAAGCAATTTTAGGCTATTTAGGGAGATTTGTGTGGTTTGTGTTTCTGTGTATGCATGATTCGATCGTAGACTGGGCTCGCTGGCACACTGCCAGTGCAGGCCCGTACCAATACCCGCACCAACAGGTAGTGCCCTAAACCACCCCTGAGTCCAACAGCTGATGGTTGTGGCCTAGGGACAGGCCGGTGCCCAGCTGTGGTTTGCAGGCTGTGGTTTATCCACAGGCCAGCTTTGTCCTCCCGCCAACTCGCAGGATGAGTTGTGGCTGGGAGTCGGTGAGGCGAGAACGCCAACCTGGGAGAGGGGAGTCGAGTGGAAGAAGGGGCCGAAGGGAGCCGTGCGCCCTTCGGCTTCCTGCGTCGTGCAATAAACTGTTGGTATTGGTCATCTGCTGTATGAATCACACGATCACACGACAATTTGAAATTTGCCTCGCTTGATATTTTTGAAGTGACACTTAACGAAGCTATACCATTGTAATCAAGCCTATATAATTTTAATTGACGTCAGTGAGTGAGTCCGTGAGTGAGTGATTCCGTGAAAACCCTAGTTTGCGAGGTCCACAAACGCTAGCTGCTGATGTCAAGCGTCGGCTGTGATCTTCATGACATGTATAATACTACTACTACGATGATAAGAGCTATAATGTGTTACTCAAAAATATTAGAAGAGAAGTTCAGTAATTTGCATATGCAGCTAAAATGTGCAGCTCCTAGTTGCTATTGAACTCAAAATTGTGCCTTCAAAATAGTATGTAATAGTTTTTATCATCAAACGAACTTGAATTTAGTTTTGAATACTTGTTCATTTTTTCTTCTTTGAAGATTGTTTAACAAAAACAACAGACTTCAAGATTGCCCGAACTAGTGCGGCTTACGTAACGTTGGAGATTGTGTAAATGCATACGCTTAGATTGAAGGGACGTCAACTGATCATGGCTTCCCTTGGGTGTCCTGAGAGAGTATAGGGCGGCCAGACCACCGGATATGCTGCTTTTGCCGAGTTGTTTTTACCGAAGTCAGGTCCCCTCTGTGGCTTAATTCTCTGCTAAGCCCCTTTACTCATACCTGCACATGCTTAATCTTGCTTATGCTAGTTTGGAATGAGAGATCAAGATTAGATGCGATTGGTACGAGGCTGACACTTGATTTAGCAATCCGCTGTGTAAGTCTCTCGGGTCAAAGTAGTGAAGCCCACTTTGGTCGCTGCTCTGGAGCTCAGGGCAAGGGTTGAGGTGCTCGCTTTTAACGATCGAGGTCAAGGTGAATGCACCTGATGTCCAAGGTCGTGGGTCGAGCCCAGCGGCATATGTAAAGCGCCTTGATAGAGATTAAGTTCTCTTAGGGCGTTATAGAAATAAACTACATTTCTTAGTTAAGTAATATTATTGTGCAATCTGATTTGTCAAATTGTTTGTGCAAATATTTTTTTTAGTTTATGAAGCCACATTTAACAAAATCGCGAACAAGGCCTGCTTATATATATATATATATATATATGTGTGTGTGTAGCGCCCTGCTGGCCTTGGCTGAATTTTAGCGAGAACAAGAGCTGTTCGGCGGCGGGCAAGAGCTCCTTTGTCCTGAAGCAGTGAGCCAGAGACTAAGCGCTTAAGAGCAAGCCAGGAAGCTCTGAGACGAGCAGTGGCGATTCGGCCTTTAGAATTGGTCCGATACCCGCGGAAGCTGCTGATAGATGTTGGCTGGCCTGTCAACCTCCGCCTTCACTCGTTCCAAGAAAGAATCGTCTGGAACCCATTCGCCATTCAAGCTGGACAGAGGTGCCCTTCCAGTGGCCTACTGACGGTATTGATTCCTTGCCGAAATGGGCCGGGGTGTCGGGCCCAATACCACTAAACGCTTGCCCCATTGTCTCAGCTTGGTATTTAAGAGTCGAGCGACGCTCACTCTGGGTCTTTGGTGTCTTTTGGTCTTGTGTCTTTGGTCCGGCTCCGCTCTTCGACGCCGTCGGACTCGTTTCTCTGAAAGCGAGGGAGGAGGGCGGGCTGTCCGCCAACGATGGACGGAACAGGACAAGACAGCGCTAGGAGGATTCGGTGGACTCCACCGAATACGGTCGTATCGCGCCCGAGCTGGAATTTTGTGATTCTTTTGTGTTTTGTGTGCGCGCGCTAGCACGTGGTCTCGGCATAGGGATTTGCCGGTGCGAGCTAGGCGTAGTTGGCGTGTGTGGAGCCCTAGTTCTCCGATTACGGTTTAGGCTCCAATTTGAGCTCCGTCTATTTGGGTCGTTTCCCAGTATAGATGTAAGTAGCGTAAGTGTGGAGACGTGTTTCCTCCGCAGGAGTGCTTGAGGTGGCATGTGTGGAGTATTCCTGCCGCACTGGTGGAAACCGAGTTCTAGTTCTCCGGTTAGGGTTTAGGCTCTGGTTCGGGCTCCGCCTATTTGGGTCGTTTCCCAATATACACGTAAGCAGCCCCAGTGTGGAGAAGTATTTCCTCCGCAAGAGTGTTGGTGCTGTTAAGAACGTGCGAGGAGTGTGGAGATAAAGCTGAACTAGACGCGCAGCGACTTTGTGCGCTTGCGAATAAAGTTCAGTAGAATTCCCAATTTGTGTGTCTCGCTTTCCAATTCACGCCGCGGACTCACGACCCCCTTTAGTAACGATAAGCAGGTCAGCGCCAGAAACGCTCGTTTCGTGACGGCCAGCTTATTGCGCGTAGGCGCGCACCGAACGGCAGTAGGCGCAAGGCTACGCCGCTAGGTAAGCGGCAGGTCAAGCCTACCCCGCCAAGCCTTCGGCGTTATATATATATATGTATATATATATATATATATATATAGGGGCTGTTAAATAAGCTACTATATATATATATATATATATATATATATATATATATATATATATATATATATATATATATATATATATAGTAGCTGATTTAACAGCCCCTTTTTTGTATAGCGACAGAAGAGCCTTGACGGCTATCACCACCGCTTGCAATGGCGATAAAGGTTCGCTCACCACAGTATTCGAACCCACGACTTCGGGGCCGAGGTCGTGAAAAGCAATCGCCTTACCTAGTGAGCCATAACGGCTCACCACTTGCTTCAAAACCTGGGGCGTTGCACCGTGTCGCCTCTTCTCACGACAACCAAAGGGGTTATACAAACTGCTTTTGACTTATGCACCCCCATTTGAGCTAAAATCATATCTCGAGCTATGGCTTCGCCCCTTTGCATCGTCTGGTGCAGCACCAGCTTCTATCGGTCACATAAAAGAGTAAAAGTAATAATGATAATGCATTTGATATAGCGCCCTTAGAGAAGTCAATCTCTTTCTAGGCACTTTACATTTGCTGCAAAGGAAGCACAATCGAATGGCTAGTGGTGACTCACTCAGCTCTGCGGTCTACGTTTGAGGCGATCGAAATAAGGTTTTTCACGAGCGCAAAATAATACATCCGAGTGCAGAGTTTAGAATGAGTGGGAGCATACGAACTCTCAACGACGATTCTTGCCTCTACCGTCCAAACAACCAGAGCGCCCTACCGAACGCACAGGCGAGAGGATGTCGCTTTTTGGGCGAGGGTTCGTCAACAAATCTAGTCTTAAATGTAATCTAGTAGTCTTGCAAGATCTGAGGCTCCTGGGCTCTGACCGGGGCTTGAAACATACACTGAAACCAAGACAGTTTAACTGGTCTCCATTCCTGGGATGAGAGGAACCGGATGTCTCTCTCCGGTCCATGCATGGGTCGATTCTTATCGTCCAAGGTAAGCAGGGCCTGTCGTCGTCACTTCTGTGCACATACGCGTGCAAATCACCTCACAGTTTGTTTCCTAAGCAACGCTAGCTTGCCTCGATGGTTGGCAAGTTCGCCGACGTCCAAGCGTATGACGTCGGCAAGCTTAGGGATAGTCTAACCCATTCCCTCCTTCGTAGCGCCAGCAGCCGGTATCCTCGTTTGCCCTTAGTAGTCATGTTCTAAAGCGGCCTTTCATTAGATGACCTCATCAGCTCCACAGTTAAGTCTGCCTACTTTCAGCTACATAAAATTGCTAAAATTCGGGCTTGTTTAGACACGGATACACATCTAAATTGGTCCATGCATTTGTGACATCCCGTCTTGACTTCTGTAACTCACTGCTTGCTTGTCTACCGGCATGTGCAATTAGCGCTTACAACTAGTGCAACACTTTGCAGCTAGGCTTGTCTGTCGTGAGCGTTGCAGATGCCACACACCACTTCTCATCGACCTGCAGTGGCTACCAGTCAAGCAACGCATCGACTTCAAGGTTCTGTCGCTCACTTTTAGGTCCCTTAATTCGTTGGCTCCAGCTTACCTATCAGATCTACTGCCTCACCAGGCTAAGCATCGTAGCACCCGCTTTTCGGAATGTAACCGTTTACCTATACCTCGTACAAACCTCAAACCCTTTGAAGACACCTTTAATTCATATGCTCTCAAAGCCTGAAACTCACTCCCCCTTGCGTCATGACATCTTCCGATTTGACCACATTTAAAAAGAAGCCAAAACGAAGATATTTATCACAGCATTTAGTGGGTTCATGTGATTCGTCCTTTGTGTGCTCATGCGTGCTGACACAGTGCATGCTGGCACTAACCATATTTGCATGCTGACCCTGTGTATATCACCTCTAACCATATTATGCTTGTTGTCATTGAGCATTTTTCTACTAACCATTCGATCATACTGCTTTTGCAGCAAATGTAAAGCGCCTAGAAAGAGATTGAGTTCTCTGAAGGTGTTCTAACAAATGTGTTATTATTATTATTATTTTCTTTATTATTATTTTATCAATTAACGGATAATGATGTACAGTTTGAATGGTCGGCTGAACCCGATGCTTTTCTCAGACCCCTGAAGCAAGCGTTTGCAACTGTGTCTGCTCTCAATTTTCTAGATATGCGATGGAGTCAGGGGCTGTGCACGCACCAAGTAACGAACAATACGGTTATGATCAACCGGTTTGGTGAAACAATGATCCAGTTACGAACCCGTTTCCGGATTACGAACCGAACCCAATAGGATAGTAAGAACTTCTTAAGTAGTTAGGCGTATTAAAGCCATTGAACGGATCAGTTGTCAAAGGTTTCCAAACAAGCGCCGGAAGGCAAGGGAATTCATATGAATTCTTTGAGCAATGAACTGGGCCTTGACTGTACCATTACCTGAGGCCATTAAACGGCAAGAGTGGGATAAGGGTCAAGGGTCAAGCTTAAAGAGTAAAATCTCCTCAGGGAGAGTTATGCTATTTTTTAATGTAGGAACAATTTCTTATCGGCAACGAATTAAAAAATTTCCCATCGCATCATTTGGGAAATCACGATCCGGGCTACGGTAATGTCCTGGGCTAAGAATCCAGACCAAGAAAGGATTAAGCTCAGTAACAAGGACCTGTACAATGCGTAATGAACTGAGACGCTGGCTTGTGTTGGATTTGTGGTATGCTGTCCCAGTGCTGTAAAGGATGGATGCGTGCGAGTAGTAGCTTATTTGAGAAAAACAGTTAGCTGATTTACAACCTCATTTATATATCGGCAGACGAGCCTTAATGGCTACCTACAGGCATTAACGGATAGCCCACTGTAGGACTCGAACCTAAAACCTGGGTCGTGAAGAACTGGGTTAAGACCCAGCAATAAAGTATATTTAGTGGTCCAGAGCGGAATGACTCTGTGACGAGTAAGGAATTCTCAGCCATTATAAGAATTCTGGGTAATAGAGGTTTTTGTCACGATCCGTGCTGACCATACAGCCCTGAAATAGCTCCCTACACTAAAATACCCCGAAGGATAATTTTCTAGACGGATACCAAACTAGACCAGTATATTTATGAGATAAAACATAGAGAGCTTGAATGGCACCTGGAAATACCGACAGCCTGGCTGACCCTGTCTTGTCTGGAGACATTGTGTCATCGTATCGAAAGGATCAAGGGTCAAGGCTGGGTTATCGGAGTTATCGGTGGAAGATGATGCAGAGTCTTTCTCAGACGCAGCGCATAAGTAGGAGAAGAGATGGATGCAGAGGATACCACAGGAGAGCAGGTAGCGTGGGATCGGCCAGCGTCTCTATCCGTAGCAAAGTCACAAAGTATTACTGGTCACAATGGGGCATGCTTAGACTCCATCTGGAACTGCTACAGCGAAATCGGGTATCTGCAAATGGTCTGATCCCTTGGTTGATTAGGATGACTAGGAAATAAAGCCCATGGAAGACTAATAGAACTGCACGACGATAGGGCCGCGGGTGGACACCTTGGGGTTGACGAGACACAGATTTTTCACTGGGGCAGCAGTTCTATCGGGTTTATGTGAGTTAGCAAGAAGAATGGTGCAAATCCTGCTTGGCAACTGTGTCAAGAAGGTGCCCGGGGTGCCCTAGTGCATAACATCAGCTTTATTTGGCGGACGATTCAATGGAAGGGGTCGCTGTGTATATATATGCTGTACTTGCGGCGGCTGGCCATTTCACTACTACAAAGCGTGGCAACAAGTCATGCGCATTTTAATGGATTACGAGGCGGGAAGCCCTCGGGATTGATATTGCACTTGATAATTCGAATGGGATTCCAAGCATTCCAATGGCTAACAGGCTGAGAGAGACGACTCGATCATGTAGGCCGTGCTTTTACTAGGCAGATCCCGTCGGCCGCCCGCCGGCGGCCGCTACGCCATCGGCACGCTGGGCTGGCTGGGAGGAGCGCCCGCGCCCAGGCAAGCCCGAACTCACTTCTTGCCGCCTTGCTCCCAGCTCTTCCCACTCCTCCTGCTCCCGCTTATTCGCTCCCGTTCCTCCGACTCTGCTGGGAAGTGCGGCATGCGACATTCGAGGCAGAGTGATCCGGCCGAGGGTCCTGCTCCAAAATCCAGCTGCAACTCGAAGTGTGCAGTCACTCAGCCGCAGCGAAGCTTTCTGGCTGGCTCGACTGAGCAATGCTGGCCATAAGGCCGATTTTGAGGGTAGCTATACCAAACTATAACGAAATAATTTGTATAGCACCCAAAGAAAACTTCACCTCTATTCGGGCCTTTCAAAGAACCCACAGAGCTTTTGCTGTTCGAACAAACTACAATAACCTCATTGGATCGGGTTAGAGTGCATTCAAATAATTGGCAGCTCGGGTTGGTCGCCGTAGACTTGACGGTCTCGCTGGCACACGTCAGCTCATGACGCGGCGGCGGCGGCGGCGGCGGCGGCGGCGGCGGCGGTCGTCGCTCTCAGCCGCCTGCGTCGAAGCGGTCGGAGGGCCGACGCTTCGCGCGAGAAACGAGCGGAAGCTCGCTGGCGGCCGTCGTCGTTGCGCCATCTGCGTCTGGCTGCACTGGCTGCACCTCGCCACTGCCGCGAAGCGAGCGCTGTCAGAGGCTGACACGTCGGAGCAGACGAGCGAACTGCTGCTGCAGCCGCCTCCGCAGCGTCCCACAATGGAACTCGAGCTGCGGATTTCCGGTCGACCCGAGCAGCTGCCAGAGAACGAAATCGGTCTGCGATCTCTTTCCGGCGTCGTTGCACCGATGATTCTCCGGGCTTCGCTGCTCGAGCGCGGTCTTGTCTTCAGCGATTGTGTGTCCATTAGCCTATTGTGTCAAGCAATGCCTCGCAGTGTCGTCGTGCTGGGAAGAGGCTACTTAACCGTCATTAGCCGTGTAGTTTTGGCTGGAGCAACTTGGGACTAGTGGGGTATTCCCGCGTCTGTCGCACAGACAGCGCATGAGTCGTCACCCGCACGATGCGCCAGGTTCGCACGACGAGCGCTTCCGCGTACGAGCGTCGCAAAACAAAACGAATTTTCGATTCGTGCATTCCCGCGGCCCAGGGTCGCTCGTGCCTCTGGACTCGGTCCGACGGACAGCGCCAGCAACCGCTCGTGCGTCGGTACGCCGTCACAAGCTTCAAAACTGACCGACGTCAATCGCACACTTAATATGGCAATCGAAGGGGGGGGGAATGCCAGTTACCGATTAGCTCGAACCGTACATACGCGAACGGACGCGAACCCACGACCTGCTACCATTCTTCAATGCCAGTCTTCCGATTAGCTCCAGCATTTCCATCCTGTATGGACTCGCTGTGCCCCTACCGCTGAAGCAGGCGCACGGGCTGAACGGTGGCGGCCTTTGATAGAGTCGTACTAAGTGGTCCGTCCTTGGCTAATCAAAGGGCTACCTAAACAACGCCAAACAAGAGTTTCTGGCGAGCCGTATCTCAAACTCGGTTGAGTGTACGCTTGCACGGGCGTGAACAGCTTCACGGCTGCCACAATGCTGAGTTTTTGGTGCTGGCTCCGAGCCATTGTTCGCAGCTGCGGCGAGCATTCGAGCGGCTAGTTCTTTCCACTTGGCTCTGCTCGCGGCGAACAATGGCAAAGGCTGGCCGCGAACCGCGAGTGCTGCGCGAAAATTAACAGGAGGACCGGCACGAAAGCGAGAGGAAGTGTGTGACGTATTTAGAGCGACCTAGAGAGGATGGAGGGAGGGGGTGTGTGAGAGAGGGAAGGGAGAGGGAGGGATGGGTGGGAACGAGCGAGAAAGCGCGAGAGAGAGAGAGAGAGAGAGAGAGACGTAGAGAGAGAGAGACGTAGAGAGAGAGAGAGAGAGAGAGAGAGAGAGAGAGAGAGAGAGAGAGAGAGAGAGAGAGAGAGAGAGAGAGAGAGAGAGAGAGAGAGAGAGAGAGAGAGAGAGAGAGAGAGAGAGAGAGAGAGAGAGAGAGAGAGAGAGAGAGAGAGAGAGAGACGGAGAGAAAGCGATATAAATGTATTGTGGGTATAGGCCGCCACTCAGCACCGGTTCATTAATCCGCCAGTGCTTTAACCCGCCCTTGATATTTTCTTGTGTTTATTAGAAATAGGGGCTGGACTGTTTCTGGGAATTATGTGTTGGGCTGTTTCTGGTAAGTAGTGAAGTCGAGCGGACCCAAAACGTATGAGGTACACACGATTGACACGGGCAGAACGGTTGTACTTGCAGAAGGTAGTAAAGGGCTGCCTGCTTCAGGACTCGCGAAAACATCCTACCGTCATAGGGTGCTAGGTTCCGAGGGCGCGGACACAAATGGGCAGGGACGGGCCATCGGGCACTGGACCGGACCTGATCGGAGCGTGTCCGGCGGCCTTTCTACGATCGGCTCTCGCAAGAAAAGTCACGATCTGCTTCCCACTTTGGTGTAGTCATGGCTACGCATCTGCGGATACAACGTATAAACCCGATCCAATCCAAATAAAATGCATCTGGATAAAATAGCCACTATTTATTCAGGCTCTTACGAACGCCAGCTTATGAAGGACGAAGACAGTCAAGACATCAAGACACTTCCTTGGGTTTTGGAGACCAGCGGGGTCATAACTTTTTCTTGCGAGTTACGGACCTCATTTAAAATCTGGCGAAATAATGCATACTTAACATAATTCATGTAATTTTTGACACGAGATAAAATTACAAATAAATAAAGAATCTGAGCATCATGCTATGTTTTTCACCTCTTTCATGCAAAAATTAACAGCCAATTCAAGAAAGAACGAAATAGTATCATCATTTGCAAATTAAACGCTTAAATGTTCTTTAATTCTGATCAAAAGTTAATTTCAATGTGAAGGTAGCAGCTGCTCGGATTAAGAATATGGTAACTTGTCATCATCATCTCCAAGACGTCGATGGCCTATGGAGGCTCAACAGTGTCCAGCTCGTTAGAAAATTTTTTGGAAATAACCCATTAGAATCTTTTAATGGAAAATTACTATAGAAGTAAAAAACTGACGACGATGATGCTTGTGCATGATTTGATCGTGTGCAGTTGCATCCCATACAGACTTACATATTTCCTGATTATCTTCAGTAACCAAAACCACATAACATCCGGTGTATGTTGAACAATTAAAATAAAATATAGCAAAAACGAATGTGAAGTGCTAATTTTGATTTCACGTCCCCTAAAATCCATACGCGTACCCTCGGGGAAGTGTTTTCCATGGAACCCAGAGTGAGTAATCCCAGGTTTAGATTAAGAAACCACGTACCACTTGCGAGTTTCCACAGTATCTCTGGAAACACTGTCGATGTAGATGCGAGTATTTATTGCTGTTTGTTACAGCTAGACCTATTTACGGTAATGCTTTGAACAGCCTCCGGCTAGTGTTCCAGATTATGTCAGAGACATTCCGGAATGGCTTTTATGCACTTATCATGTTAGAAGAAATTTAGCCGTCTCATCAGATGACAGGAAGCAGCGAACTGACTTGATGCCCGTGAGTTGGCACTGCAAAAACGCGATAGCATTTTGCTTTTCAACCCTCGGATAAAGAGGTAGGGACTATAGATAAAGCTTTCGAGTCATTGTTAAGGTCCACATGTAATTGATCAAATTGACTTTCTGATGTGGCTTATCGCATTCGCTCCCCGCCACTGGTGAAACGCACGACTTGCAATGCAAATCGTTCTCGGAGAACTAACGTAGACCAGCATGAAAACCGATGAAGGTGATTTGTGCTGGTCTTTACTTTGGCGCCGCAGAACATGATACCCAGCAGGTTCGAGATACTGATGATGGTCGGCGTAGATTGAAATGAAGAGCAGCCGCACCAGCGGATTAGCAGGATGGACTGATCACGTGATAGAGGAAGCGCTGTGAAGGGTAGTTGGCACGCCCACTAGAGTAAGCACTGTCAGTAGCGCTGCTGCTAGCAGTGATGCTGCTTTAGGTCTCAGGTCTGAAATTCTCTGCGAAGCGCCGTTACAATTCGTTTGTATAGCGCCTTAAGAGAACTTAATCTTTATTCAGGTGTGTTGACAGTGTCTTCGGCTTCTGCTGTTGTAATTAGCGAAGCGCCCTGACACTAATGTGCATGGCTCACCGGTGGCCAATAGTTAAGCCATTTATGCAGCGAAGCGTCAGGCCACTAATCCATGTTATATTTCTTGCCGCCTGCTGTGATTGATCGAGCTCTCATATATGTAAGCATTGAGAATAATAAAGTAAAGTCTCGTTTACCGCTTGCGTTCGCCCGCTGTGTCTCCGAGAGACTCCACTAGAACGGCCGCCGCCGGAGCCAGTGCTATTCAACAGGTGCTTCACATATGCACGAGACTCGAGCCCACGACCACGGTCAGACTTTGGTCGGGATGAGCACATTAACCGAAGGGCCAAACCAGCACGGCAGCAGTGTCAATTGTGCAGTGCTTCCTTTGGCCAGGTTTCAGTGTGTTTTCTCTCTCTCTCTCCCTCTCTCCCTCTCTCTCTCTCCCTCTGTGTATGGTATGTGTGCGTGCGTTCATGCGCTTGCGCGCTCGCGTGTGTGTGTGTGTGCGCGCGTGCACGCGTGGTACTGATACATAGTGTATTTGAAGGAGCTACTTCAGAGAATCTGTCAACTAAAGTAAGTCGGCACAAGTAGTACATGATGGCTGACATAAGTCAATGAGAAACAAGCTCCAAAGTGATTCCTGAACGGTTACTCTAACGGTATGATGGTGCGATATGTTAGAGGAAAAAGCATTGGAATGCAATGGCGACACTGCAGGTTGTTAGGTGACGATGGTCGTGCGAATGATTGAGGCATCTTTATCCATGCTTGGATGAAAAATTTAAGAGCCCTGTTTGAGTGGCTCTCGTATTTTAGCAGCATTTTGTGTGGCAATACTGCTTAGCGGCTGCTCGTTCATATATTGTGTGTGCCTTGACTAACCAATTGGGTCGCAAAGTAGCCAATGCTTTCGTGCTCATTAGCGACATGGCCACGTAAGAGCTTGAAGACTGCGACACAGGTTAAGCTTGTACGAAATTTGGCTGGTTATGGGTTCCCAGCCAATCTATGGTGTCACATGAACTGATTCTCGTGGGTCGACTGTGCCATAGAACCTACATGTATGCCTATTTCGGGAGATTTCGGCATCAGTTTTCGTCATTGGTGACCCCTCTTAACGAGTGAAAGCGCTTCCAAGCTTCTTTGAGACTACTCGAACGAGTCGAAAGGGCTCTGTGATGGACGACGTCGTATCTTTTGAAGGATGACTAACAAACGAGCTGGTAGGTATTGCGACGTGTTTCCTTTCAAGTTAGTCCGAATGGGAGCTATGTCATGATGATTTTGATCGTGTAATCAGATCAGGTAGGTAGCATTTTCCTTTCCACACGACCCGATGACGTTATTTATTCGCATTTGAAGTTCAACTAAAATGCGATCGTGCTTATTTGATATTTTTAAGTTTCATACCGATGCGCTTGTATGGAGCCCCTGAATGTCGTACCATCGGAATACGAAATTTTGTATTTTCATTCCTCAAAAATATACTAGTACCGACTTAGTTTCTGTAAATTTTTTATTCTATTGGTCTGCATATAGATTTGTGGTCTTATGCTTTCTTAAGATCATTAACCACCGAGTCACATTAGATCTCTTTTTTGCAAGTCCCCGATGACACGGAATCGGAACTACCGTGACTACTTTGATTTCATCCCGTCAATCTGTTGCTCTTGCTTGACCGAAATAAACAGTGTCTCGTATTTGATGTATTCTGCTATATGCATATTATGTATTATACACATTTATGCTTAAGTCACTAGATGCTGGTGTGCTGTCTCCTCACTGGTCGTAATATTTTCCAAATCTAGTACTATTAATGGCTTCGTGGATGCCATGATCCGACCATATCGAGAAGCTTTGCTGATTTTCAATACTATGCTATGATGAGCGGTGATGGCTCACTAGGTAAGGCGGTTACTTTTCACGACCTCGGTCCCGACGTCGTGGGTTTGAATCCTGTGGTTGGCGATCCTTTATCGCCACTGCAAGTGGTGGAGATAAGCCGTAAATGCTCTTCTGTCGCCAAACACAAGAGGCTGTTAAATCAGCTAGTATTTTTCGGAGTGCTTCTTTTAAATGCTAGAAATCTAAATTTAAGCGAATAGACTTATTCTGGTTTTCAAAATATGTTGATTCCGAGGTCAACAGGTATGGTTGGGTTGTTATCCAAGAATTGTTTCTCTGATTCAGTGACTGATCGGCCGACATCGAGTGCTGGATATCTGCGATCTCTTGATAAGTAAACCCGTTTGCGTGACGTTGGATGATAATTCTTTTACTAGCTTTTTTATATTGCTAACTTGATGAGATCGAAAGAAATCAGCCCAAAACCCTTTGTACCATGTAGAAGACCCTCATCACTGTCTGGCACTGTCTAGTCCACTATTCGGCGGTCACGGCTCTTGCAGAAGTGAGCCCGTACACTCCGTCCGGTGTCCGAGCGTCGAGTGCTAAATTCCCATCTCCCTTTGCCCGTACGTGAATATTCATTTCCCAACATCCTCAACCGCAACAATAATTTTCAATCCTAAAAGCTCTTCCTATCCATTGGTATTTCCGTGCTAGGTTGTCTTCTCTTCTGAATAAATGTATTTGTTTCCAACCTTTAGCTCGTTTCCCTGTTCTAGCACCTGAGGAAATCACACACTTTCATGCTTCCTCTAGAGTCCAGATCCTATCAATAATAAATATCGCTATATACGTTCTGAGATAAAGCAGCTTCTATTTATTCCGCTGTGTATTGCTCTATATCAAGATTTGTTTCAAGAGCCTGGTAGCCAAATGCCAGCACCTTCATCCTGGCTCGATGCTGCCATGCCAGGGTCTTCACCTGGATGGAAGTCACCTGGTGCCATTACCTGGATGGATGCACGGAGTCATGCTCCAACGCAGCACTTTTTTCAAGCCACCGGCTTGAACTCCTTCTTCGCTGAACGTACGCTTTGTTCACAAGAAGCGTCTCTCACTCGGCAGAGCGTTGGTCTTTGGGTAATCTTCATCATCACGGTGGTGCTTTCGCAGCGAAGCCTTGGCTTTATGCAGTGTAGGCAGGTGCGAGTCATCGCACGAACCACAAGACCGTGCAGACAGCACTGTGGTTTATTGCAAATGACAGAAAGCCACGCAGGAGATAGTGGCCACGCTGGCCGACCCTAGCCCCGGTGAGACCACGAATGAGACCCGGGTGAGACCACGAAAGTCCGCGAATGAGCACCCTTTTTTTATCCAGCGGAAGTCTCTGTCACAAGAGACTGGTGCCAACGCGTGTCCAGCCGACCATGCAACACTATGCAATCGAGGGACAAGAGAACCCAAGCAGTCGGCGGCAGTCCTCCTCGCGCGTGCAACATCAAGTTCTGGAGTATGAACGCGATCCCGCCACGCACGGACTAGGAAGTTCGTGACGCTAGCGATGCTATAAAGAACGAGTAAGGGGGGAGCATTTTTCATGGGTATTTCATAACACCTGGTCAAACCTGACTTTAGAGTCCTGCAGTGGGAAACTCTGCATTCCAACTGCAAGCGATGGTGATAGCCGTCAAGGTTTTTCTTGATGCAAGATAAAGGAGGCTGCTGAATCGGCTAACCTTGAAACTTGTTTAACTATTGCATGCCATTCAGTCGCTCCCAGCCTTTGTCGTTCGCTTGTGAAAGGATCTGCATTTTTTGCGTTGTTATCGTATTGATCAAATAATGTATGTCATGGTTTTTCCTTGATTAACCAAAATGAAAATATTAAACATTACACAAGGAAAAGAGTGACCACGAGCTGTCGGTACGACATCTGCCGTAGAAAAAAAGTTCTAAGCAGAAAAAGCGAAGCCGGAGGAAAAAGATGGCCGTCTGCTAAGGCCATTATTATGCCAACGACAATCTTAGCTGTTATTTCTGTGCAGATGACACAGAAGCTGGTTTGGACTACTGTTTAAGGTGCTCGCCCCGATCAAAGTCCTAAGCGTGTGGCTGGATTAAAAGGCTTTGCTTTTCCAATAGGTGATTCTGTCGTGCGACCATCACAACGTGCTCAAAATTTAGGTGTACTTTTTGACAGCTGCCTAAATTTTAAATGCTTCAATCAGAAGACTGCTTGTACAGCTTGCCATCACGTCCGATCCCTATCTCAGATTAGGAGCTGTCTTCCACAGTGGCTTGCAAAAATTTTAACTAGCTCCTTAGTTCTGTCTCGGCTGATTATTGTAATTCCCTTCTGGCTGGGCTACCCAAAAAAGCAACTAGGTCACTGCAGCTGGCTGTGAATATAGCTGCAAGGCTAGTTCTCAAGTCCCAGAGGTTTGACCACGTGTCTCCTTTGCTAAAAGAGCTAGGATGACTGCCGGTTGATCGATGGATACAGAACAAAGTTCTTACTCTGACCGACATGGCCTGCCACAGCTTAGCTCCTCCATACCTAGCTGAACTGCTGCACCAGTTTAAGCCTTTTCGTGCCCTCAGGTCAGGTGTGGACAATAAACTAACTGTTCCATTCTTCCGCTTAAAGACCGTTGGCGACAGAAGATTTAGCTCTGCAGGTTCTTGACTACGGAACTCAATTCCACAATTCTTACACAACGAAAACTACTCTTCTGCTGCCGACTATAGCTCATCCTTTTTAGCAGTTCTCAGCTGCTACTTTCATGCTACTCACTACCTCAACTGCTCTCCTGACTCTTCTATGCTTCCCACTTTCTCTTTATTGTGTAAGATGAAGTCTGTTGGCTACTGAAAGCGTACCGAAAGCCGCTTAGGCTGTGAGTTCACTATACAAAACTCTCCTGCGTAACATTCACTCAGTCTTTATGGCTTTGTGAAGTTGCAGACGGATATGCACATAGGTCTGGTCGAGATTGTGGGCTCGAGCCACGTGGCATATGTAAAGCACCTAAATAGAGATTACGTTCTCTTAGGCCGATATAAAAATGAATTATTAATCTATTATTTTAAAGCTGTGCATGTGCCTTAATCCATCCATGTCTTCCAGCTCGTCAAACGTTTTCAACTCCATTCCAGCATGCATTGATGACATTTACACATGCTGACATTCTCACAGTGGCAACACAATTTCTTCAAATTTAATCAAGATAAAGTGAACCTATTAGCTACGAGCAAATCTAGTGTCACCCGAAACTTGGAAAACCTAACCAATCAACTAGGCTCGCCCCGCATATCTATCCAGTAGCATCTGCTGCATATTCTGTTGTTGTCCTGTTACAAATCGACTTTTCGCTAGACGGCCACATTAGCTCCGAAGTAAAGTCTGGCTACTTTAAGCTACGTAACGTGGCGAAAGTTTGGGCCTGCATAGAAAGGGATGCACATGTCAGAACTGGACGATGCATTTGTGACATTCCATATCGACTTCTGTGTAACTCACTACTCCCATGTCCGCCAGCCTGTGAAATGAGGCTGTGATCACAGCTGATGCAAAGCTCTGCGGTCAGGCGTCAGTCGCGAGTCATCGCAGCAAATACGTATAAAATCCCGTTGAAGATAGACTGTTAAGAAAACGAGGCTGCTCGATGACGCAGGGCTGGGCTCAATGAGCAATATGGCCGCGCGGGTTCCTGACCGTTCACCTGCGCAGGGTCATGCAGGCTTCTGGAAATTTCGGGCTCGCAAAGTGTTGGCGACTGCTGACGTTAACATAGCGGACGCACGAGGCGACCTTCGGGCGTGTTCGTCGTCGCTGCGTCGTTTCGGGATGCGAGCGTGGGCACCTAGTCGGTGCGCTTCATTTGCAGCCTGGGCGAATAGCTCGAAAAAGCCTCTCCAGCAACACGTCGATGCGGATGCATTGCTACCGCTATCGTTTGGTAGTTCTCTGCACATCTAATCATTTCGACGAGTACGTGCTCCTAGGGCGTCCTTGCTTGACCCGGCCAGTGAAGCAGCACTATCGCCACGCGATTACATGCGACCAGCCGAAGGTCTCTTCGTTTCTTAACAGTTTGTGGTACTAGCGCTCTCCCGCTGGCCGGCTGGCTCGAGGGACACGCTGGGCGGATGCGCCCGGGCAATTTTAGACGCGCTACCGTTGTCGGAGAGCACCCGCAGCTAGCATCCGATTGGCCAGCCTGCCGATGGCGCCACAGCTAGCATCTGCCGATCAAGCTAACCACCGGAATGGCCGCAATCCTCATTGTTCACCGTATGCAGCCGCTTGCCAATGTCAATTGCAAGGCAATAAATTGTTACGTTGCATTACACGAGTGTCCGGAAATTAACGAAGTAAGTTCACAAAAACTTCGAGGATCGTCGCGACCGCAGCCACAGGCCCTGCACGCAGGCACGCTGGTTACACGTGGCTTCACTTAATGGGCTGGGTGGGCGCATCCCTTTCTAAACAGCTAATGAGCGGGAGAATCGCCAATCCTGTGCTGCGAATCTTGTTAACAACGTGAACCCTGTAACCGGAAAATGTCATCTGCTGGACGGCACCCAGAAGCCCGGGCCTCAGGCTCGCGTGGATACGAGTCGTCGGCCATCCGGCGAGAGCTACCGAAGCGGCTTTCTCGGTAGCTGCCGAGCAGCAGCGGTCGGATCTCGGTAGCCGGCGGTGGCTTCTCAGCGGCTCCGGCTACTCCGGCAGAGCGCCCGGAGCTGGAGGCGTCGTTCGGCGGCCGATGCTAGCTCCTCGTAGTCGCCGTCGTCGTCTCGCCTGCTTCCGAATGCTGCCGGCGAATTCGCCCCCAGCAGAAGGCCGACTGAGAGGCCGATTTCTTTCTCGCGACCGCCGCCGCCGCCGCCGACGGCTTCGAGGCGCGGTATGCGTCGGCCTCGCCCCTGCTGCGGCGGCGGCGCCGTGCAGAGGCAGAGCGATCTCGATCGCCGCGCTCCTTTGCGGACGCCTTCGCAGACGCAGCGGGGATGGCAGCGTCCACGGTCGAGCGGGTTCCGGCGGAAGCCTGCCGCACGTCGTCGTAGCGTGCGCTTCTGCAACGGGCACGTTTCGCTGGCTGTCGCGAGGAGTGCCTCGGAGGGCGCACCGACCGGCGCGGCTCGACGCGAAAAGGAAAAGGCGTCCCGCGGCGCCCCCACCCCCGCACGAATGACCGGAAGGAGCGCGTCGGGCGGCCAGCTGCTCGAGGCGCTCCTTGAGGCGTCACCCACCCCGCCTCGATCGTCCGCCTCGAACCACTACGTCAAAAGTCCGGCCGCCGCCGTTCGCCAGGCCTTGGAAAAATCTCGGCGGCGCCCACGTCTCCCCCGCCAGCTAGTCTACCGGGGCCACGACTTACCTGGGCACGAGGCCTGCATCGGGCTCGTCTTGGCCGGAGGCGGACGGAGATGCGACTTGCCGGTCTCGCTTATCGGGCCGCGGGGCTAAAAGAAAAGAAGAGGAAGACTCCGGCTGACGAGCGCTAGCGACGGCGGGCCGGCTGGCGGGGCTGAACGTGCGCGCCATGCATGGCCAGCGGGGCGGCCGCTGTGGAATGCGGGTCCGAAAGAGAACCGACCCCAAACGCGGATAGGCGCGGCTAACGCAGCCAAGCCGTTGCCGGGCACTGTTCGACACCCGGCAACTTGGCTGGCTTAGCCTCGAAGGCGCTGACCGACGATGCACTCGGCCCCGCCGCCGCGCTCCAGCCTCGAGCGGCGTTCCGAGCAGACCGGGCCGGTAGTACCCGTCCGGTCCGAAGCGCCGCGCCGCACGAGTTTCGCGGACCTACGGGCGGCGGCGGCTGCGCCGAGCCGAAACGTGCGGCGGCGGCAGAGGCAGAGAGAGAGAGAGAGAGAGAGAGAGAGAGAGAGAGAGAGAGAGAGAGAGAGAGAGAGAGAGAGAGAGAGAGAGAGAGAGAGAGAGAGAGAGAGAGGGAGGCGAGAGCGGTGGCGGCGGCCGCTGGGTCGGTCCGACGGCCGCTAGCGAACTTCGCAGGCATCCGCTTACCGGGCGACGGCACGGTGGTGGTGGTGGAGGCAGCGGCAGCGGTCAAGGCTGCTACGCACGGCTCGGCCGCCATTAGAGGGCGACTAGCGCAGCCCAGCCGGCGTCTAACCACTGTTTACTTTGGCCGATTACGAGCGCGTCCGGCGGCGCTATTCGCTCAACGTCACGCCGGAAGTTGCTCAATCGTGGGCGATCCGATTTCGGGCGCACGCGCTCGCTCGTCCGCGTGGCCGCGCAGGCCCGCACGCGCGTCGTCGTGTGCGGCCTCAGAGTCGGGGTTTTCCGTCCGACCTCCGATATGACCGGAAGATGCTGAATCGGGTCTGCCGGCAGATTTCGCGTGTTTGCAGCGCCCCAGCGTCGCTCGACTGGGCTGAGTACCGAAGCAACTGTCCAGCCGCTCGCGGCCACCGCAGCGAAAGCAGGGCCAGGCTGCATTTCGCAGATACCTGCTGCTAATTAAGGCCTCGTCGCGAGAGCAGTAGCGAGCATGTCCAGGCGCCCGTCGACGGCCTCGGCCCCCGGGTGAGGCGCTAAGCAGATTTATTCGAATCAGCGGGTAAATTAAGGACTAAGAATAATAATAATAATTATTATTATTATACAACATAATTCATTCGTATAGCGCTGTAAGAGAACTTGATCTCTATTCAAGCTTCACGTAAGCCACGTGGCTCGAGCCCACGATCATGGTCATCAAACACATTCACATTGACCTTGGTCGAGCAAGCAGCCCCCTCCCCGCGATGGTACTATAACCGCACGGTCATGACAGTTAAGTGAGCCGGATGTACGGCTGTGAAGGGAACGAGACTGACGGGTCCTGGCCCACGTGCCCTGACTGGACGACATTTACAAAGAGATGGTAGAAATTTTGCATGTTGTCACTAATCAATTGACATACATCCTTTCCAGCACACGTGAAGTGCCTACAAAGAAGCTTAGCTCGCCTATGGAACCGTGCAAGTGTTTCATTAGTATTTTTTTATTGTATTATCCTTAATAAAGCCAACCAGCAGCCTTGATGTGATTCGAGGCCACTGGTAAGGTCTTGCCAGCCTCTTGAATCAGTCATGATTTGGCCCTGATTTAGCCGAAAGTACTCGAGGGGAGAGGGCAGTTACGACGGCACATAGCTGCCCAGTAGCACCCAATTAGCTCCTGCGGTTTGAGAGTGCTGCGGTAGCCGTTTTTCGACCGAGCAACTAAAAGCACTGTGCCCTCCAGCTGCAGGCAGATACTTCTCGAGATCTCGGAGAATCTGGCATCAAAGTGGTTGCAGTTGCAACACATTCAAGTACACGGTCATGACCATTAGCGTAGCAAAGATCAAGCCCACGGGGAACCAGACCTTGACCTTACCAGGGCAGCCAGTCGTAGATTGGTTGAAGGGAAGTGCCTGGGCAGGCCAAGCCGCCAGACACAGGCAGCCGTGTCAGTTCAAAGGCAGCCCATTATGCTGCCCTGCACCCACGCTTTGCATTGCAGTCGAACCTAGATAAGATGGCACGACGGTCCACTAGCAGGCAAGCCTTTTTCAAAACGTTGATTTTTGACAGTGTCTCACTGACAAGACAAATGATAGGAAAGTGTCAGTTTACCAACGACTCGTTCACCCCCACCTACTTGGGCCTGGCTCATAGCCCATGGTAAATCGCGTGGCACAGCAGCAGTGGCGGCGACAGCAATGGCGTGGCAGCAGCTGCACTAGCAGCAGCAGAAGCAGCAGCAGCAGCAGCGGCAGCAGCGATGCCACAGCTGCTACTGCTGCTTCGCGACTCAATTTTGCCAAGCTTCTCTTTGAAGAAGAGAAGAGCTCCGAGGGTAGGTATTGCTATTCTCGGGGCTTGAATTGGGTCACCAGCACCGACGCCAAGCACCCTAAAATAGCTGCCCGAGACGAGGAAAGCTAGCGATCGAGCCTGTGCCCCACAGCCGGAGACCCACCCCACGGCTGCAGCTCTCACTCCAGCAGAGGACGAAAGTCACGTGCTCCAATCATCTCGTGGACGGCACTCAGCCCTTCCTCGCAGGAATGCCTTGCTGCCGGAGAGAACTGATTATCGGCTTCGCTTTATCGATGCCACAGTGCCGACCTCCTCATTGCAGCAGTCGGTGGCCCATCAGAGCTGCTTCTGCTCGTGCTTCTGCTCGAACGGCAGAGTGGAGACAGACATGGCGCTCTCCCTATCTCACTCTCTCTCATACACAAATGCAGGCACACACAGGCGCATACATGTGCACATCATACGCAGATGTGCACAGCACACGCACACATGCACTCGCACATGCCCACACTCGCACATTCACGCACACATGCGAACATACGCAAACAGGCTCATACACGAACACACATACACATAGGCACACACACACACACACACACACACACACACACACACACACACACACACACAGGCACACACACACACACACACAGGCACACACACACACACACACAGGCACGAACACACACAGACCTACAAACGTGTGCAGACCCACGTGCAGGCATGCACTAGCGCTCGTGTTCGGTAGCATCAATCAGTGGGCTCTGACGGCGCAGGCGAGATTGGAATTACGTGATGCACTTCGTAGCTACGTCGCCAGCCAGCGAGAAGCTATTTTCAGCTGGGCGCCGGCAGCTCCAGCTCTCTCCCTGCTGCTTCCCCTTGTTCCGGCTCTCTTGATAAGTTCATTGAATCCTGCTTCCTTTGCAGCAACTGTAACGTGCCTAGAAAGAGATTGAGTTCTCTGAGGGCGCTATATCAAATGCATTATTATTATTAATATTTATATTATATGCATGTTACAGAATACATGTTCGTATCATTATTTTCGCACACTTCTTGCCTCGTCACGAGGCCATTGTAAAGCGACCGCCAAGGGAGCTTTGGGATCCTACACTACTGTGAGCTCGGTATTGAACAGGAGTCTAAGTACGGCGCTCGCCCGAGTCCGGCGCCGGGCCTCTACACCGACCGCCCGTGTAGCCTAAGCGTGCCATCCGTGGGCCGAAAATAGTGGCGAGTGATTACGGTGAGTGGAAAGAGCATTCCATTGGCTATCAGGCTGAGAGAGACGACTCGATCACGTAGGCCGTGCTTTTACTAGGCAGATCCCGTCGGCCGCCTGCCGGCGGCCGATACGCCATCGGCACGCTGGGCTGGCTGGGCACGCTGGGCTGGCTGGGAGGAGCGCCCTCGCCCAGGCAAGCCCGAACTCACTTCTTGCCGCCTTGCTCCCAGCTCTTCCCACTCCTCCTGCTCCCGCTTATTCGCGCCCGTTCCTCCGACTCTGCTGGGAAGTGCGGCATGCGACATTCGAGGCAGAGTGATCCGGCCGAGGGTCCTGCTCTAAAATCCAGCTGCAACTCGAAGTGTGCAGTCACTCAGCCGCAGCGAAGCTTTCTGGCTGGCTCGACTGAGCGATTTTGAGGGTAGCTATACCATAGTATACGAAATAATTTGTATAGCGCCCAAAGAAATCTTCCTCTCTATTCGGCCTTTCAAATAACCCACAGAGCTCGAGTCGACGACCTCAGCAGTCAAATATAATTACCTTGACCTCGGTCATCCGAGGCGAGCACCTTGAACGCTTGGCCAAACCGGGGCGGCGAAATCGCCGGGGGGGACGCAGGCGCACCGCTCCGCAAGGCCAGTATTGCGACGCCACCTCTCAAAACGTGACCTCGCTAGCCTCTGCGGTCGTGCCTACTGTCGCTTCCTCGGTCCCCTTCGCTATTATTATTACGAGCATCCAACGCATGGCGATAAACACCCGTCCCTTACGCAGACGCCATCCTTTAGATCTGACGTCGCAGCAGGCGTTAGGCTTTCCTTTCACATGAGCTCACCCTCGAGATAAGCGCTACTGACAGCTGACTACTGAGCTATTCCCGAAGAGCGATCGGTAACTTGAGCTTGAGTTCGCGAAACAGAACTGCGTCGTGATAGGCTAGAGCACCACGACGGAAGGCTCGACGTAGGACAGCAGACGCGCTTCCTGCTGTCCGAAGGGATACTTTACTGAGGGTGTGCAGGTGGGAAAGGATGTAGACGTACCAGTCGACCGCTCAGTCGCACTATACAAACGCACCGGCAGCTGCTGCTTTTAACGCCGGCGGCACTCTCGCTCATCCTCGATTGGTTAGCCCCAAAGGCAACTTCGAGCTCAACCGGGGGCTCACGGCGCAAGCGCGCTCGCTCGCTTCTCCGAGTCGTCGGCGGTTGATGGCTTTGAACCCGTAGCGGAACAACGGCCGTGGCCTGCTCGCGTTTCGCGCTGCCGAGAGTCGCTGAAACGATGAGCGTTCTTAGCTCGCTGGCGTTGCGCGTCGCACGAGCGTAATAAGCTCGTTGGATCGGGTAGAGTGCATTCAAATAGTTGGCAGCGCGGGTTGGGCGCCGTAGACTTGCCGGTCTCGCTGGCGCACGTCGGCTCATGACGCGGCGGCGGCGGCGGCGGTCGTCGCTCTCAGCCGCCTGCGTCGCAGCGATCGGAGGGCCGACGCTTCGCGCGAGAAACGAGCGGAAGCTCGCTGGCAGCCGTCGTCGTCACGCCATCTGCGTCTGGCTGCACCTCGCCACTGCCGCGAAGCGAGCGCTGTCAGAGGCTGACACGTCGGAGCAGACGAGCGAACTGCTGCTGCAGCCGCCGCCGCCAGCGTCCCACAATGGAACTCGAGCTGCGGATTTCCGGTCGACGCGAGCAGCTGTCAGAGAACGAAGTCGGTCTGCGATCTCTTTCCGGTGTCGTTGCACCGTTGATTCTCCGGGCTTCGCGGCGCGGGCGGTCTTGTCTTCAGCGGTTGTGCGTCCATTAGCCTATTGTGTCAAGCAGTGCCTTGCATAGTCGTCGTGCTGGGAAGAGGCTTCTTAGCCGTCATTGGCCGTGTAGTTTTGGCTGGAGCAACTTGGGACTAGTGGGGTATTCCCGCGTCTGTCGCACAGACAGCGCATGGGTCGTCGCCCGCACAATGCGCCGGGTTCGCGCGACGAGCGCTTCCGCGTACGCGCGTCCGATGACGCACAAAACAAAACGAATTTTCGATGATTTCAAAGGGGTTGTCCCACAATTGGAACTACCCGACACGGTTGGGCTGGCCGGTCTCGAGCTCAGGCATGCGGGCGTTCTACAACATTCCTGCGGCCTAGGGTCGCTCGTGCCTCTGGACTCGGTCCGACGGCCAGCTCCGGCAACCGCTCGTGCGTCGGTACGCCGTCACAAGCTTGAAAAATGACCGACATCAATCACACTTAATATGGCAATCGAAGGGGGGGGGGGGAATGCCAGTTACCCCTTAGCTCGACCAGTACAGACGCGAACGGACGCGAACCCACGACCTGCTTCCATTCTTCAATGCAAGCCTTCCGATTAGCTCCAGCATTTCCCTCCTTTATGGACTCGCTGCGCCCCTGCCGCGCTGCGCCACTGCCTGCCGCGCTGCACGCCTGCCGCGCTGCGCGGGCGGCGGCCTGCGTCGGTCGGGCGCAGGCCGGTCCCCCGCATGGCCCGCTTGTCTTTGGCAGGCCCGTTAGTCTTTGTCTTTGGCTTTTCGAACCTCAACAGAGCGGCCCTCAGCGGTCGCGGAGCCCGCTGAGGGTCGAGCGACGTCGTGGGGCGCAGTCGCCGCACAGCCCGGCTAATGACTGTGCGCCTGCTGGCCCCCCCCCCCGAAGTGGCGGCGGCGGCGGCGAGCCGCCGGAGCCGGCACGCTGAAGCAGGCGCACGGGCTAAACGGCGGTGGCGGCGAGGCGGTCTTCGATAGAGTCGCACTAAGTGGTCCGTCCTTGGCTAGTCAAAGGACGACCTAAACAACGCCGCGGAAGAGTTCCCGGCGAGCCGTATCTCAAACTCGGCGGAGTGTACGCTTGCGCGGGCGTGAACAGCTTCACGGCTGCCACAATGCCGAGTTTTTGGTGCTGGCTCCGAGCCATTGTTCGCAGCTGCGCCGGGCATTCGAGCAGCTAGTTCTTTCCACTTGGCTCTGCTCGCGGCGAACAATGGCAAAGGCTGGCCGCGAACCGCGAGTGCTGCGCGAAAATTAACAGGAGGACCGGCACGAAAGCGAGAGGAAGTGTGTGACGTATTTAGAGCGGCCTAGAGAGGATGGAGGGAGGGGGGTGTGAGAGAGGGAAGGGAGAGGGAGGGATGGGTGAGAACGAGTGAGCAAGCGAGAGAGAGAGACGTAGAGAGATAGAGAGAGAGAGAGAGAGAGAGAGAGAGAGAGAGAGAGAGAGAGAGAGAGAGAGAGAGAGAGAGAGAGAGAGAGAGAGAGAGAGAGAGAGAGAGAGAGAGAGACGGAGAGAAAGCGATATAAATGTATTGTAGGTATAGGCCGCCACTCAGCACCGGTTCATTAATCCGCCAGTGTTTTAACCCGCCACAGATATTTTTTTGTGTTTATTAGAAGTAGGGGCTGGACTATTTCTGGGAATTATGTGTTGGGCTGTTTCTGGTAAGTAGTGAAGTCGAGCGGACCCAAAAGGTGTGGGATACACACGATTGACACGGGCAGAACGGTTGTACTTACAGAAGGTAGTAAAGGGTTGCCTGCTGCAGGACTCATGCAAGCATCCCACCCTTCTACGATGCTAGGTTCCGAGGGTGCGGACACAAATGGGCAGGGACGGGCCATCGGGCACTGGACCGGACCTGATCGGAGCGTGTCCGGCGGCCTTTCTGCGATCGGCTCTCGCAAGAAAGGTCACGGTCTGCTTCCCACCTTGGTGTAGTCATGGCTACGCATCTGCGGATACAACGTATAAACCCGATTCAATCCAAATAAAATGCAACTGGAAAAAATAGCCACTATTTATTCAGGCTCTTACGAACGCCAGCTTATGAAGGACGAAGACAGTCATTTAACACACTTCCTTGGGTTTTGGAGACCAGCAGGGTCATAACCTTTTCTTGCGAGTTACGGACCTCATTTAAAATCTGGCGAAAGAATGCATACTTAACATAATTCATGTAATTTTTGACACGAGATAAAATTACAAATAAATAAAGAATCTGAGCATCATGCTATGTTTTTCACCTCTTTCATGATAAAATTAACAGCCAATTCAAGAAAGAACGAAATAGTATCATCATTTGCAAATTAAACGCTTAAATGTTCTTTAATTCTGATCAAAAGTTAATTTCAATATGAAGGTAGCAGCTGCTCGGATTAAGAATATGGTAACTTCTCATCATCATCTCATCATCATACGTCAATGGCCTATGGAGGCTCAACAGTGTCCAGTTCGTTAGAAAATTTTGGAAATAACCCATTAGATTATTTTAATGGAAAATTACTATAGAAGTAAAAAACTGACGACGATGACGCTTGTGCATGATTTGATCGTGTGCAGTTGCATCCCATACAGACTTACATATTTCCTGATTATCTTCAGTAACCAAAACCACATAACATCCGGTGTATGTTGAACAATTAAAATAAAATATAGCAAAAACGAATGTGAAGTGCTAATTTTGATTTCACGTCCCCTAAAATCCATACGCGTACCCTCGGGGAAGTGTTTTTCATGGAACCCAGAGTGAGAAATCCCAGGTTTAGATTAAGAAACCACGTACCACTTGCGAGTTCCCATAGTATCTCTTGAAACACTGTCGATATAGATGCGAGTATTTATTAGTGATAAGCATTGCCTTTCAAGTGACTGCTGGCTGATCTTAATTTACGAAGCAATCAAACAAGTATGTGCAAGTTGTTAAAGATGCTCCTCTAGGCCTCATTGTAACCATACGGATTGTGCAGATTCGGAGTAATTTTTCCACAAGAGGCTGTCACACAATTTTTAGGGAGGTTTTTTAGGAGTAGGGCTAAAAATACCTTCTTGGTGAGTCACTTTCAATGCATGGCCTAATGGTCTCTCTCAAGGAAGGTTCACCATGAAAAGAAGGATAATAAAAAGATAACCATCCAGTGTCATTGCGCATAGTCCAAATCAGAGTTGTAGGATAATAGTAATACTATAATAATAATAATAATACATTTTTTATAGCGCCCTCAGAAAACTCAATCTCTTTCTAGTCACTTTATATTTGCTGCAAAGGAAGCACGATCGAATGGTTAGTGGTAGCATGCTCAATAAATAACAAGAGTAACATGGTTAGGGGTGACATGCACAGGGTTAGCATGCAATATGGTTAGTGGTAGCATGCACAGTGTCAGCATGCATAAACACATAAAAGGACGATGGGAAGAAGGCCTTCCCAGGACCCTCCAGCGATCGGATTTTCCTGAAATTTTGTTTCTAAAATAAATTCTACAGCTTTCTTAGCAGGCACGATCCACGAGTAAAAGTTGTAGCAAGCGATCCAAGATCTTAGCATTCACTCACGTCTCTCGCATATCGTCTCCCCTGGACCCGTATGGGGTAGGAGGTTAGACTGGAGAAATCACGCCTTCATCTATCGATGATCAATGTTCTGTCGAGTTAATAATAAAAATCCTTGAGATATTATCCGTAGCTAAAATAAGAAAGCTGCTTCTACACGGTCTGTTGCACCAAACTACTGATCTTACCAAACTACTACTTCAAGTGGATCTACCGAGCCCATTTTGAAGGAAGCGCCATCGCTCTCTCGCCTTGGCTGCATCAAAATTCCAGCCACATTAGGACACGTCCACTAAAGGTCAACGGTTAATACCCAGAAAAATTCTTGGCTACAGCTGTTGGTATCAGGCATGCGAAGTCTTGCCAACAAACTCCAGTGACGTCAAGCATTGGCAAAATACACATCGCAGTCACGACCAACGCAGCCAGAGGGCGAAAAGATGCTTTGTATTTGTATACCGTGCATTGAATAGCGCAGTCTTGCAGTTGAACGGATATTGTCCTTATACGAGTCATTGGCTAGCAGATGACGCGTAGCACTCTCGGTATAATCTCGAAGCGTTGCTTGAAAAGTTATAGAGTTTCTGTGAGATTCATACGCTCTTCGTGCTAGGTGGCTTGATCGCAATAGAGCCATCGTCTTGAAGATGCAATCGGATTAGCTCCCATCGTTGGCAGCTACAATAGCAAAGTGAGAACCCCAGAATCCCCGTCAGACGGTCAGCGGGACGAGGAGCAATCAAGCTACTCCGCGGCGCAGTTGATTCGTCACTTACGATCCTTAATCTCGAAAGTAGTAGTGGCATTTCCGGTCTCACTTTCGACAACGCACCGATAGTCGAGCCAGTAATCGCAGGAAGATGTGAGCACGGCGAGCGTAGACATGAAGCTGCTGCCGTCCGACGACGACGTCGTCGTCGACGGCCTCAGCGACACAAGGTACCTAAAGGAGGTGGCGTTTTTCATAATCAACTCCGAGCGGCAATCGACGACGACGACGACGACGACGACGACGGGGGTGGGATCGTGCATGCATACAAAAGTGCTGCGACGCAAAAGCTATCGACTACTTATTTGTAGAGGTTCAGAGCGGATGCCTTGCTGAACTGGACCGCGAACGATCGCGCTCCCCGTAAAGCCACGCGATCGCACGCTGCAGTTAGTCTTAGGTGAATCAAAAAGAAAATGTATACTGCCAATTGCGGCGAATGTGTCAGTATTTGTGCTTTACAAGCTGCTGCACTGGTGCGTTCTTTTCTGCTAGGGAAAGTCCTCGGAGTACACCGACACTGGCGGTCCCGTACTGCGGATAGCCATCCATCCGATTAGCGCTGAGGTCAGAGTTCTCGGAGTTTAGAGGTCAGAGTTCAAAGAGTTCTCGGGAGCCTATCCGAGCTAGAGCACTGGCCCAGGTTACGGCAGCGGCCGCAGTAGAGGAGGAGTGCCGAGCCTTATTGCCGACATTCCGTATTGAAAGGAGGCTTTTCTGCCACTATACAAAAAGAAGCTGTTAAACCAGCTGGTATTTTTTGTTAGCAGATTAGGCCGCCGAAGCTTTGGAAGGTCTAGCCGGCGAAGATGCAAAGCTATTGCTTAGGCCTGGACGCTACCGTAAACAGAAGTAGCGAGCTAAGTCGCGGGATGTGGTAGTCCAGGCACTTTGGATGACCCCCTTACTTCATTGAAGTCTCAGTCAAAGGTCATTGATCTGCTCAGCTCAGCTTTCCCTGCCCCGCCCCCGGCGAGCTTGTCTTTTCATTTTTCTGTGTGGCTGTGTTTGTGCACGATTCGGCGATTCC
The DNA here is from genome assembly GCA_009760855.2 of Cristatella mucedo. Taxonomy (NCBI): domain Eukaryota; kingdom Metazoa; phylum Bryozoa; class Phylactolaemata; family Cristatellidae; genus Cristatella; species Cristatella mucedo. The sequence continues at coordinate 12,396,895 of WPIO01000008.1, read as the reverse complement.
GTTGCTACGGTATCATTCGGTAACCGGGCGTCCTACTAGCAAGCGAGCTGCCCGGGGCGCCTTTTAGTACGCTTTTTCAAGCTCGCCTACGCACGATACCTGGCAAGTCATTAGACTTAGTTATCGAAACTCTGTAGCGAGTTGCAAAGCGCCTGGATAGAGGCTTCGTTTCCACAGAGTGTTATACAAACGAAATTATTGTTATGCCTGTCCCGTTTGTATTTGTGTATCATACGTACGACCGCCCTTCAGGCTAAAGTTAAGCCTACGAATTATTGTGAAATTGCAAACTGCGATTCGCCATCCTTCTTGTAATCTTCATCCAGAGTACATGAAGCTCTGAAATCTGTTGAAAACAGCCATGAACTCTCGGCCTCTTCCTAGAAAATACTCGCTTAGCAATTCTTCGATTCGGCATTTCATCATGTATAAGACGGCAGAGCAAGGATTAAGCAAGACCCGGATTAAGAAAGTCACGTGCTCGACTAGAGCTATCGAGGTTCCGCTCGCATCTAGCGTCGCTCCGCGAAACCTTCGGCACGTACCGTGCCGCCGCCGGCGCCAGCCTCACCTTTGCTTGCTTTGTACAAGCTCTTCCTCGCTGGCCATGGTGGCGACTTCCTTTCTGTTGGCAATTATCCTGCGAGCGAACACGTCATCGATGGCGAGCAGATGGCGCCCGGCGTACCAGTAGCCTCGTGTTATCGGCGGGTAGGCCGAACCCGAGCAGCGGAGAAGGGTGTAAGCGCCGATTGGTCGTCGAACCGACACCGATTTCTTCGAAACTCTTACCTTGACTGCAACAACGTACCTCACGTGCCTCTGAGTCGAGCGCACGCAACACTCAAGAGACGTCGCTATGGCTTGCTCACAGCTAGCTATGAAGCACGCGTAATCGGGGCTGTAGATTACTTTTCCTGCCAGCTTATTTGGTCAGCCGGTTTGACCCAGTGGTTAAGGTGCTCGCCCCAACCAAAGCCTGGCCGAGGTCGTGGGCTCGAGCCATGTGGCATGTGTGAAGCGCCCGAATAGCGATCAAGTTCTCTGAGGGCGCTATGTAAACGAATTATATTTTATTGTTATTATTTATTAACAGTCTGCAGTGAATGCATTCGTAGCCGCACGAGTCAGAATCCGACGCCTCTATATCTGAGACGCTATATTCATTTAAGACTGAAAAGCTCTGCCGAGGGAAAACTTTTACGAGCAAGATGTGAAAAATGGCTTATTGCTGGGTGCATACTCCATCATTGTGGATCACGCGACAGAAAGATCTAGCGACGTATACACTTACTGAGGGCGCACCCGTTAACTGTGACTTGGGGGCGCACATTCATGCACCGCCGCTTAAACAAAAATCTGCACGTTTGCAGCCGTTACACGCTCTCTGCTCTGCTGCATAGCCGATGTAAGCAGTGGACGTCCTGGTCTTGGTGACGTGACAATGGTTCCGCTGAACTGCGTTAGGCAGTTTAGTCGTTCGACAGAACCATACCACTTACGATGGTGAGCTAAACTTTCTCAGTCATAATTGCATTTTGAAGTTTCAGGATTACCTGATTATTAGAATTTTCGGCATCGAAAAACCACTGCACGTTCAGACAGAGTACCTTGTAGGCTGGCAACAAAGCGGGCAATTATGAGATCTTTTCCATTCAAGTGAATGCGTCCACCACCTGGTATGCAAGCCCAGATGCTGTACTACATCTACATAAAAACTAGCCGCCACTACCGATGATGGAATGGATGTTGGCATGGCCTCGAAGTCAAGCAGCACTAAGTCGCGACGGCACTAATTTGCTTCTTTTAGTGGCAGATTTATCTTTTATCCGCAGACTTTTAGACTCTTGATGACTGTACCTAGTGGAAGAGCCAATATTTTCATCTAGGAGGCAAAACCTGCAAACATATATGGAGGGGCAAGACCTGTATTTCATGTAGATGGAGCTTGACCCCCAAATAATAAAAATGTACAGCGAGCGAAAATCCTAGTGCTTATTAGACACAGACTCGGGGATTGCTCATGATGCCATTAATATGCAACAAAGACTAGGACTAGCAGTGCAAGACGGTAAGTCACTGAACCAATCTATTATGGTGCAAATGCCTTGCCTAGCAGATAGTAAATCGTCACCACAACTCAAAATTAATCTAGTAATCAGAGCTCCGAATGCAGGATCAGCTACATAAATTGTAGAATCAGGAAATCAAGATTGACTTCGTAAAAGTACGAGCAATGCTCGCTGCCCACGCGGTGATATAACCGAGTGCGATCGATCCGCAACGTTCTCAGCAATCCGTACTCACAGAAAATGTTAAGTGTTATAGTTCTGGTTACTCGGCCGTACTCGTTCGAAGCAGAGCACATGTATATTCCAGCGGCAGCAGGAATGGAGCGAACAACAGCAGATCCATCAGCTTCCTAAATGGATGAGTCAGCGTGACTAACCGAATATACAGTGAACAATGAGCAAAGTAGAACATCTTACAGTACAGTTGCATTTTCTGTAATCTCGGTGCCAAGCCATTCACTTTAAATTCCATGCGCATCTACATTGGCAAATTACTTTTCTAGATCAATTGCGGTATAAAATTTTTTGTAGAGTCCTAAGAGAACTTAATCTCTATCCAGGGGCTTCGCGTATGCTTCAGGGCTCGAGCACACGACCTCAGTTATCAAAGGCGAGTACTTTAATCTCTGAGGTCAAATCAGGCACGAATCCATTTCACAGACAACATTATTCCTAGTTTTCCCACATTCTTAGAAAGCCACAAATGCTATGTGGGTGCACGCAGGAGATTCTTCTATAGCGCACTCGGAGCCTAAGCGACTTTCGGTACCAACTTTCGGTAGCCAACAGACTCCGTCTCACGCAACAGAGGGAAAGTGAGAAGCATAGCGAAATCAGGAGAGCAGTTGAGGTGGCGAGTATCGGCTACGGTCATCTGTCGCCAACCACAGAAGACTAAAGGTGGCATCTCCAGCAGCAATTAAAAAAGATGCACATGCATCGAGGCACCTGGGAAGGAATGCATAGATAGTAGATCGCTTAAAGCTTGGCTTACTGTAGTCTTGTAGCCATGAGAGCTGCAGAGCGCACTCAAAGACTCGGTCGGAAGCAAACTTATCCGATTGCATGCCGTATTGACTGTTGGAAGAGTCTTGAATTTCCGAAGGCCTTTGTGGAGAGCAAGTTAGGAGCAACGGTAGGTGAATCCATGCCAACAGCAAAAAGCTTAACGAAAATTGTTGCACACAAGTTGAGTTTTGGCGAAACTTCTTCTAGCTGCAATTACCCTTAGGGAAAGTTTTGTGATTTTACTGAAAAACGAATTGGATAACAAACACAAATTGTACACCAATCGCTATTGATCAGTGAACAGATAACATATTTTCGCATGGACATACTGTACATGCATATATATATATATATATATATATATATATATATATATATATATATATATATATATATATATATATATATTCGTCCCCTCTCCGCCCCCGCACATTGTAGAAATTCACCACCGGAGTAATTGCTCTGCACTGGAAGGATTCAGAACTACATGTGAAGCAACAGTTAGATATAAAAAACTGGTTAAATCTAATGCCGCGACCGAACGACATATTTTTCAGACTGCTGATGCTGCTGCTCGAATGCCCAGCTGCGGCTGCGGCGAACGCTCGTTTGCCGTGTTTTGTTTCGAAATTTCCCTACCTGCATTAGCGCTGCACGTCCGACAGCAGATGTTGGTCCGAGTTTTTTCCACACAATCCGAGGGCGCGGGTATCCTCGCACGTCGCACCGGAGCCGCACCTGATCGTTTTCATTTGCAAAGATGGCTTCGCTCGATGGTTTCACCAGACTGAGCGGAGCTACAACCACGTGACCGCCACGCGACGTCACAGCGATCCAAAAGCATCGCTGCGTCCGCCAGCAGTTTGGAAAGGCGCTTCTTATAATGCGAGCGACGGCTATTCGTCACCTTCGCTCTAGCGCCAGGTTTTTTCTATTCTCTCAGTTGCGTCTCGTGCCGAAAACATGAACGCAGCAAAGCCCAGTCTGGGGACTTTGTTTAGAATCTTTCGGGCAATGATTATAATTAATATAGCAAATATATATATACAATGATATATATATATATATATATATATATAAATATATATATATATATATATATATATATATACATTTCGATTGCGCTCTAAGAGAGCTGAATCTCTAACCAGGTGCTTCACATCCCTATCGGCTCGAGAGCCCCCCCCCCCGACCTCGGTCGTATAGTTGAGCACGTCGACCTCGGTCACTAAAGGCGAGCACCTTAACCCACCCCGAGCCATATTGGGGCGCATAATGCGATTAGAATTGTATACCATGGTTCGATAACCTGTTAATCAAGAGAATGAGGGGAACCCCGTTCTCTTATTTAATTTTCCATAGCCGTTGTAGAATTTGTAGACAGTGCAGGGAAAGCAGTTAAGAGCCAGAAGGTATTCTTACGGGCCGCACCAAATGACCAAAGGTGGCAATAATAATAGGAATAATAATGATAACAATACACTTGTTAAAGCGCCCGAGAGAACTCAATCTCTTTATAGGCGCTTTAAATTTACTGCAAAAGAAACACGATCGAATGGTGAGTGGTATCATGCTTGAAAAAAACAACAAGAATAACATGGTTAGGGGTGACGTAACGTAACGGGGTGACGTGCACAGGGTGCACAGCATGCAAATGTGATTAGTGGCAGTATGCACAGTGCCAGCATGCATATGCACACAAAGGACGAATCACATTAACCGACTAAATGCTGTGATACATAGATGCGTTTTAGCTTATTTATAAATATGGTCAAGTCACACGATGTCGTGACGAAGGTCGGGAGTGAGTTCCAAGCTTTGGGAGCATACGAACTAAAGATACAGTCTCCAAAGGATTTGAGGTTCGTACGAGGTATAGGTAAACAATTAACTTCTAAAAAGCGAGTGCTACGATGCTTAGCCTGGTGGGGCAGTAGATCTGATAGGTAGGCTAGAGCCAAAGAATAAAGGGACCTAAAAGTGAGTGACAAAAGCTTGAAGTCAATGCGTTGCTTGACTGGTAGCCAGTGCAGGTCAGCGAGACATGGTGTGACGTGGCAACTGCGATGCTCACGACAGACAAGCCTTGCTGCAGAGTTTTGCACAAGCTGTAAGCGCCCGATTGCACATGCCGGTAGACAAGCAAGCAATGAGTTAAAGAAGTCAAGGCGAGATGTAACAAATGCACGGAGCAATTTTGATGTGGTATCCCTGTCTAAACAAGCCCGAATTTTAGCAATATTATGTAGCTGAAAGTAGGCAGATTTGATTGTGGAGCTGTGTGGTCGTCTAACGAAAGGTCACTAGGGAACATGACATCTAGATTTCGTGCAGATTCAACAGGAAATACGATGACAGCCGATTTTGAGCGTCAGCCTTTCCACTTTCTGAGTCACATTTGGTTTGCCCATAATTAGTAAGTTAGTTTCATCATCACTAAATTTAAGAAAATTTGCAAGAAAGAAGAATGTAAACGCGGCTGCAAGTATTCAACCGAGGTAAATGACCTCAATTTGATTCGCTCAGAGATTGAAAAAATGACCGCTTGGTCACAGAAAAATCCAATACATTCACAATGAAGCTTCTGATCGGAAGAGATGTCACTTCCGGCAGGCGTGGCGAGTAAGAGAGAAGATCGACTGCCCTCGATGCGTGCTTGGCCTTAAGGCGAGGGTTTCATTTAGCGATGCCGGAAGCATGCACGACGGGAAATGCCTAGGGACGCTGGAGCAAAGCGGCTAACGACTGCACTCGACGGAAAATGTCACTACCAGTGGTCTGCTGGTCGACGCCGCCGAGATTGGGGCCGTATGCTCAGGCAGCATAAGAACTAGAACAAGCGCCGAAGAGCTCGGGCTCTTTCGGCGAAAGTCTGAGCTTCGCACGATAGTACTGGCGATAGTGCTGCCGACGCATCTCGAATAGCGTACGGCGAACCGGCGGCATTGCACGCACCATCGCATGCACGATGCTCGGCACTCAGCTCTCCTCAAGCTCTCACCCAGAGTGCGGCGTGCATTCTCTTTGAAATTGAAATTGCCACATGCAGCGTTTGACCAATCGGTAGCAACTTACTAATTATTCCAACGTTCACGAAATCGGTATAGGGATAGCGGCCGTCGTGAAGGAAGCCGTTTGTAACCGTGCACACCATAGTGATCGGTTGACACGACGGGTTATCGACGTAGTATCTTTCAAAATTCAATGTAGTGATTCCGCTTTCCGGTCGACTGAACACTTTTGCCTTGTTATCCGGTGTGGTGCTGGAGTTCAAATTCTTCAGCTGAGTCCTCGATAAGCCAGAGCCGAATATTCGGCCGGCCTCATAGACAAGGTGTTCCTCAGGAGAGCACGAGTCTTTAATGAACCAGTCGATCTACAATGTAGTCAAGAGTCGAAGGCTGACACTAAAGGCGAGTTTGATCACGATTTTGAGAAATGATAAGCAGCGGACTTCGCTAACTGGTTTTCATATACGCCAAAAACAGAAAGACTCAATGAAAACGCCGATCCTTAACTCGGGAATTAATGCGGTCTAGATCCCTAGGACAACGCCTATATTCGCTTGCAGGTCGGACGGGGCGCTTGCTTTGCGCTTATTGCGAAATGCAGCGATAAAGCCCTTTTAAAAGACTATATTCTTAGCATCACTATTGTGAATCAGAGCACTTTTTGACAGAAGTCAAACTTTAGCTTGGAACCGAATAGAAAAAAATTACTAACACCAGAAGCCCGATTTAGCTGACTTTCAAATAAAACTGAAGTCAACCTATTGAATAAAATGGAGATACGTTGCGATATACTGTAGGGCCAATTTGCCGATCCACTGTCCACTGGATACAAATTAAGCTATTATTTATGAGGTTCTCGCTACCGTGAGAAATTCCACCCCGAAATATTCTATACGTGCGGTCGGGTGATACCGGATTAATTTTGCCTGCCTTCTACCAATTGGATGATAATTTAACCAATGTGGACTAGTCACAAAACATCGCTGCTGAGCCAAACTACATTTTAAAATTACCCTCATCGCTGCAAGAGGTGTCCGCTATTAGTGGATTCTATGAGGTCTATGAGTGAGTAGCATCCTTATTGTATATGATAAAGTTTCGGCTACTAGCAGCTGCGTCTGAGCGGCAGAGCGATTTCATTAATTGACAGTCGCTGAAGACTTACCACGAACCCCGCAAGTGCAGAATAGTTGCATTTGATCGAAAGTGGATCGCCTGCCCGTACCGTGATGTTTTTTGGTCCAATCACGCTAATTCCAACTTGAGCCGCCACTCGGGACTCAAAAATAAAGCAGATCGTCATGCCTAAAATTATTCATAGTGCCAAGTCGTCGCTCCGTGTACCGCCAGCTAAGGGTGCGGCGCATACTATATATACATTTACATTTTAAAAAAAGCGCCTGGAGTTGCCATTGCCGAGAGCGATTGCTTAGATATTCATGCCCAGGATTAATGACCGAAAGTTTTTAGGTACGCCGGAAGTCCGGTGCGAATCACAAGTGTGACGCTGCCTTAACGGATGTAAAGCGAATAGCTCCTCATCGGTGCGCTCGTTTTGCTCACAGCTCTACCGGAAATTGTCAGAAGAGAATTCAAAAGAGGGCTTACATGCCCAGACACGCCCTAGCCAAGGCCTTGCTCCGACCACCTCCATGTCGCGGTCAGTAAAGCTAGTTCATTTGTCAAAAGCAATTGGCAATCAGCTACTTCACGCTGCCCAAGAGCGTACTTATTTGTTAGTGACGTCATGCAATTCAGAAAAAATGTTTGGCTGCCGATACGTTGAAACAAAAGCCAAAAATATTATAAAGTACAACTATTTCACACTGCGTAAGAAATGTTGTTTGATTTCAAACACTTAAGAAGGATAATAATAATTACAATACATTTGTATAGCACCTTCAGAGAACTGAATCTCTCTCTCTTTCTTTCTAGGCACTTTACAGATGCTGCATATAAAGCATTACCAAATTTTTGGAGGTAACATCCGCAAGCAGCAGGCATAGTGGAAGCAAGTACATGCACACGAAGGACGAATCACAAAGACCCACAAAATGGTATAATAAGCAGGAGAGTTTTAAGCTTCTTTTAAAATGTCATGTCAGGGGACTTACAGTGTCACTACTAAAAGTCACAGGCACTTGCATCTTTTCGCGCGAGGATTCCGTAGGTGGCTTGAGCCCATGATGATGCGATGTCATGGTAAGCTACGCAAATTAATGCACCTGAACGTGCAGTAATTCAACGCTCCTCCTCGTCGCTAAATTCGCTATATTTCCGAACTTAGCCCGGAGCGATTATTTAGTAGCGAAGCGATTTCCTGTTCTTGCATTAGGCTAAAAGCAAGTAGTACAGCAGACGCCCTGGTGGCAAACCGAGAGGGGGGCTAGCGGTGCATTGAAGCAGCAAATGTAAAGCGCCTAGAAAAGATTGAGTTCTCGGAGGGCACGTTATCAAGTGCATTATTATTATTATTATTATTATTGAAAATTATAAAACAATGAGAGAAATTAAAATCAGTAGAAATTGCATCGCTACTAAAAACCTTCAAGTTCACTCGCAAGGGACGCAATCGCCAGTCTATGGATCCTTGTACGTATGACTTCCTTGGTGATGTTGATAGATCATTTGCTATCCCTCCGGCACTTAAGGTAGCATTGTTTTGTGTGGACGCGTATTTATAGTTATTGATGGCGAAGCAGAATTTGCAATACCTTGCAGTTATATTGTAGAAGCCTGCACGATTTTCTCTCACCAGCGCGTGAGGAATTCCGCGCTAGAATTAGCGTGATGAGAGGACTTTTCTTTAGAGCCCTGATAAAGCTGATATCCAATAAGATAGGTACCAAAGAAATTACCCGAAATTCTTCCAACTCGAGTCGTTGAGCTGCGCCTATACACTGAACCCGAAATCTCAAATCCTTTGAAGACCAGTTGGTATACTTCCAAAGCTGAGAACTCACTCTCGACTGACCTCCCCCCAGACATCCTTTGACTTGACGAAATTTGAAAACGGCTAAAAAAGCACCCGTTCCTCATAGCATTTGCCGGGTCCTCGAGAATTGTCATTTGCGTACATATGCATGCTTGCACAGCGAATAGGATTTCCAACTATACTGACATGCTTCCTTTGGAGCCAGAGGCAAAGCCAGGGGGTGGCAGGGGTGGCAGCTTCCACCCCTGTCCTAGTAGGTGAGAGACGAGTCTGACACCCAGTCGGGCGGCAGCCTTTACGCGACCGCTGACCTCTGGCTGCACTGGCCACTTTGGTGTCATCTAGGCCAATGCTTGCATGCCGCAGACTCTGGGGGACGCCCCCAGACCCCTATTTAAACGGGACTCCGCTCCCGTGCCACCCCGTCGCTTCAATCCTGGCTTCACATCTGTAACAGCACAAGCAAATTTCGCACAAAGAGATTTATCGCTGGAGTCACACAAATGTGTTATTATCTCTTATCATTATTATTATGACAATTAATGATGACTTTAACATTTGTGCAGTTTTTTTAGCCGATACTGCCTGGTATTTCAAGGCAATTAATTATCTAGCAGAATGACTCGCGATATGCTACTCAGCCTAAATTTTATTTGCTGAGGTATGTACTGCCGTCGGCATTGAAGATAAGCGCACCTTTAATCATATCATTGTACCGCTAATACGATTTACAAATATATCAAGCAACTAGCTTCCTCAAAATTGATTGGTGAGAATTCTTGCTGCGAATGATCCTGGCCCTGAGAAGGAAGAGCTTCTTGACAACGAGCTCGTCACGCAACCGGCACAGAGAGATACGTTGATAGACAAACCAAACAGACCCGACGGGCCAGAGAGAGGGATGGATACAAATGAATTATACATCGATAGATGGATGGATAGATAGAGATGAGAAGCCAAGTGTTGAGCGGGTGGCCGCGGGCGGGTGAAGCCGAGGCAGCAGCGATCCGAACGGGAGTACGAGTGGCAGAGGATAGTCAGTCAGTCTTTTATCTCAGCCGTCAATCTTGAAATGCTTCCCAGCAGAGCGGGCCGTCCTACTCAACGTGGCGTCGTAGCTCTAAGTCCAGGGCTCGATAAATTACCGAAATCCAGCGCAATCCACTCAAAATTAGGCTAGCATCGACTAGACATGAGTATAGCCGAATCCAAATTTGGCGCTGATATTGTAGCAAACGTTTGAATTTATCTATCCACCAAATTTCAAGTCACTTCGCGAACGAGTACTTATGCAAATGAGCTTCGACGCCGGGGACGCCTGTACCGCAATCTACCGCAATCCATTCTAGTTCTCGTCAAATCAACCAGAAATTAGCTGCACACAGCTCCAAACAATTTTGGATATCGAACTACGCTACACGTAGAATGTACCCAGAAAATTTTGCGCTATTCCGCTCACGCGTTCTCACGAAGTCCACTGAAAAAAGATTTCGGTGGCCCAGGACAATATCGCAATCCACTGCATTCCCCCACACAACAAAAAAATCCTGTTCGAAAAGCTCCTTTTTTGATTGCATATGACAGCACACTCTGCGACAATTGTACTTAAAAAAATTTCTCTTGCATTGGCACTGCCGTTCTCGTGCAATGCGCTGCAATCAACTGCAGTAGCCCGGGCCAATACCGAAATCCACTTAAATCCAATGCGCAGCAAAAAATCGCAATACATTGCGCCGAGATCCAGTTTTTATTGCATATTAAAGTGCACCGTGCTGTGTGCACAACCACGTAGAATAAAAAAAATTGCGCACCCTCGCAATGTGGCAATGGATGGCAATGGTCTGAAATGACCAGGAAACTACAGCAATCCACTCTATTCCACTGCAAATCACCCTCAAATCGCCATCGCGAAGCTCTAATTGACATTGCATATAGGACTAGACTCAGCTCAAAGTGCACCCACAAAATTTCGCTCCATTTTACACACGCGCTCTCATGCAATGAAGTGCAATCGACTGCAACGGCCCGGTCTCATACCGCAATCCACCTCCATCTGCTGAAATCCGATGCAACCTGCCGCACAGCGACCAAAAAGCGTACACTAGAAAGTCTAATTGTGAGTGTACGCTGTTCTACCCTTTGGTTATTGTGTAATCGCACAACTTCAATGTAATTGCCTCGACCATTCTGCAGCAATGCATTGCAATTGACTGCAACTGCCCGGGCCAGTACGTCAATCCACCGAAACCCGCCGAAAGACGACCAGAATACGTACAATTTAAGCTCTAATAGTGATTGAACGTTTCTCTAAGCTACGGTTATTGTATGATCGCACAGTTTCACTACAATTGCCTCGGCCATTCGGCAGCAATGCACTGCAAGTGTCTGCAATGACCCGGGCCAATATGTCAATCTACAGCAATCTGATGCCCTGAAGTTGGTGTCGCAATCCTCCAACTTTGAATGCATGTTACAAAGCACACTGGTTAAAGTCAACCGCATCATTTTAAGCACTTGAGCTCATCAAAATCTCCATTCAAAATCAATGCTAGATACAAGGCCTTTTGGATAAGAGCCTGTTGGAAAGCACGCAGGCTCTTTCGGACCATCTTATTACGGCACCGCTGGATATCGATGAAACTTGCAAGTTCCACTATCGCCATCAACGACCAGGTGAAACAGCGAGGGAATTTTTAGCCGCCTTTCGTCTTATAGCTCTGCATTTCGGATTCGACCCATTCTTGCCGAAGCTCCGTGAAACCAGCCGATATGTGGCCTTACTTGTAATGCCACACGGCAAAGGCTGCTGACAGTGAAAGGTCTGACACTGGACATTAGACATTGCGACAGCGGTAGAACAATCGCAAAAAAGGTCACAGCGATTGAAAAGGTTTCTGGGCCTTCGACTGCCGAACCTTTGACGGTTGGCAGGATCTGCGGGCCGCATTCTAAGCCAATCGCCTGCATATGCGCCTTCCCGCGGCTCAACGCAGTACAAACGGCTAAGGTGCCCTCATTACAGCAGTATATGCAACATCTGCGGGATAGACGGTCAACTCCAAAAAGGGTGTAGAAGTAAAGATCGGCATCCAACGCGAGCGGCAGGAAAGGCAACAGTCAACAGCAAGATATACGCTCGACAGCTCCTAAAATAGTCAGAGGACGTCGTTTTTATTCATTCTGCAAGAAGTGCGACCCACAAACCGTGCAAGATACGGATCCATGTTGAAGGTAAAACCATTCACATGGAATTCGACATTCGGGATCGAACATTTCTATGCTATCCTTTTAGGAGTATAAGCGAGTCTATCCTCACCTCAACCTGGAACATTAAGTATCTTGGAACACATCAGGTCATAAGTACAGTCTATACTGATATTTGAATTCACTCAGAGTGAGAACATGGTGACTCCTGTTGCAAAGAAGTGAGAGAAATTCAGAGAAGTCAGTGGTTAATGTGGGCTTGCTAGCTGATGCTCAATAAATCACCAATACAGCTGTCCAACTGACGCTGGTTGGATAGAGAGTCTGAGATTCAAAAGACTGTTTATAGTCGAAGCCGAGAAAAAAGCCTTAATTGAAATTGTGTGGGAGTCTTTTCTAAGCTTCAGCGATCTCACAGTATAAGGAAAGATTTACTGGCTGTTCCGAGTTTGCATCGGTGATAATAATAGTACTACTAACGATAATACATTTGATAAAGCACCCTCAGAAAACTCAAATCTCTTTCTAGGCGCTTTAAAATTGCTGCAAAGGAAGCATGATCCAGTGGTACGTGGTGGCATGCTCAATAAATAACAATAATAACATGGTTAGGTGTGACATCCACAGGGTCAGCATGCAAGTGGGGTTAGTGGCAGCATGCAACAGTGTCTGCACGCAAAAGCAGATAAAGGATAAATCATAGGGACCCACTAAATGTTCTCATAAAGAGATGAGTTTTTTACTTTCTTTGTAAATTTGGACAAGCCACGAGATGTCGTGACGACATCTCTTGACGACGTGATGGCCGAGTAGTTCTTGTGGTTCAGCCTGATCTCAGTAACTGCAACAATGTCAAGAGCATCGTCAAGTACCTGGCATATGTCAACTGTTTATTGCATTCAGAACAGGCATTCCAGAGGCACCACTTCAAAGAAGCCACCGAGTTTAGTGACGTCTTTATCCCTAATGACTAATCACTAATTTCTGTATAATGGTTGAAGAAACTATCTGCCGTTCGAACGTGAGAAAGTGTCTGACCGTGAATAGTAAAACTAGCAGTCTTCTAACGGAAGAACAATTTTTGTGCTGTTAGTAACAACGGTACACATATTCGTTAGGCGCCGCCGGTAGCCACTCTGGTATTCCGGCGAGTTCTACAGCTGGTACCTAGCTCGCGAGCCATGGCAGAGGCATGCTCTGGAAATGCATCCATACCAACTAAATCAGCAACAAACCGTTATCCTCTGGGCACCCGAAACCGGACAATCACCACGCAATTTCCACGGCTCTCTGAACGAAGAACTCTCGGGATTCTCAGAGCAGGTCTGAGCTGTATCGCTTATGGCGGCCATCACTCAAATAGTGTGAATGTGCAAAGCTGAGCGTCAGCCAGCTGTCAAATAGTGCAGTACTCCTTAGCTCTTGAATCTTCTAGTGTGGTCCATGATTTTTCCTCGGGAAGGTGGCCAGGCACGGCTTGCAGCTGACTCGAATTGAAGTGGCCGACTGATCAATGGCCTCCGCGCGCGAGCCGAGATAGCTTGGAAGCCTACAGCCGGACAAGCAGATGGAAATTCTCTTTGCGTACCTTAGCCCTCTGCGAGGTCAGAGGCAAGAGAGGAACTAAGCTCCGAGCCCCTAGCTCCACCTACAGGCACGTGCGTCGCTCAGCGCTCGCTGCCGCTTGCTTACGCCGGAATAAAACGGCAGTTGTTAAAGGTCGATCGTGAACTCAATCTGCCGAGCTCACGTATTCGGCTCAGTGTTCCGAGTCTGCCAGCTTCACTTTTTCCTTGTCGCCAACTTCCAGTGGACTGCTGCTGCGTATGCTTTCGTTTTCCTTTGCAATTTCCTTTGCACTCGTTCGCTCCCTCGCTCTCAGTTGCTTGTGAAAAGGCCGATGATGTCACGCTCATTCAATTGCCCCTCGCTGGACGAAGAGCGCAGTCGCCCGCTCCACAGCTGCTGCCAAGTGTTGACAACTTTTCGTAAGTCCCGTGAATCACTTCACGTGACCAGAGGCAGAGAGCTCAACCGCGTCAGGCCGGTTGGCTATTCGCCCCTGTTGGTTTTTTGTTCGCGCCCCTATTCAGGTGATTGCTGCTTCGACGCGCTACTTCTGAACTCTGTTCTTTGGCTGCTCACCGTCGAGACTCGAGCTACTTTTTTTTGGTTCTGACTGCTGCGTTTTCTTCACACAAATTTCGCATTGAAATGGTGAGTTGCTTCGATGAGTCTGCAGTCGCGGGGCTGCAGCCCCGTTGTTGCCGGTGTGTTGCCCCGCTGCTACCCTTCAGCGTCGGTGCTGCACCGGTGCTGCCCCAGTGCTGCCGCTGTGAAGGCCCCATAGAAGCTCGGGTTAATGTGGGAGTTGTAAGCAGGAAGGGCACTGGAGATAATTAAACTGTAAGAGTGGCAGCAACCGATCGAAGTGCTTCAAGAGTTTGGAAGTAACTAAAGCAGAACCGATTATCATCCAGCCATTGCTGACTAGCAGCCCCGTAGCAAGTGGGCACTTCGCGATTCTGATATCCTTAGAGCGAGGCCTATGCATACCCTACTATCCGTCTATAACAGCTGAAGAGTTTGTTCAAGTCATCGGCGATCCAGTAAATTTAAAGATGTTTGAAGGTAGAAATCAGCACGGTAACGGCTGGTAGCTCTCACTTAATATCTATTCAAATTTACAACGTCTGCAGTCCATCGCAATGTAAGTTTTGAGAAATTTCTAAGTAAGAAATTTTATATGCAGTGGCTCAATAGATTATTTTACTTTGAACCCATGGGACTTTGATATATTGATTGCAATTACAAGTTTAAGTTTGAAACAAAGCCATGACCTACAAACATGTCTATGCGAGGTGACTCGATTAGTTACTTTAATTAGTAATTTTCAGATACCATAAACCCTAAACCCTAAACCCTAAACCCTAAACCCTAAACCCTAAACCCTAAACCCTAAACCCTAAACCCTAAACCCTAAACCCTAAACCCTAAACCCTAAACCCTAAACCGTAAACCCTAAACCCTAAACCCTAAACCCTAAACCCTAAACCCTAAACCCTAAACCCTAATCCCTAAACCCTAAACCCTAAACCCTAAACCCTAAACCCTAAACCCTAAACCCTAAACCCTAAACCCTAAACCCTAAACCCTAAACCCTAAACCCTAAACCCTAAACCCTAAACCTAAACCCTAAACCCTAAACCCTAAACCCTAAACCCTAAACCCTAAACCCTAAACCCTAAACCCTAAACCCTAAACCCTAAACCCTAAACCCTAAACCCTAAACCCTAAACCCTAAACCCTAAACTCCAAACCCTAAACCCTAAACCCTAAACCCTAAACCCTAAACCCTAAACCCTAAACCCTAAACCCTAAACCCTAAACCCTAAACCCTAAACCCTAAACCCTAAACTCCAAACCCTAAACCCTAAACCCTTCAAGCGCACACCTCCAGTCCTAATTTTTATTGCTTACTCTCGCAGCGGCCAAACTTTTATGCGGCTTGCTAATATGGCGTTTCAATGTCACCTACCTCTCCCGATTTGACTGATCAGCAATTTAGATTGATATGTGAAGGCTTGAAAAAAATGTTAATGTGTTTTTCAAACAATAGGGGTTTCCCTACTACTACGTTTGTGATGGGCGTGGCTTAATCTTCCTCCTCCCGAATCCTTGTTTCTTTTCAATTTCCACCCTCTCTGTCTTGCGACAGAAAACGACAATGGTGCATTTATGGATGGGCTCTGCATTAGCTGAGCTTCCCTTATTATACTTCCGCTCCTGCCTAAGCTTGGCAAGCGTCCGTAGCTGTGCCTCTGTAATGTATTTTAGTGATGTGCAGCGGTTTCTCCTGTCGATAGGCTACTCACTTCCTTAACCACCACTGATGTTGCCAATTTTTTTGCGAACCTAATTTGTGTGCGGTAGTTTGTTTCTGGCACTGTCACTTAAAAATAAAATTAATAAATACTTGACACAGTATTAAAAATAAAACAGCTGTGGAACACCATATAAGAAAGAATTCTTTTAGCCTCTTTTTTATTTCTTGGCCGTCAAAACGCTTTGCCTGTTGCAGTGTGTCTAGTGTGATCAACAGCTTATTTCGCAAGCACACGATTTCGTACGAATATTTTGGTAGAATTAGACCTGAACATAACCCACTCGCTAGATCTATTGGCCGAATGGCTTACTTCTGGACGCTGTCTCAGCCCATGTGACTACCGGCAAATGGCTGCACATTAGACATCTTCTTTATGTAGCTCTTCTCGGAGAATGAGAGTTGTAAGCATAAAAGCCTGAAAATTCCCTCCTTATATTACATCACTGACTAAGACAGAATCACCAAAGGCAAGTGAGAAATTCTGAGTTTAATATGTACTGCACTCTCAAAACTACACATCATTATGCATGGCATTTATACATTTACATCGGGAATAGGCACCCCACTAAGTTTGTTCATTTATTATCGCATTTTTACAGAACCTCATTAGGTTAGGGGTCTGGTAACAGGGACAACTGACCCCAAATGAGGTAAAAATAGATTTTTACAGTTAATGCAGGCTAATTAAAATACAATTTGCACTGGTGCAGCTCTCAGCTTAGCCGCGATGGGAGCCCTTGCCTTAGAGGGGGGGGGGGTCGACTAGGGCGCCTAGTACAGACCCAGCTCCTGACTCACCTAGCTCAGGTTAGAATGGAGCTTTATGCAGGCGATGCGGTTAGGAGATGGAGCGACTAATGTGGTTGTCTTAGCGGGTTCGACTTGGACAGCTAGTACAAGCCCGACTCCTGGTCTACCCGCTAAAGTTAGAATGAAGCCTGGTGCAGACGTTGCGGTCGGGATGTGCACCGACTAATATGCTGAAGTAGAAATAGCAGCGGCGCGCGAGGTCAGGAGTGGAAAGGAGAGAGAATATAATGAGACGAGTGAGAGCTTACTCGGACAGCTTGGGTACTCGAGAGAGACTACGCCCCGAGAGCTGAGAGAGCTTGGGTAGTCGAGAGAGACTACGCCCCGAGAGCTGAGACAGCTTGGGTAGTCGAGAGAGACTACGCCCCGAGAGCTGAGAGAGCTTGGGTAGTCGAGAGAGACTACGCCCCGAGAGCTGAGAGAGCTTGGGTAGTCGAGAGAGACTACGCCCCGAGAGCTGAGAGAGCTTGGGTAGTCGAGCAGGGACTACGCCCCGAGAGCTCAGAGCTGCAGCTTGGTAGTCGATGCGAGACTACGCTTCGAGAGCACGAGAGACGAACCTACGGCGACGAACAGCTAAGTGTAACTTAGACTGCGAAGTTGTGTTCTGCCGGCTACTCAGTTAGCTGCTCGTATCTTGGGGTGCTGTAGCAACCCGCCTTCGCAATTGCAAGCGACGCGCGCATAGGTTAGTGTATTATACGCAGGCTTCGGGAGTTCGCGAAGTTAACTCCGTCGGTCCGGTACGCGCCGCGTAAAGCGCTTGCGCCGGCGCGTAACCACTACTAACAGGCCCACAATAAACTGTTGCTTTCGGCACCCAGTTGTGGCCGCCTGTGTTTTAACCGCACTGCAGCACTGCATCACACAGTCCACCGGTAGAGAACCGGGGGACGAACCTCTACGCGGTTACAAATTTAGTAGTACGAGGTCATTGAGCTCGTTGATATATATACTACTTCCTTAATCAAACCTAAGATACGTTTATCAGTTTTTATTTTGACCATCTTAACTCCCCTAGATAACTTCAAGTAACATAGTAGTGTCTGTCAAAGATGCCTGTTTCGGCTAGTCATGTGAAGTGTGAGGCTTTGAATTCACCTCATAGATTGTGGGTAACACTCAGAAAACTTCCCCAACCCATGATTTACCGAACCCCTGATCCCGTGCGAAATGTAAACGTATGTGCACGTATACGTGTATATATATATATATATATATATATATGTATATGTATATTTACATATATATGCACACACACATATACATACACACACACACACACATATATATATATATATATAAATATATATGTGTGTGTGTGCTCGTGTGTGCATATATATATATATCTTGCCATACTCACGTTTTGATCCCACGGGCTATGAGTCCCAGGGGTGGTGCAAATGCTTCACTCGACAGGGTATTTCATTGACCTACATGTGTGAATCTCCCACACTAGGACTTGCTCAAGGGTGCAGCGTGAAAGCAGAACTGTTCGGCTGAACTTCCTTAGTCCGCCATCATGGAGTGCTCCTGGTATATGGCTTAGACAGTGCTGCGAGAAGCGCTGTGCGGCAGTTTTACCGCTATACTCGAATACACAATGCATATAGCCTGCTATTGGTCTCGCTGGTTTTGAGTATATATCAGTAGGTGTGCATGTATCATGAGCCAGAGTTCGAAAATACACAGAGAAGCATGGACGAAGCGCTTGCAGACTAAGCTAAATACGTTAAACGGAAGCGACATGTAAATCAAGTTTTTAGAGGTCGGCATCTCAGAGGCCGGCCGCCATCCATTGCAGTGCACGCTGGAATCGGTTTTTGCTTCGTCTCGTAGCTCCAGCTGTAGCTTGTATGCGCGCCGTCTATTATTTTTGCCGGTCCAGGTGAACATTACTCCAAACCAGCAACGGGACCGAGCTCGAAACGAAGCGCCGCCCGACCATCTGCTGCTCTCCGTGCTCTCCGCCGTCTGCCTCCTGCCAGTCGGCGTCTTCGCAATCATTCGCTCGCTGGATACAAGCACCTCGATCCGGCAGCGAGATTTCAGCGCAGCTCGGGATCGCTCGACTGCCACGAAGAAGCTGGCCACGATCGGAATATTCGGAGGCATCGCTTTCTGGCTCGCGACCGTGGTAATTGCAGGGCTTTTTTCAATGGGTGTTATTTAGCTTTCGATGTATTCGTCAAAACGAACACAGCTTCGATGACACCGGAGACTGGCAGTAACACTTGCTTGTGCAAGACAGCCGACCTACGGCTTTTTGCAAGCCGCGCCTGCAGCATGTGAAATCCCTTAATTAATGGGCTTATTAGAACAAGTTCACCTTGATAAGTGATGGCATAATCATTAACGTTGGTGACTCAATTGCATAGCGTAGACGTACGGCACCATTTTTGAAGCCGGCTGGGTTCAAACGGCTCCATTTCGCTTAATGCCGCACGACCAGGCAGTTCTGCTAACTGCCTTACGGGCTTACTTTTACACGTCTCCCTGTTGCTTGGTTCACGCACGCACAGAAACGCCTGCCGATGACTGCCCACCACCACCACCAGTTTAATCCACGACGCACGGAGCAGAGGGGAGCACGACTTCCGTCGCCTCTCTCTCCCGCTCGAATCCCCTCTCATCGACCGCAGCTGTGCACCGGCCGACCCTGATGGTGAATCCACCATCTCTTCACCAGCGGGTTACCGGCCTGGGTCCACGCCACGCCACATCAGAGATGGACCACAGCTGTGCACTGGCCCCTCTCGATGATGCTTCCAGCAGCTGTTCACCGCCGCTTTAGCAGAGGAGCAGTACCGGCCGGTTTCGACGAATTACCACAATCCGCCGCAATACACTCTAATCAGGCTAACGTCGACCAGACTTTGGCTTTGCCGAGCTCAGAATTTGCACTGATATTGTAGTATACCTTCAATTTTATCTGCGTGCCATGTTTCATGTCAGTGAGCTCACTTATGCAAATGAGCTTTGACGCCGGACGCGTGTACCGCAATCCACAACAATTAATTCTTGTTCCCGTCAAATCCACTACCAATCAGCTGCGCACAGCTCCGAAAAACGTTTGGAATATCGAACTAGGCTACACGTACAGTGTACGCAGAAAATTTCGCGAGATCCCGCTCATGCGTTCTCACGAAGTCCAGTACAATAACATTGCACTGGCCCAGGCCAATACCGCAATCCACCGCAATCCTCTGCATTCCACCGTGCAACAAAAGAAATTCTGTTCGAAAAGCTCCTTTTAGATTGCATATGACAGCACACTCTGCGATAATTGCACTTAAAAAATTTCACTTGCATTGGCACGGCCGTTCTCGTGCAATGTGCTGCAATCGACTGCAGTAGCCAGCAATATAATAACAATAATACTAACACCACAATCCACTTCAATCCACCGAATAAATAATCGAAATAACTTGCGCCGAGCTCAAGTTTTTATTGCATATTAAAGTATGCCATGCTGCGTACGCAACAACTAAAATAAAATAATGTGCACCCTCGCACTGCGGCAATGGATGGCAATGGCCTGAAATGACCGAAGAAACTACCGCAAACCACTCTATTCCACTGCAAATCATTTTCAAATCGCCATCGTGAAGCTCTAATTGACATTGCATATAGAATTAGACTCAGTTCAAAGTACATTTACAAAATTTTGCTCAATTGTACATGCGTGATCTCATGCAATGAATGCAATCAGCTGCAACGGCCCGGTCCCATACCGCAATCCACCTCAATCTGCTGAAATCTGCTGCAAGCCGCCATACAGCGACCAGAAAGCGTACACTAGAAACTCTAATTGTGATTGTACGCTGTTCTACTCTTTGGTTATTGTGTAATCGCACAACTTCACTGTAATTGCCTCGACCATTCTGCAGCAATGCATTGCAATTGACTGCAACTGCCCGGGCCAGTACGTCAATCCACCGAAACCCGCCGAAAGACGACCAGAATACGTACACTTTAAGCTCTAATAGTTATTGAACGTTGCTCCAATCTCCAGTTACTGTGTAATCGCACAGTTTCGCTACAATTGTCTCGGCCATTCGGCAGCAATGCACTGCAGTTGTCTGCAATGGCCCGGGCCAATACCTCAATCTACAGCAATCTGATGCAAAATGCCCTGAAATTGGTTTCGCAATCCTCCAACTTTGAATTCATGTTAAAAAGCACACTGGTTAAAGTCAACCACATCATTTTAAGCAGTTGAGCTCGTAAATTCTCGGGAAATGCATGGCAATCTACGGCAACGGCTCGGCTCGAAGCGGCAATCCACTGCAATCCGTGGCAAGTCGACCACAAATTGGCTGCTCGAAGTGCCAATTGTCATAGCATTTCACATTTCTTGGTGCTAAAAGTGAAATAGTAGAACATTCAAGTTAATTTGCGCGTTAATTGTCAACAATGCACGGCAATCGACAGCAATGGCAGGGACTAATACCGTAATTATACTCTCATTCTGCGCATTCAACATTGGGCAATGCGTGGAAATCGACGGCAATTTTTCGAGACAATACAGCAATCTATAATTTCCTGTTACATTTACAAACAAAGCTGGTGGCAGAAGATAACCTTTTTCTTGCATAACAGTGCACTGTATTAAATATGCAACCGCATCATTTCAACAAATCTCGAACGTACATTCGAGGGTAATGCGCGGCAATCGACGGCAACGGCCTGAGAAAATACGGAAACCTATCCATCGTAAGTGTATACACACTCAACTCAAGTCGTGAGACCAGGGGTATGGGTTAAGTGATGGCACCAGGTGAGGGAGACCTTGCGGTTATCTGGAAAAACATGTCACAGGCCCTCCACAGGGTGGTGAGCATTAGAGTACCAGTGAGCGATAAAACATTAAACGCACACAGTGGGTGGAAATCATGGTCAATCATGTACTGCTACTCATTCTCTCTGAGCTGCTCCGTATTCCTGCATTGCAACGAATGAGCTGCCATACTTATTGCTTAGAGCTTACAGCTTACCCTATCCTGACTATTATTTTATTGCTGTGGGAGTAGAACCCACCGAAGGAAAGCATGACTGCAGCAATCAATTTTGGACTCACGATCGCACTTACACCAACGCTGAGCAGAAATTAGTTACTCCTAGGCACGCCTGCCTCATCAAACATGGCAGCTCTGGTCGGAGCCATAATTTGAGCTTAACCACCAGCGGTCGGCAACGTGCGGCTCGCGAGCCGCATGCGGCGGCTCTTTTGATGTCAAGACGCGGCTCTCCAGTTCCATGGGCAAATATTAATAATTATATTATTTTATTTTCAAAACTCATACAAAATATTATACTGCAAAAAAAACTTTTAAACAGGTTAAAACACTCAACAGAGAACAGTGAGAATAGGTGGAGTAGAGAGTATACGGACAGCTGACAGCCGCTTGGGCACCAGGCCCAGCCCCACAGCCGTGCTGTGGCCAGCCCCGTGGCGACGGCTCCATGCTTGTCACTGCCGAAGTGCCGACTGCTGCCGTCACTAGTCACTACTACCACTCAGCCAGCAACCCAGTGGACGGTAGTGTTCAGTCTTCAGTAAGTCTTCCTCGGAGCGCGGCTCCGTGTGTTTTAATTTAATCGCTTGCGAGAAACAACAATTTCTTCGTTATTTCAAGAAGAAGACGATTTAGAAGCGAATTATCTTCTCAAAGGTATGTAAAGGCAAGTGATGTACCTTCGGAGGACCTTACCTTCGGACAGTTTCGATTTAAGTAGGTTAGAAATGTGATATATACATGCAAAAATTCAAGAGAGTAGCATTTTTTAAATGTGGCAACACTGTTCTGTTTGTTTAGTTATTGGTGCACTGTGTCGTCAACGGTCGCAGTCAGAACTTTATTCGATCAAAAAGTAAATATTTTTATAGTTTTACTGTACTGTATATTCTGTTTGTTTCATATTGGTATGATACGTATTATATATGAATATGAACTATACGTGTTGAGCTTTCTAAATATATTGTCTGTTTTGATTATTCATAACCTCAAATTATTTTACACGTAAAAGTTTCTGAAAAAACCTTTTGTTGTACCTCCGGACATTCATTTTGTTGTACCTTCGAACGTTCAAAGGTACAATAACATTTTATTAATTTCGTATACCTATTTATTTTGTTACAGTGACGCGAAGTAAAGACGGTATAAAAAGAAAAAAATACTTCTATGGATAATTTAAAAAATGATTTTGTCCGTAGGTACACTACTTGTCCATACGCTTTAACGTTTAACGAAGTTGACTTTTTTACAGATTAGCAATTAACGAAATTAACTATTTAATTAACGGTTTATTAACGCCGTTTTAGATAGCTAAATACAATTTTAAAAATCTTTTTTTCAGCTCCGCCACCAGAATGACTTCTGATAAAAAGAAGAGACGAACTGAAGAAGAAAACTGAGAATTTAATCAGGATTGGACGGAGTCGTTTGCGTTCATATGCAATACAGATGGCCTTCCGACTTGTTTCATTTGCCAAGAAAAACTTGCACACAATAAGAAGTCAAATTTGGAGAGACACTTCACTACAAAACATAGCCGATTCGCAGCTAAATGTTCAACCGGTGACGCACGGAAAAAAGCTGTTAAAGAGCTTCAAAAACAAAAACAACAGTCGAGTTCTATGCTAAGTAACTGGGCGCAATCTTCAAATAATGTAAATCTGGCAAGCTTCGTAATATCATTACAGATTGCAAAAAGAGGGAAACCATTCACAGATGGTGAGTACGTCAAAGATTCTTTCATACGTGAAGCTGAAGAACTGTTTCGTGATTTCAAAAACAAAACCGAAATCATGAAGAAAATCAAAGATTTGCCATCATCTGCTAAAGTAGTACAAGATAGAAATTCTAAAATGTCTTCAAATGTAACACACATGCAAGTGGAAGAAATTCAACTGGCTTCTGCTTTATCACTTGCTATGGATGAGTCTTGCGACATAAAAGACACGGCACAAGTTACCCTTTTCGTCAGGTATATGTCGTCCCAAGGTCCAAAAGAAGAACTGCTAGGATTGCTGCCGCTCTCGGGGCAAAATCGTGGAGAAGATATAGCAAATGCTGTGCAAAAATGCCTGGAAGACTATGAAATCGATATAAATAAAATCGTTTCCATAGCAACTTATGGAGCCAGAAGTATGACGGGAATACATAAAGGGGTAACAACAATTTTTCGGCAAAAAATAAACCACAAAATTTTAACGTTTCACTGCATAATTCATCAAGAGGCGCTTTGTGCCCAAACATTTCCGACCGAAAAGGTTGAGGTCATGAACTTGGTTATTAAGATCATTAACAGCATCATGGCAAAAGCACTCCACCAGTGCCAGTTTAAGGAGTTTCTCGAAGAAAAAGAAAGCCAGTATGCTGACCTACTTCTGCACGATACAGTGCGATGGCTTTCCAGGGGTAACGTATTGAAACGTTTTGCTTCTTGCTTGAGTGAAATAAAAACATTCTTCAATGAAAAAGGCATTGTCCATCCCGAATTAAAAGAAGACAAATGGCTGCAAAAATTCAACTTCATGGTAGATACCACAAAGAAAATAAATGAGCTAAATGTGAAACTGCAAGGAAAGGGAAACCCAGCCTATGCCTTGCTTGAAGAAGTGGTTTGTTTTAAAAATAAATTACTTCTTTCTGGCGATGACATGGAGAGCGGTAAATTACTTCATTTCGAAAATCTGAAGCAATATCGCGATGAAACCAATGCAACTATTGACACGAATTACTTCAGCATTACTCTAAACAAAATGAAGGATGGATTCGCTGTGATATTTGAGCAATTCAAAACAAACGCAAGTACTCTGGCGTTTATAGTAAATCCTCTCAACACAAATACAAATGAGATCAAAATTGAGCCATTTGGAATTGATGCTGGTTCGCTTCAAATGCAATTGCTGTATTTGAAAACCAAACATTTGTGGAGTGGTAAGTTCACAGAACTCAAGAGCAAGTTAGAAGAGTTGGAGATCCAGAAAAGCATGCACGTTACGCTGCACAAGTGGACAGCTCTAAAAGAAATGCAGCGAGTTGAGGCACTCATATTTGACGCATGGAATAGTCTTCCAGAATGCTACAGTGAGGTGAAGAAGTTGGCATTTGGAGTGCTGACGATCTTCGGGTCAACATATTCGTGCGAGCAAGCGTTCTCTTGCATGAATATAATAAAAAGTAAAGCAAGAAGCCAACTAAAAAAATAAAAATCTAGAGGCGTGCTTGAAACTGAAAACAACAAGTTATGAGCCAAATTTAACCAAACTTTCAAAAGGCATGCAAGGCCAATGCTCTCATTGATGTAACTATTGTAAATATCTATTATTCAATAATTATAGTTATATTATTTGATTAATAATTTTATTATTCTAGCAGAGCTAGCTAAAATACTTTAATATGTTTTGTGCGAAACATTTGTATGTTTTTATAGGAATGAATATTATTTCATATTTAAAGCTATTTATTTTAAATCAAAAATCAAATTTATATACCTAATCCTAATGTAATGTAATGTACCTCCGTCAGTAACTCCACAAAGTCATAAAGACCATGAGGGTGTTACGCAGGAGAGTTTTGTATAGCGCACTCACAGCCTAAGCGGCTTTCGGTACGCATTCGGTAGCCAACAGACTTCGTCTCACGCAACAAAGAGAAAGTGGGAAGCATAGCAGAGTTAGGAGAGCAGTTGAGGTAGTGAGTAGCATAGAAGTAGCAGTTCAGGACCGCTGAAAAAGATGTGCCATAGTCGGCAGTAGGAGAGTAGATGTCGTTGCGTAATCAAATACCATAATATAGAAATAGAAATGTTAGTGGCTCTGTAAAAACTTCGAAATTTTGTAAATTGTATCTTTTAGCTCTTCTGTCTCAAAAGGTTGCCGACCCCTGAGCTAGTCGCATAAAAGTACTCAATGAAAATGTGTATCGGTTACCTTTGCGAAAAGCATAGATCGAGGAATTGATCAACTCCACAGCAAATTGATCAATCGAGGTGCCTCTAGGTAAACAATAGGCAGTAACACGCAGCCTGAAAAGACTGCATATTACCAGCCAAGGTCATTATAAGGAGGCAGGTAGTCTTCACCCTATCGCTTCCAGTAGGCAAGCGCTTTTGGCGATTGCAGTAACATTCCTGCCACACTGTACAGCGATAATGGCTGGCGCGTTTACGTTAGCCGCGAAGCTACCCAGCATCGCTTCCTCGACCATCTCGGCTACGACGACGGTGCCAGTGTCAAGGACACCTAGATACTCTAGGTCTGCGAAATCCTGCAATCCTTGCGAGAATGGTTGGCCGCAGTCAATGGACACCGACAGCAAGCAACTGCGCCACAGGCCGTGCCAAGTGCCGTCCGTGGGCTGCGGCCAAACGGCCGCTGAAAGAAGCCATCTGAAAGACCGCCACCCAGGGACAAGCGACAACAAGCCGCGAAGGGTCCTTTCCTGCGGATAAAGCAGTAAAAACAGCAACCTCGGTTGCTTCCTCGACACCCGTCCGCTGATCGCGGGCAGACAAGCTGTGGGTTGATTCATTTTAAGACGACTTTCAATCCTAGACCTGACCTGGTCGCGATGACGACGACGTCGCGACTTCTGACGCGTCGCTAGTGCCATATCAGACCAGAAAGTACAGGGCATCGGCCAGATGGAAGAGTAAGTTATGCGCGCTCGGATGTCGTACAATGGATCTCGCAGGGCGGAGTGAGAATTGCAGCTGCAGCATGCAGCTGCAGGTGACAGAGAGCCTCGGCTGCTGTATTATCGACGGAGAGGAAGGCTAAATTTCTCGGATTTAAGCTTAGCTTTACGTGCTGTTAAGCTTCCTGCATTTAAACTAGCATAGAGTGGCTTGAGTTTTCTCATTTGTACCATCATTTCTACAAAAATTCCAGCAGAAATGAGTGCATATATGCAAACGAGCATCTATTTTTACTCGCGTTTACATTCGAGCGTATATTGAGCTGTCGGTATGCAAGTGCACGAAGGTTTTTGTGCAGAATATGCACTGATTATTAATATATATATATATATGTGAACTGGATTATTAAAATGTAAATACAGGTGTATGTACATTAACCGGTGGAGCCCTGCCCTGCCGAGGCTGTGGGTGCTACCCGCGACTCCCGGTTCAGGAACAGGGACCACGTGGCTTCAGAACCTCTCTCTCTCTCTCTCTCTCTCTCTCTCTCTCTCTCTCTCTCTCTCTCTCTCTCTCTCTCTCTCTCTCTCTCTCTCTCTCTCTCCTCTCTCTCTCTCTCTCTCTCCTCTCCCTCTCTCTCTCCCTCTCTCTCTCTCTCCCCCTCTCTCTCTCTCTCTCTCTCTCTATATATATATATATATATATACATAAATATATATTACAATATTAAAATAATTAGAAATTAATATCAATCCTCCTCTTAGCTTCACCAATATCGTTATGTCCTGTCGGCGTTCTACGTATGCATGTGTGTGGTAACGTATTACTCTGTGGATTGCCGTCTTTGGAAGCGTTGCTTTCGCTAGTGTGTCCCCCTGCATCCAGTGTCCATTTTAGAATGCGCTCGTGTCTTAATCTCCATTTTAAAATTATTGCGCCCACTCGGTGTCAGAAGTATTTTTAACCCAAAAAACCGATAGCGAAATGAAAGCGCCATGCGCTATTGTGTGGCGCTCTCATGCTCTGCTCCTGGTGAGCAGGGCTAGCAGCCATACTGGGCGGCTGGAGAATGGCTGAAGGTCAGATTGCATTACGTCCGGAAGGAACGCCGACGGTTGCCGGCGTTCGTATGAGTGACTGCCTGGCTGTTGCCTGCGCAGATAATTTTCGCTCAGTAAGCTAAGTGATAGAGTGTCAAAGTAATTAGTTACTTTATCTTTTGACTGCGACCAACTGCATAGCATCTTTTTAACCCAATGACAGCATCGAAATTGTAAAGCGAAAGATTGGTGAGTAGAGGAAAAGAAGTGACGACATTATTGTACTAGAAATCTATATATATTGTTGCTCAGTCAAACGAAGCCTTCAACGTTGTTGCTTGGATTGCATTTGCATTTGTATTAGTCATATTTTTCACAGAATTCAGACACCTTTAGTATTTATTTACACTGCTGCCGTTAGTGAAATTATCGTGCTCGATGCCTTGCACATAGCAGACTTTAGCTAGTTGGCTTTATTTAACTTTAGGTAAGCAGCGGCGCTAATGCAATAGCTCGTTTAATTTCTGATAAGGTCGCCGTAATTTCTTATGGCCCTACAATACGTGGCGCAGTCAGTAGAGATAGTAGAGGTAGAAAGCAAGAAATTCCGCTCGAAATTTCCTTTGTCTGTTGGAGTAAGTTCATGGGGGACCAGGCAGAACTAAGCAAAAAGTTTCTGTTTTTGTAATTTAAAACAGTATGATTACTTTCAAGGTGATTCTCCACTCGGCAACATTTAGCCAGGAAACACCTTTTCTGGCGAGCATTTCGGGTAGCAAAAGTGCCGCCATACTTATTGTCCGTGCATTCATTCCACTACTCTATGCCGGCTTTCTGGTAGCACCGCAGCTGCGGCGCTACGAGCACAGCAGCCGCGACGCTCGACGCATGCCCCTTGAAAGCGCTACTTTTGCAGCTGCAGTCGGAAGCGCCGCGCTTCTCTTGGCGTGGAGAATGTCGAGACGAGACGCATCAAATACCATGCACCAACCGTCTCCGTTGAGTAAGCTCGACTTTCGTTATCTGCATGTGCCGGCCACGCAGGAGATACGCTAGAAATGCTTCGAACTTTTTCGCTTTCGGCGGAGTAGACTTTAGCAGTAAGAATTTGCGCCAAAGGAATTACGTTTCTAGAGAAACGATTCGTCTGACTTTATATTTCTTGAATGAGTTTTCTTGAAATTAGCTTTACTAATTGTATTTGAATGAGTATTCCTTTTCGCAATATAATCAATCAGCTGTTCCTAGTGTCAATTGAGTTATTGTAGAAACATCCGCGAGCTCTTTATTGTCACTTTTCCATGACCTATATGTTGGCATGGTCTCAATCTCACTTGCTCTGTCTGTCTTTCTCTTCGCCTGAGAAAATAAAGTTATTCTGGGTGGCCTTGAACTTTTTTTTAATGGGGCTCATCAGCACTCACTGTACACATTTTCCTGCGTGTACTATATACTATAAAACTATCTATATATACTAGATCATTCTTTTTCTGCAAGTGTTTATGTTTTAAATTGCATCGAAGTTGATCGACCGTCGGGATTCTCAAATATTAGTTCTTTCATTGCTGTCTCTCTTTCTCTCTGTTCTCCCGCTTTCTCTCTCTCTCTCTCTCTCTCTCTCTCTCTCTCTATATATATATATATATATATATATATATATATATATATATATATATATATATATATATATTGAAAAAGCTGTGACGTGCTAAAATGGATTCTAAAATTTACCTAGCGACTAAAACTTTATATCAAATATTTTACATTGTAATTGTTACCTTCACTCTCATTTGTATTTAGACAATAGTTCGACGTCACTATTTTCACCTGTTATAGGTTGCGGTACCCTCGAATTGGATGAAGTCGATGAAGGCACATCAACAGGTAAAATCGTTGCAGCGCTTTCTGTCGTCTCCCCAGAATAGTAGCAATGTATAAAAACGAGTTAGTTACTCTAGGTTCGTCACGTGATTCTAGACGAGTGAGAGCGTGCCCGGGTAATCGGGTATCAGTGCGAAGTTATAGGTTGAACATCTCGTGGAATTGAAAGCAAATGCTTGAGTCTCCTTGTTTTCGTAGACGGGACCTTGGATCCTGAAAAGAAGGAAGATCAGAGTGTGCCTCCTCTTCGTAAGTCACGTTCTACCTGTTTTACCTGCTTCGTAAGTCACGTTCTACCTGTTTTACCTGCTTCGTAAGTCACGATCTACCTGTTTTACCTGCTTCGTAAGTCATGTTCTACTCGCGCTGCTGAGTGCTGAGAGAACTTCCAAGAGAAATGAAACTTAAGTTGACAATAATTATTCCGATGCTTGTTTGCTTTGCTTATTTGGAAGCACCAAGTTATCCCATACAATTCAGAGCATTATACTTGATTTCTTTAGAGTTGCTGTAGACCTGTTAATGTGGCATATTTACACGGCATAATCTACTATGTTGCTACTGAAATTCCTGTAAATGTCGAAGGCAAAAATTTTCATCTTTACAGATGTTTTCATGCAAAATTTACTTAACATTTCAAAAGCCTTCGTGATGTGCCTTCGAGATTTGGAAGTTTAGTTTCCCGAATCTTGTTTGCAGATGGATTGGCAGAAGGGGCTCCCGAAACTCTCATCCAAACATCGGCAAACAGAGGGCAGGGTACAAGAAAAACAGGTAAGCTCGCTCTCAGCCCAAAAACTTAGAAGAACAAACTGTTTTCGTGTAGATTTACTTGAATTATATTGCATTTAACATTTAGAATCTGGAGATCTCTTACATTAAAAGACTTGCACCCAAATTAAACCAAATTTGACTTGCAAATTTGAGTTCAACTTGCTGAACTGAGACTGAGCTTTCTCGTGAGACGTGCCCTAAGGTCCTTTCAGGTCAATAAATGAACTATTTCATTTTATTTAATCACACATTGGTTGGTGATCGCATTCTGAAGATTCTAATACTGTGTAACCCACTTCAGCAACATTCGACAACAATAATAACTTTGGCACTTTCATTCCAGCCGCCTATCATGGCTACCGCTGTGCTAAAATGTCTCAAATAACTCAAATCCTCCTTTTCTTCCTCGTGCTTTATGTAACGTTTAAAATCCGGTTGGTCTGAGGAGGCTGAACGAAAGCTGAGGAAAGCTGAAAGGCCAGTGAATCAATCACTGTTTCTCAGATATGCTGATTTTGAGGTAAATAGACTGTAAGCATACGCTTACACGTTCGGCGTCATTCGTAGTCCTTTATCAAAGCATTGCTTAATTTTAGTACAGGCTCATGGAATATCATACGGCATGTATTAGTATGAAAAAATATGCTAACAGTCACAAGGGCTTGATTTCTATCTTTTAACTGTGTAGGCATAAATTCTAGCCATAATAGGAAGCTTAAATAACTACTTCCTGACTACTATGCCCGTTTTAATTGATTTCACATTTTTCTTTTTCCCTTAACTTAAGCATGTTACATTTCTAGCTATTTTATCTTGCTCCGAAACCATACCGCACATTCGGACAACCATTGCAATGGTTGTTCCGATGTGTGATATTGTTTGGAACGCCGTCTCGTCGTCTCTGTTTTTTAGCTCTTCTTGTAATGTGCATTGCTAATCCACTTAATTGCGATTGCAATTTTAGCACTTTTACCCAGAAGCTCTTGTTTGGCCCAAGGGTAAGGCCCTATAAAAACGATATACATTTTTTTATTTGCACTATTGCAGACCAGATAATTAGCTCAGATACCCTCAGCAGTCACCTGCGCCCGGCATGAACCCACATTTCGCTAACCAGTCCTTTTGTCTAGTGCATATGAACCTTGCTCGTTTGCTATAGCTTTCCTACCGAGATCAATCAGAGGGTCCACCTCATGGCTCGACATACTATACCTAGTAACTTTCATTATTTCTGGAAATTTCATGGGTTTTGGAGTCTGGAAAGTCTTTTGAAAAAATTTGAGCTCCTAAACGCAAGCTCCGCACCGAGGCTGCATCGGTTATCTTTGATGGTGATCGACCCAGAAACGACGCTCTGCTAGAACAGTCAAGGTTTCCTAAGGACCCGCTCCTCCAAGACAGGTGGCTCCTCTGCGGACGCATCGAAGATGCACTGACCAACCGACCTCTTTAATGTCACAAAGCTTCTCGCCCACGGCTCGCCAAGGCGGGCGGCGCCGCCTCATTAGGATGCAATCTACCGGAAGTACAGCCCGATAGCCCAATATGCCAGGCTTCCAGAGGCGCGTCGGGCTGTATGGTTTGGTATATCCTCAAGATATACCAAAAAGTAAAACCAAGTTCAATGATGCTTTCTTGTGAAGCAACTGTCAACAATCCCGAAGAAGCTTTGCGTAAACTTATCAAAACTGGTTTTGCTCTACTCCCATATTGAAATCAATATTAATCTTTTTGACCGATCAACTTGCCACTACTCATTTCAGTTACCTGGGACGTTAATGATTCCGCAGCACAAGATATGGACTGCACGGCGAATGAAGGTCAAGTTAATCTAGCTCCGGAGATACAAGAGGCGCCAGGTATACCGGGTTATATAACCTAGCATTACGATGTCTCGGGAAAATAAATTATTTGCTTGAAAAATATGCTGATGACTTGAGATTGTATTTTTGTCGCTGTGTGTGATATTATTTTTAAGTGTTTTGTTGAAGTTTTACCAACTTCTGTATCGGGCTGTCGAATTTCGAAAATCACTATCTTACCCACATGCGTAGGAACATTCTACTCTTCTTCCTAAGAGCGGGTTTTGTTGAGGCTTCTTGAACACCTGTTTCATTTTTTATGAATTATATGAAAAATCGTGCAGAATATTGTCTTTCCGGAGCTTTGCTGCTTTTTATGTAGCTGCGCTATGTCAACATCAGAAAATGTAATTCGCCTAAGGTTTTACGCTAGCGTTTAAGACTGGCTTGACATGGCCTTGATTTAGTTTTTCCTTGATTCAGTTTATTAATAGCTAATGAATGATTAATAAATGTATGGCTATATATAATATTGGCATATCGATCAATAGAATATAAAAAATTACGTTTTCATAATAAGATACATAGGAGGATTCTCAGTGTTAAATGCTTGCTTTGTTAAGCTTACTGTCGGTCGCCAAAACTTAATGCACCAGAAAATTTGGGACTCATGAAGAGACCAGTTTGACTGTGGTATCTCTATCAAAGCAAGCCCGATTTGTCACGATATCACTTAGCTGAAAGTTCACAGAATTGACTGTGGAACTGATACGGTCATCTAGTAAACGGTCTGTTTCTAACATTAAACCCAGAGACCAGAGTGCATCAATGTAACACTTGTTATTAAGGGACGAAATCAAATAACTGAAAATAAAAAACAATAAAAAAGTCAGAGAACTGATGATGAAATCAATATTTTGGTAACATTGTAGAAGAGTACTGTAAGATTTGTTCCATTAGCCTGTATGAGGTATTCTGGAAAGAGAGAATTAGTGAGCAATGGCTAAATATTCATTATTATCGATGCGAAATCTCAGAGAAACGTAGAATGAAAATAGTAATATAATATGCAGGGATCAGGTCTCTAATAGATTGCTCTTTGTCATGTAACTGTATATATCTATTGTGAAGTAATTTAGGAACTCCTTAAGTAAATTGATCATTCTACCTCTCCTTACTTTAGTAGGCTTTTAGTTAGTTCTACTTATTTTAGTCATGGCTGCACCCAAGTTTGATTTTGTATTATGCTCCCAATTGATTTTAAGTCTTGACCTTCCAGCTCGATACTCACGCAGATTGAAGCAAGGTTTCTTCCATGTATTTATAGCTAAAACGGATCATTCTGAATCGGCGAGAGAAGAAGATATAACACCACGATGGTCGCTGGCTAGAAGTAAGTTGAAACGCACCGCAGCAGGCAAAGTGGTGCATAGTAACTTGACATTTCTGCTTTTAGAACTAATTAGGAACAGCTTTATATATATTAGATAGGAACGCGTATATTATGAGATATTAGAGCCGGAGAAAGATATTGAAGGGACCTAAAAATGTATGATTATTTTAACGTGGATGCGCTTCGTGATGGAAAGCTAGACCTCAGATGGAAGTAGGAGATTGTGATTTAATGTGGCAGTTGCGAAGTTCACGACAGACAAGCCTAGTTACCGAGTGTTGCACCATCTGTAAGCACCTTACTTGACTTCGGTGCTGATATGCTCATTTAGCGAAAGGTTATTTTGGAACAGAGTACCCAGATACCCATGCTATGATTGACTCGCTGCGATTGGCATTATATTTCTTCTTTTCCGCCCTATTAAATTATTTCTTTCTCTAATCTATCTCGAATAATCTCTCAAGTCCCTTTTTAATTTAGATATAGTGAGTCAAGATAAGTGCTCTTAAAATTATAAATAGCTTGACAGCCATGCAACTTTAACCACGGAATCCTCCTACGAAATGCCTGTTAAATGCTGACACGCCGCCGACTGACCGCTGGAATGTTTTCCACGATCACAAGACTGCAAATATCTCGGCTTACGCGGGAGGCTCTTTCGTATTATTAGTTGCTATAGACTTTCTTCAGGTTAACCAAATCATTAACATTAGCACTCCGTTAAGAAGTTGCCACTGTCACGTCTTAAAGAATAAATACACTTGATACCAAAGCGACTGGTAGAAATTGATTTTTCAGAAATACTTCAATACAGAAATACTTTATTCAGAAACTCTTCTACTGCCATTATTCTGCTCAGTTGTTTCGCAAAAAAATTCAATATATTTCTAGATTACCTCTTCTGAATGTATTGGCTGCAAATAGTATCCACACGAAATTATCTTGTGCTTTTCAGGTCTTTCGTGCTCGGTTTTTTTTTACTTTTGTGCGACCCGCTGGTTTTCCAACTCCGCTGGTTTTCCATGCTCAGCTTCGCTGGTGATTCTTATGCACACAATTATTGCCAATATAAGAAGAATGTCAACCTCCATCCAGCTGTGTATACTGTATATCTGTCGAGGTGACTGATGAAACAGATAAGACGACCAATTGCTAGCCTCTCTTTACTCTCAAATTTGTAGGGAAGACACGAGTTGAAGAGGACTTCCTTCGCTGTCTGCCGACTACCGAAAAAAGAGCCGACAGACCTCAGGGCTTCGACGCCATAAGAAAGCTCGCCGCATCAAGGAGTGAATGGGATTGAACTTTTTTCGAAGAACGTAGACAGTGCCCAGCGTACGGCGTTTGCTCTGTGGCTCCTTGTGGCGATGCCGCATTTGAAGCCTAGTTTTACCGTCAATTTTTGTCGTTCGTTCAGTGTTGTAAGCATCCCCAGCTGCGTCCAAGAGCGAAAAAAATTGAGAATCATACAATCGGATTGGATTGCATGCACCGCTCGTTCGGAGACGCTTGCTTAAGCATTGGCAGCGACTGGCGGCTTTTGAGCGTACGCCCAACTAGCCTTAGCCAGCAGCATACGAAACCTACGTAAGCTACCGTTCCGTTAACGCATAGTTTTACAGGTTTGGGGGACAGGTGCCGCCTAAATCACAGTATGCGAAGGCCGCTTGAGCAAATTAGTTCTCACATAGCAAATGTTCGGTTCGTTAGTGGGAAACATGACTCTTAAAGATCGTTACAGCATTTACCAAACTGAAAAAAATGTGTGACGTATGTGTGCAATGCCTTCAAACAAACTTGGACACTGCAGAGGCTCAAGATTCGCAGCATCGCAGTCACAGCTGACGTTTCGAGCACCGGAAGTGTAGCCTTGTTCTATAGTTTTTCGTTGAGAATCTGAGAACCGGTCACAGCGAAAGGGTCACAAGCATGCGGTCGCTGAATGCAGGCGATTCATTTGACAGCTCGAAACTCTGTCATCGCATCTTGTCACCTCTTACCAAACTCGGTGTCAACACTGTTAACAGCTCTAGAACTTGAATAAAAGCCTACTGTATAGATTGGATTGTTCTCTCCATTTATATGCTTTGTTTAGGTAGTTTGGGCTCCTTAAAGAAAACGCTCGTCTCTTCGAAATCAATCTGGAAATGCCTGATTAACAGTAGCCAATAGAGATACCATGGGTCTTAGCCAAGTGGTTAGGTGTTTGCATTTCACCACGTAGGTAGGTCACTGGTGTGTCCTCGAACTTGTAGGCAGTCCTTTATTGTCTTATTCAAAGCTCATTCGCCGTTAAGTAAATAACTTAAATCGGCTGACAGTTAACTTCGATTTAAGATTTCAATAATAGATGGTTTTTGCTAAGCAGTAGTCATCGGTGTAATTCATCCATGTCCGGGCAAATAGTTCCACTGTGGCAGCTTTGAAGGACTTATCTACTACCACCCCACTTGGATTGGTTGTATGTCAAAAACATTCAAGCTCTATATTGTACAAGTAAAAGTCATTGTAAGGAGCATATAGTTACTTAAGAAATTCAAAGGCGATACGTACAGCCATAAGAACGCAGATCGATAATATATTGCAAATTATAAATCGTAAAAAATTAATGAATCACCAGTAACATAGACTCGGATTCTTTGAAACAAATTTGGTCTCATGCTCTCAGTCAATGACGGCACTATGACATTCGTCGTAGGTCATTATTCTGTTGCTGCCCTATTCGGGTGGCTGCACAATATATGCCAGCAGAAGTCTTTAAATTGCCAAAAACTATTGCACTATGCAAAGATGCGTCCAAAGGCATGGTGACGCAGCCATTCAATAACTTGTCTAGCTGCACGTTGCTGGGGTATATTCAGTCACGACCCAATCAATTACGACCTGGCCAACATCAGCCAACGTCAACTGCAGAGAGGCTGAACAGCGATTGTTCCTGTATCGCTGCAGCGGAGACAATTATATCGCCGGTACCTACCAGCAAGAGAAGAACTCCGATGAATAGTATGACCTACGGGAAAAAGTAGAATATATAACTATGCATGCAGCTATTAGACGACCGCATAAGAAGAACTGTGCATAAGAAGCATAATACGCCTTTAGATATCACATTTCTAACATACAAACCAAAAAATGTGCACGGTAAAAATAGGCGGATTCACCAGCGTCATTTACAAAGGCAGAAGTGGCTTCCATAGAGCTCGTGCAGGGAATGGCAACTGCTCAGCCACCCACCCCACTATGTGCTTGCAGTGGCCAATCAAGGCAAGGCCTGTTGCAAGATTCGAATCTCACCCCTCTCGTTCTCTGCGAAACACCTGCCCATAAATACCAGGAAATATAGGCATATTTGTATAGCGCCCTAAGAGGACTTAATTTATACTCGTGCACTTCACATATGTATACGGGGCTACAGCCCACGACCTCGGTACATCCAATACATTCACCATTACCCCAGTCGTTAAAGGCAAGCACCTTTATCACTGGGCCAAAATATAATTTTGAAAGTGCATCCGTCAGTGAGTGAGTCCTTTAACACAAGATGCTGGCATCGCAAATTGTATCTTGTGATATTTATAAAACTATGACGGTACATCTATGATAAGTGTCATCTAAAAAATATCAAGGGCGATGATTTCCTAATTTCATCTGCGAATTGGGCGTTTCATTATGAAATAATAATAATCATGTCTCTGATCATATTTAATTAGGTGCATAAACGATCGGTAAGTAAATGTCGTGCTCTGTAGAGTATTGCCAAGCTTTACTCTAAGTGGGCTAAATTATGGAAAAATATGAGCAAGAAAGAGAGGTGTGGAACAAGCGAAAGCGATCACTTTTACCATCAAAATAATTTTTCATAAAATTAATTAAGAAGCACTATAAGTCACCACGATACAGAAGGATCTGGACTTTTTATCGCAGGAGAATAAAAATTTGTGGGGTAGATTTCAAAGCAGCTAAGAAAAAGAACCAACAGAGAATGACAGAAGTTCCTCAAAGGAGTAACGAGAAATCTACTAATAAGTACACTGGCGAAACAACGCTAGCCTACTCACATGTCTGTTCTTTATCCAATTCAAAGTCACGAGCAGAGCATGGCACCAAAGATGCCCAATGGCATGGGCGAATGTAAGCTGAAAAGGACTTAATTTACGAAAATATTGAGTTGAAAACACCCCGGGTCGAT
Source organism: Cristatella mucedo (assembly GCA_009760855.2). NCBI lineage: Eukaryota > Metazoa > Bryozoa > Phylactolaemata > Cristatellidae > Cristatella > Cristatella mucedo. Next base: position 12,359,242 of record WPIO01000008.1, on the reverse strand, counting down.
GGCGGTTTGACCAGCAGGCGGCCCACGTCTTATCTTCGGTATCACCTGCCGATCGTCTGTAGCCTCTAGTGAGTGAGCTGGCTATATGTGGTTCGGCTATTAGTAGAACTCAAAGAAACACAAGAGCTACTACTGTCAAGGAAACTTGTTGCTACAGGGATAGTGTCAGAAAATGTACTGAGGCTCTGGTCTGATATGTCTTTTTTCCATAAAGAGATTTTGATGGACAGAGAAAATGAATGCAAATCTGAAGGTTCTGAAAGAGGCCTCTTCTACTAATAGAAAAACGAAACTTGCTGATTTCTTTACGTCACATACTACCACACTCTTTCAGATTGGGTGGCTATCTATAATAATAATAGTAATAATAATAATAATAATACATTGGTGGAATTTCTAACTCTTGGCCGACGCTATTCCCTTGCCAACACAGTATTTCACTGCTCAGTCCGTTATGGACCAACTGAAGTCAAAAGTGATGCTCCTGAATAATGGAGTTATACAGACAAAAAAGGTTTAGTGGGAAGAGCACCGTAGGAGATACCTACTCCTAGTAAACTAGTGATCATTTTTAAAGCCACACCTTCGCCAACATTTGGACTGACAGCACTATTCGTAAGATGGTTGACGATTTTATCTCACTAAATGGAACACCAGTAGGGGACGTCCTTTTAATTTGTTAAACTTTCGGTTGATGGGATCACATAGTATGTATACACAGGGGGATTTGAACCCACGACCTCGGTTCCGAGGTCGTGGGTTCAAATCCTGCGGCGGACGATCCTTTATTGCTGCTGCAAGCTGCAGTGACAGGCTTTAAGGCTCTTCTACAGCTATACAAAAAGAGGCTGTTATCCAATCGACCTTTCGCCATACTAAACATAATACACTTAACATCACTCCAGTGCAGCATGCACGAAACGTAAGCTCTACCTTGGTGGTGCAGAAACAAAGTACTAATGTCGCTAGCCGGTCTAAAGCTAAGAGACCACTATGGGGACAGCAGCTGTAAATTGTAGTCCAATTGAACAGTCGCCTGCTTTCATATGTAAGCACCGGTGTAACCTGGATATGAGTAGGAGGATAAGTGTGCAAATGGCAAGGCACATGGGAAGGGCTACATACCTTTGCTCCAAGCCGGTCAACATATTTAACTGATGACTTCAGAGTGGCTTTCAAGAAGAGAAGCGGCGGCAGGACAAAGCTCATCAAACATCCGAGCGTTGCACCCACAAGCGACAGAGCAGACTGCACTGAAATGCAAGAAATCTATGCATGCCGCAGTGGTTTGACCCAGCGGTTACGGCGCTCACTCAGACCAAGGTCTTGTGGAGGTCATGGGGTCGAGCCCCGTGGCGTATGTGAAGCGCCTGAATAGAGATTAAGTTGTCTTAGGGGGCTATACAAATGAATTATATTATTTTGAGTTGGCAACAAGTTCCTGCCGTTTTTTTAAATGTTAACATTCAGCATGTCATTAAATGTTTTTGGCATGTTTTAAATCATTCAAAGGATGATGTTTTGCTCTACCGAAATATATTTTTCTTGTTCGAGTTAATTATTTTCAGATCATTGAACGAGGTGTGCATTTGAGGTCAAAATTTCCATTTTTGAACTTGGCATACCAATCACGAGCGGTTCTTTCTGCTATGGCACCTTCTCCATACACAGTACAAATGTCGCGAGCAGCTTTTGCGGCCTTAGAACCTCGACTAAAAGCAATAAGGTGTCAAAAATGCTCATTTTTCTCAACTTGAAATTCCATTTCAATGATCTGAAAATAAAGAAAATAACTAACTCGAACAAGAAAAAACATAGATTCCGGTAGAACAAACCATCCTCTTTCGAATGATTTAAAACATTATGCCAAAAACATTTAATGACAGGCTAAACGTTAAAATTAAAAAAACGGCGGGAACTAAGTTGCCAACCCAATATATACATCCTATCCATGCACGGCATAGATGCACCCTACAGGTCATCCCCGGGTCATGCTAGTACTACCGATCGCCACCGATAGGCAAACCGGAGGCACCTCAATATGCATGAGATGCTTCCTGTGAGCCACAATCAACGACCAGACAGAAAAACTGAGACAGCATTGCAAATGAAAGCGTTATATCGCAAACAGATGTCTACTTGGATTAGACGACCCAGAAGATGTATGCACGCATACAAGACTACGAACAAGCTGAGGTGAATTGAGAGGAATCATGTTCCTAGAGGCAAATGTAGTATAGCCGATCCATCCGTCGCCTCGGGATCTCTCAAGTCCCCGGAAGTTTGTATGGCCGACGTTGGATGGCTTGCAGCTAACTTCCTTACATTGAGTGACGATGCAACAAAGCTAACAGTTATGGACAAACCTAGCGCCACTCAGAAAATGGAAAGTCAAAATTGATTCGGCCAGCATATGCGTTTAGGGAACATACACAGTAAGTGCATGTATCAGTAAGCGAGACTAAATACTCATCTATGCATGCAGGCACTGAACGTTTTAGTGTATACGTATATAGGTACATGATAGCATCATGTATGTACAAGATAGAGTGATACACTCCTCGCAGGGAGCTATATAAACATGTTGCTACTATTATTATTATTATTATTATCTAGCTCCTAAGGTCTTCAGATGGCTGATCGAAATAGCTAGTCTGTTGGGCCCTGAGGACCGGAGATGCCCAGAAAGTGTGCAATCTTCAACGAAGCTATATGTGTGAGTCCTTCGGCACCATCAGCAGGCTGATAACTGATTCCAAAGATTGCTGTGCTTTCGAGCCAGCCGTGCCGAACCCGTTCACCTCGCAATTCTGCTGATGATTCAACAGCCAGCCTCCTTTGTATAGCGACAGAAGAGCCATTACGGCTATCACCACCGCTTGCAGTAGGCAATAAAGGATCGCCCACCGCATGATTCGAACACACGACCTCAGGACCGAGGTCGTGAAAAGCATCCGCCTTACCTAATGCATCATCACGGCAATCGAGTCTTCGCACTTGCGCACAAGGACTGGGTGAAGCAGAAACAACTTACTCAAGCGAGCACGCATGACCACATCGAGCTTCACACGGGGTACAGCTCGAGCGCTGAAATACTATACAGGATGTACAAACCATTGGGAAACAGTATGGCAGCCGCCAGGGCAGTCAAGACGATTACAACAGTCCAGAGACGAACTCGGCGACTGCTCATGGGCTTCGGCAGGACGTATGCGTCCATTATGCTGTCCGCATGCTGGTCGCCGTCCTGGAAGAAAAGCGAAAAGCAAATGTGCGACCACCAGCCAAGCATTCGACCATGCCGATTAGCTGGGCGGCAGCAACAGCAAGACTAGCAAGCAGGAGCAGCAGCAAAGCCAAGCGACCATTCGGCCAATCGGTATTGTGACGCTACGCGTCTTCACGGTCGCGCGTGGAGGCAGTGACTTGGCCTGCACTGGCAGCGATGGATGGCAAACTGAGCCAACGCTACACAAGCATCGACAGCATACCTCACATACAAAAAAAGTGTAAGTTTTGCAAACAGAAAACCAGGAAAACCTTATACAAAAATAAACACGTGCAATTTAAAGATAAGAAAAACGAGCTGCCTTTCCTTGGCATCTTAAACCGTCGTGATGTTTCCAGCACGGCCCGCGAGGAAGGCCACTCGGTCACGAGAGTCTCCGCCACGGCTTACTAACATGTCGTTAGGCACTTAACACTGGGTACCATCAGTATAGCCGCAGTTTAAATGACAGTCAATATAGACGATCGCAGAGTACTGGCTCTATGGATGCCGCTCTTACCCTCTGACACATGCGGTGCCCAAGCACACACACACGCACGCACACGCACACACGCGCACACACACACGAGTACGCACACATACTCACGAGCAAGTTAAACTATCAGCATATATTTCCCATTAGCTCGGTGATACCAATATGCTTATCGCTCAGGCTTAAAGCTCACCATAAAGCGCACAATACTATCATCAACAGTATGCTGGGGAATTTCGATAGCATTTGGTTGCCGGCCATCTGCATTCTCGAATTCATGCTAAGCGCACAGCCTTGTGTACGCATACGAGCGGTACACGGCACAGCAAGCCATGACTTACCGGCTGGTCACTTGGACAGCACAGTGAGTCCAGACTCTCACGACAAGGCACAACCATGATAGGAAAGCTTAAGATTGCCGATGCCACGAATCCAAACTGGACAAATGTCCCGAAGTAGGACACTGGAATGGCAGTCAGCAGATTGCCGTCAAGCGTCTGCATGCTAAATGCTGCACAGCCGAGAACTCCGGTCTGAAAATCATCATACATCACCAGAACATTGACTTCAGAAGAACTGAAAGCCTGCAGCAGGCAGTAGCCACGCACTTCAAACGTATCTGAAGAGAGAACAAAACACTCAATAACTAAACAATGTGTCGCCTATCGAACTAATGCACTCGTTATCCTCATACATTATACCTAAGCAGCACGCAGTGGTCTAGCAGTGCATCGAATGGCAGGCTGCTACTAGCGACTGCTAATTTCCCAAATTACCAGCACTCGAAATCTAGGACGAACACTGAGCAGCCACGTTCTGCAAAGTAGCTCTTCAGAAAACAAACGTGGGTTTATTTGTCAAGCAGTCAGCTACAGCATACAGTAAAACCTAGCAAACGAAATGAGTGCAAGCACAAAGCCTGTGAGGCTTTTATAAGGAAGTACCCGGTATAATGAAGTACATTCTCCTGGTAGATGCATGCACCACTCGTTTATTTGCTGCCGACGTTAAAGCCCCTGTTGCCTGCCTACAGTATGAAAAGCCAGCACGGAGATTGTAGAGGCATGCCAAACTGTTCCCAAGATTGCCAGCTGATGCTAAGACGAGGAAGAGCGATCCCTCATCGGACTATCGCTCATAGGCAACAATTAAGTGCGTTTGGGGAGACGCAGTGGTGCTGCCTTGCAACAAGGCCTGCTTCGTGGTGGAAAAGCTTTTAAAGTAGTGCAGCCTTCAACCTATTGAGGAGGTGCTAGTTTACCAATTGTACCACACTACCCGAGTGTGTGTGCAAATAAGCAACACGTGTGTCTGTAGGGGGTGTGCAGTGGCATACTAGGATTGCTAATGCAGAAGCGCATAGCTGGTCAGCATGAAACTATGTGGCTCAATGTCTGAGAGTAAGTTTTAACTAAGGCATCAAAGCATAGTCTATTATATTCGGAACAGCTTTACAACTCCTGCGGAGTCAATCGGTTCACATACAAAAAAGGGCACAATTGCGGATCGTCTGGTTTTCTAGAAATGCATCCTACGGCCGAATTTACATGTACAGAAGCTCGGTATAAAACTAAATAGTACACCTGGTAGCTTAAAAGAGGTAGATGAACCATATGTAGATAGTGCCACACATCCCAGGAAAATATCTAAGCAATAGGAAGAAGGCAGAAAATATCGTGATGCCATTGGGAGTTGAGCCCATGACCTTCAAAACTAGAAGCAAAAATCATGCCAACACATGCATTTCGACCAAAGAATGACTAACCTCCCCTATGGCATACGTGGGCCTTTTAGATCATTGCCTTTCCGGAGTCCCCAATCAAGCAACATTGCCATTCGCAAATAATTAGTCTACATGTATATGTTTACAATTTTAAGAAGACAAGACCACTTGACACAATCCACCTCTCAAAGTTTTGGTAGGATAAGTTTTTAAAATTCGGGAGCTGCTGTGATAAGGGGCTTGCGAAAAATAACTCGAGCATGCAATATGTGGGTATGGATATTAGACTTCGGCAAAAAAGTCCAGCACATGCAAGGCTTGCCTGGTTTATTCATCAGTTCAATAACTGAGCAAGAACATATAAAACAGATTCCCAATATAAACAATATAATATACATAATATTCTCAATATAAACCCAATCCCATTGTTTAGAAACAAGTATAGCAAAAAGCAGCCATTTTTCTTTTGCTCAAAGCATCTTTTTCACTCTCTATCAATGTGACATCCGGGCCTTAATGGAAACATGCCAACTGTAATGCCTACGAAGCACCTTTGCCGTGAAGCATCCCTGGGAGTCTGCATCCGTGGGTCCTATTTGAATACATTTTCAGGTGATCCTTGTGATGTAATTCAATTGTAATTCTTCATCGTCTTAGTCATGGTCACACCCACAAAGAGCACGAGACAGCAAAAGGTAAGTAAAAAACTGTGGTAAACATATTTCGATTTAAATGCCTGCCAACAGCAATAGGTACAACTTCTCAGCAAAGGCATCGCAGCACACTTTTAGGCCAATAAGTGCTTCAGCTCTGCTAATCGACCACCATATGCACTGTTTATAGCATAGATCTTATTTCACTACGGTTCCAAATAAATACAAATATGTTGGGTTGGTACAAATCTCGTGCGATGAAGCTTAGAAGACGTGACTGCTCCAATAGCAGTACTTAATGTCTATATAGTTAGTTGGCAAAAATTCTGTTGCTTTGGCGAGCAGCATATTGCAGCAAAATTTCCAAATAAAAAGATGTAGGTCTGAGAAATTGAAGCACCTAAAACAAGAGATAGATTCAGACTAAATGTGGCATAATTATTAGCTAAGCTAAGCTTTCGTCTCACACATCTTGGGGTCCAAATGTACAATTGCTGTGAGGCCGCCTCCCCCCCCCAGTCCCGTCTGGCCACGAGCCTCCTCCCTGCTCTGGCCACAGCATGAATCGAAGAGCTGCGGCTGCTGCATGGAGGCAGCAGCCGCAGCAAAGCGCATCAAACTTTACTTAGCCGAAATCAGCAATTTTCTAAAATGTTGCAGTACAAGCAGAGCTGAACTTACATTTCAAGTTTCAGTCTGATTACAGGCAGTATTGGCCGAGTTATGAAATTTACAAGGCATAAACCTAAACTGAAAAGGAAGCTGTATAAAAGTCACAATAATGCATCTGGACAAGCTTCACGCATGTACCTCGATCTACCAAGTTTAATAAGTTCGGATGCAAGTCACGTGCAATGCAGAGATCAGTAAATCTGTTATTTACAGATATGGTGCTGCAGCTTCACATCCGGTTAAGACATGGTCTTTTATGGAGAATCCATCAAAACTTCCGATCCCATTTCTAGCATGTCTGTCTTTTGAAAGGTACCCTAGACAAAGATTCGATTGTCGGACTAATTGTATAAGTATTTTCTCGGCGTACGTCCTTTTACTGCAGTTGCCTTGGCTTGCACAGGGTAACAAAAGCATTGCCTGCCTGTGGCAGGACTAGAACGATTCACTTCACGACCCTTCGGGTCGTGAAGTGAAAGGGCAAAGACCCAAAAGGCAATATCTTCTATTGGACCGAGCAAGATCAACGCTTGGCTCCCTCTCAAAGGGGTGTTCCTGGAAAGTAGTCCAGTTTCTCGGAAATGCCTAACAGGCATCGAGTGCTCTAATTAGACACTCGCCACGGCAACTAGGGTGCAGGCGTGAGGCGACATGCCAGTCTAGAAGCAAATTGCTACAATCAGCGGCAGCTACGCCTTGAGGCGAGTGACCCGACGTCTGCCATCTGCTGGATTCATCGGCAATGCCAGACCCGGTGACAGTACGATTGCCATTGGGTGCAGGGACTGAGTCAGAGCTCAGCATGGGCAGTGCATAGCAACGAGCAGAACCGGCTGTCTGCAAAGAAATTCCACCGACGGAGGCTGCAGCAAGAAAAAAGCCCTGGCCAGTTAGCTCGCTAAGGACAGAAAACCTGCAACCACCATGTCCCTAGCAACACCATCGTGAAGGCTGGGAAGTATCAATAGAGTACATCATAACACAGGTCGAAGCGAAATAGCCAGCTAGCACAATTATCCGTGGCACTAGCTGCTATGCTGCAAAGACCTTGTTTGCAATGCCATTTCTGGTACCCTGGCACCGGTGTACTCACTTGAGAAAGAAAGAATTGTGCCTCGAGCAGAGACGGAACTAATAATCTCTATGGTTACAAGTCGAACGCTCTACCGATTGAGGAGTTATCAAGACTACATTTCCTTCGGCATTCAAAACGGGTTGCTATTGCTGTGGCCTTAAATTACCACTTGCTCGAGTGGAATCCCAGCGTGCTGCTGCTGCATGGTGAATGAATGAGTATGTTTATAAATGCCAATTGGGTGCCATATGGCAACCATATCGAGGCCTGCTGCAGTCGCCGACCAAAGAGCCTATCTGCTGCACGACTAGCTGAGTCCGAGCAAGTGGTCGAATGCCGAAGCAGCATCCTTGGCAACCTTTTGAGTGCAGAGGCGAAGCCAGGATTGGAGCAGGGGGGGAGGGGTGGCACAAGGGTCAGGGAGCGGAGCCCCTCTGTAAAAAGGGGTCTAGGGGGCGTCTCCCCAGCGCCTGCAAGCGAAAGTTGGCCTAAATGGCCAGTCAGACAGGCCATGGCCACTGGCCGCCCGACCGGTTGTCAGATTCGGCTCCCACCTACCAGGCCAAGGAGGGGGTGGCAGCTGCCACCCCCTCCTTGGCCTGGCTTCTCTCCTCTGATTGAGTGTCTGAGCTTGCTTTCACCAAAGCACAAAGCTCGGCCCCGAAGTAGGTGTCGAGGGGCGGCTGCTCGGAGCCGGGCTGAGTAATGGTCCGGTGTAATGAGGCCGACCGGTAAAACTTGGCAATAAAGCCAGAGAAAGCCCACAATGCTCCTGCACAAATGATGACAGAGAAATCCCCACAGTGGAAGTTACACAACGAGGCAACTTGGCTAGACCGGCCTGGCAGTATATATAGATCAGCCAATCATCCCTGGCAAGACAGCTAAATCTTGGAAGCGTGGCAGAGCATGAGAAAGCAGACAGCTGGCGTGCCGCATGGCATAGCCAGTTACGATCAGATGGCAGCAAGCGGCCAGGGCCACCGCCATAACCCTTCGCTAGCCGGCAAGGCACGGCAGAGCTGTGGCCGCCGCCGCTATTGGTCATTCGGTCGGGCTCGATCTCTGAACTGCAGCTGTCCAATGCATGTCAAGCCAGTAACCCACTGGAAGTAGGGTCCGCGAAAGACTCGCTCATCATATCGGTGAACTGGTAGCACTGCCAATGTGCAAGGACAGCAAAACGCTTTTCAGCACGACTACTGGCCAGCAGTCACAGTGGCTTCAGCTGCCATTAAACAATTAGTATTACTTCTACTGAAAGGGGGGGTAGAGAGTACCAACCTTCGTTAATTACTTTCCATTAGAAACGCCGATGCTACAATCATCCTACAGTGCAACAGCTAAGTGGCTGGGGCCACAGATTTTATAAACATGGCTTCCTTAGTTTAGCTATGCTATACATTAGAAAATTATTTTATTGACTACCATTTAATCACAGAAAATCTTTGACTGAAATAACCAAAGTAGTAAAATAAAAAGTGGAAGGCTAAGCTAATAATAATAATAATAATAATAATAATACACTTGATAAAGTGCCCTCGGAGAACTCAATCTCTTTCTAGGCGCTTTACATTTGCTGCAAAGGCTGAATCAACACCATCATGAATGCAGCTGCAGAAAAGAAGCCCAAGCAGCTCGAAACTCCCTCCCTCCCCTGGAGCAAGCAACAAAGAATTGCCCGCTGCCGGACTTGTACTCATCCTAGGTTGTGAAGTGCAAGCACTTTTAAATGGAAACATCGAGTCATCAGCATCAAGTCACGGTTGCCAGCGCTTAATAAGCCATTCAAAAAGATATGGCTCATTTGGCCGAGCTGCCGAATGCAGTCAGAGCAGCTTGGCAAAATTCGCAGACTGCTATGATTCTCGGGCAATTCGCTACTGCTAGCACTGATTAGTCGCTTGCATCTGTTTAACGAGATTTAGAGCTGAATTTAAATGTTAACGTCCTGAGAATCCAATAGTATTCGGAGGGCTTTAATACGCTGGCTAGGAACTCGGAAGCAGAGCGCTGCAGTAACCTCTGCTGCCACCTTCAGCAGCTCTCAAGCCCGCCAGCCCTTTTAGCCCAGCCCCCAACAAAACATTTTCTAGCCTCTCACTATGACAAAAAATTAGGTTGAAGCCTTGCTTAGAAAGACGTCAGCAGCATCTGTGCGCCGAATGCATGCCGCCTGAAAGAGCTGCCCTTCAGCATGCCTTATCAGATAAAAATTGGTTTTAGAAATTAGACAAAAAGCATTATAAATTAAAAAAATATTACACGCTAAAACAAATTATTACTAGAAAAAAGTATTAGAAAAATCCTCATTTTGGAAGAGCCTTAAGCTCCTTGTAGAAGGCATGAAGGCGCCTCGGCACCTTTATACACGCTGGCTTGACCCAGTGGTTAAGGTGCTTGCCTCGAACCAAGGTGTAAAGATGAATGTATTCGACGACCGAGGTCGTGGGCTCGAGCCCCGCAGCATATGTGATTCGTCTGAATAGAGATTAAGTTATCTTATGGCGCTATACACATAAATTTCATTTATTTATTTACAATGTAATGCAGTGCATCTCTCCCTGTAACTCTACAAAGTCATAGTGACTAAGTGGGTGTTATGCAGAAGAGTTTTCTATAGTGCACTCAAAGCCTGAGCAGCTTTCGGTACGCATTCGGAATGCAACAGACCTCTTCATCTCTCGAAACGAATAGAAAGTGAGAAGGATACCTGAGTCAGGAGAGCAGTTGAGGTAGTGAGCAGCGTAGAAGTAGCAGCTCAGGGCGGCTGGAAAGGATGTGCCATAGCCGGCAGCAGTTGAGTAGATGTCAGTGCATCCCACGTCATTAAAAATTTCGGAGCTCCTATCTATTTTTTGAGACCAGAGGCACTCGTGTCCGACAGGATTATTTAGAAACGTACAAAACAATCGCTAAGGACAAATACCTAACAAAAGGCCGCATTGAAGAAGCAACCCCGAAGACCAGCCGGCTTGTGTCGCTGGTGACCAATGCTGACCCAGCAGATAGCTTCGACAGGGTCACAAGAAAATACGATGGGTGACGATCAATGGAAACATGACGAAAGAACAATGAGAACACGACGACTGAGGTCCATCCGAGGATCTTGATCAACGTATGCATGCTGACAGTATGCATGTTATCACTAACCATATTGACAAGCTTCCCTTATAACATTTTGTAAGTGCCTAGAAAGAGAGAGAGAGAGAGAGAGGGAGAGAGAGAGAGAGAGAGAGAAAGAGAGAGACTTGATTCTCCGAGGGCGCTATATCTATGCTCACCTACCAGGCTAAGCATAGTACCACCCACTTTTCAAGTTTACTAAAGCACCTAGAAAGAGATTAAGTTCTCTGAGGGCACTTTATCAAGAACATTATTATTATTATTATTATTACTATACCTCATGCAAACCTCAAATCCTTTGGAGACCATGCCTTTAGTTCGTATGCTCCCAAAGCCTGGAACTCACTCCCGACTTGCATCACGACATCTCCTGACTTGACCACATTTAAAAAGAAACTAAAAACGCACCTATTTATCACAGCATTTAGTGGGTCCATGTGATTCGACCTTTACGTGCTTATGTGTGCTGACCCTGTGCATGTCAACCCTAACTATGTTGCTTATTAAGCATGCTACTACTAGCAATTCGATCGTGCTTCCTTTGCAGCAATTGTAAAGCGCATAGAAAGAGACTGAGTTCTCTGAGGGCGCTTTATCAAATATATTATTATTATTATTATACAAATGTCTTATTATTATTATTAGACTTTTGTTAGGTGGAGTGGAGCGGTAGTCAAATAGCTATATCGGCAGAGCACGGTCCTTGAAAACCAGAAGCTGTAAGGCTGGTCTCACTGGAAATAGTTTTTTATTCTTGGTCGCTATGTATAAGGCATTCGGTCGTTCTGTATTTTCTTTTAATATTGCTTGGGCGATCACCAAACACACACACACACACACACACACACACACATAAACGCACGCACTCACACACATACAAACATGTGTGCGAGCACATTTTCATGCATGCAAGTATGCACAGTGCACATAAGCACAAGCTTGAGTGCTTGCACTCAGGCGCGGAATTCGTTCGCACACGCACACTCGGGATCCTGGCAGTGTCGACACGAGCAAGAGAGCAGACCCCAGGTTCTTAAGTCTAGGACCACTTTGCCACTTACCAGCATGTATTCAGCAAGGCAGACGCCTATGCCAGACCGCAGCACGCCCTTCATCTTTTCCAAAGAAGGCTCAGCCAAGGTGTTGTACAGCAGGAATACTTGTCTGCAAAGAATTGCCGGCAGCATGGCTGCCACGAGCTGGCAGTGACCCGAGGTCATGGCTCCCTCACTCTGCAGCCGCAAGTACACTGGAAAGCGAATGACATTCACCTCTGCGGGTGTAGTGAGGTCCAATGCAAGGTCACGGCCATGCCAACTCGAGCGCCCACTCAAAACGTGTGCACGCAAATCAAATGGAGGGAGGGTACTCAGAAACAGCTGCTTCCTTAGAACCGTGTGCAGAAAACTGTGGCCACAGCAGCTCAGGAGCACGGGACACTTACGCCTGACATGAGTAGGCGAGAGCAAATATGGGCGCACATTCGGGTACGTGCTCCATCCTCCACCAGGACACTTGTGCAAAGGCTGGTCCTTCGCTGAGCTTGTGACAGCCAAGGAGTGTCACCTAAAGTAAAGCGCACAGATGGATTACCTCAATGAAGTGCACACCACCTAGCAGCTTGTGGAGGGAGGGCAGTCAGTAAAGCAACAAAAATGGGAAGGCATGGTCGGTCCTGGGGCACACCAACTAGAACGTTTTCCCAAAGAAATGGCTTGATAATTTGGCTGACTAATGTAGCGCTGCTGAGCATCAAAGGTATAAGCAGCTGGCGATGAGTATGGCAAAGAGAAGGGACCGCCTCACTGAATGCCCGGTATGTAAAAATTCCGAAGAGAGGGTGTTCTTGCCCCAATTTTAGAGCAGCCTTCTCTGAAATGAGGAAAACTGGGACAGAAATCAATCAAGGCGAGGTAAAGTGTGTGAGATTCGCCAAGGTGCTGTATAGCAGCAACATAACACATCTGTCAGCAAGAAATGTGCCAGCAGCTTGGCCGTGAGCTTGCCGCCCAAATTCACGGCTTCTTCACTCTGCAACGCCGGAAAGCGATTGGCAGAGAAATTGACTGAGACAGTTGGGATGGAGGGAAGGAGGCATGACTCGGTCCACAGCATGGCCGCAGCCTTTCAAACTCGCACGCACAATGCATGCTGCAGAGTTGCTGCAGTTTTTAAGGTGATGCCAGATATCGGCATTACAGCGAGAGCTGGCTGTAACCAAATGTTGACTTGGGTATAGCGGGCGACCAGGGTCCAGCAAAAAATATACATACACGTCATTTGTATAGTACCCCAAGAGAGCTTAATCTCTATTATGCTGAAGCTGTACACATGCCGAAGGACTCGGGTTCACGACCTCGGTCATTGAAGGTGAGCACCTATCCCTGGGCAGCAGCAAACACAAGAAGCAGACATTTCTACAACTAAGGCAGGCCAGTAGCAGTCGCAGCCCTGCATTGCAGATCATAAAGTCTGCTGAAGAGCAAGTCGTGCTAGCACGACAGAAGCTCACCTAAAAGATGAGCCTACAGATATGACAATAGCTAACCCTGTAAAATGAGTCCAATTGTGTAGCCTATAACATAATGGCATAACGACATCGACTTGCAAGCCAAACTAGCATTTCCCAATGAGACAGCACCTAGCTGCTTAAGAAATATTAAAATGCCATCTAAACCAAGTCCCGGTTGTAGCTTCTTTTAGCACTTGAAGCCAGCATTTCGTATGAGCAGCTATTTGATCACGGCCAACGACCGTATTCGACGTCGGCTCCATGCCTGCAAAGCTTAGCTGGCTTAGCACAGCCTTGATCTATTGTTAGAAGAAAAACTAAGAGAATACATTTTCACCATAACGCAAACTAGTGACAATGGAACCAATGATCAAGTTCACACAAGTGTAATGTGGATTGTGACAATTACCCGCCTGGTAGACTTAGGCAAACACTGAAGCAGGCCTCGCTCCAGCCGATTGAACTGGTACCTCATGCTTTGCAGGCTGTAGAACACAAAATCTGGCTCTATGCCGGCTGCTCATGCTGACACCGCATGCTTCCTGCTGATCCTTGCTACTTTGCTGCCGTCCTGATAGACCTTGTAGAGCTGTCAACCACTCAAACTTGAAGCATTTCAGAAAACTAGCCAGTACATCAAGAGTCTTCTATATGGATTTACTGATTGGGAAAGATATGAGTATCATACTGAGATTGACTGTGATTGCAGGTTTACGGTTCATCGAATATAATATTGCTCTCTGTTCGGCAATCAGATCTGGCCAGAGGTGCAATTAGGATTAAGCTAAGAAGAAAGCCCGACCTTGATATTGCACACAATGGCCAATGGCAGCAAAGCTCCAGCCCGGGTTCTCAATATTCCCCTTGGATCGTTCGATCCAAGCAAGCCAGGCAGCCCATTGCTGCCCTTCAGCTTCAGCCCTAGGAGCTAGCTCATATGCAGTTCCATCAAAAGCAGTGCTAAAAGCTAATGAAGATCTTGAGAAAAAGGAGCTATCAGCTTGATTTGAAAGCACCGATGTTTACTACTCTAGAGTTTAGACGATAGAACGCTAAGACGTTTTAAAATCAAAGACAAGCTGCATGAATAACTAAGTCAACAAGTCAGCATGGAAAAACAGTAAAATTACGATAGATGCCACGAGGCACGATCTAACCATTCGATCGTGTTTCCTTTAAGCAAATGTAAAGCACCTAGAAAGAGATTGAGTTCTCTGAAGGAGCTCTATCAAGTGTATTATTATTTTCATTATTATTATTACTATACGGCCTTCAAACTGGACAAAGTTTCATTGAATCAGCGATCAAGGTTCTGAAGCCCTGCCTGGAGCAGTGTCGGTACAATAAATGTTTGCTCTGCAAAGCTAATGTCATCAAATATGCTGATCAACCAAGCAACTAAAGATGACGATTCAATGCAATGACAGCAACGATTAACAGGCAGTGACTGGCAGGACAAGAGACTGCCACAAGAAAAGAACAGGAGTACAGACAAAAAAAGATGTGTGTGTCTGCAGTGTCCCTGTGAATTATGTATACCCCGTGTCCATTAGTCGGCCGAATCACTTCTGTTTTATATGCCAAGACCTAACTGATCTACGCGACAGCAAAAAAGCATAACATGCCACATTCGAAATGCATCCTACAAAGAAAATCTGCCGTCATTCTAATGCCTTTAAAACTTCAAACGGTTACTGACCGAAGGGGCTGTGACCAAAAGGAAGTTCTGTCAGTCATCAGCTACTGCTGCCCCAATGAGTATCGACTTTCAACATTTGAGAAGCACATCAGCCCTTTAAGTGGCTTACTTGCTTCAAAAGCAGTGACAAAAACAACAAGAGCAAGAGAGTGTCTAGCCACGTCAAGACAGGCTTCGTGGCTGCTGAAAACCAATTAGATTTATTTGCTTCCCCGTCCCCGGCTACTAGTGTGAACCGACCGGACAGCAATCGATTTGGGTCGTTGCCTACGAGACAGCTGGAGGGTCAGACAGTGCATGTCTTCGTGGCCGACAAGTTAATGCAACCACGACAAAGTCCGAGCCGCCCCAAAATGAGATCTCCCACAAGTTGTTTGGCAGCTGTCTAGATGCAAGGGCATGCCAGCACCATGCAGCATGCGCGTGACGAGTGACCGCCCACTCACCTGCAGCACCACGGCAAGGTAGAAGAGAACTGCTACAGCACTTATGGCTGCCACACCGTCGAGGCTTCGGCGAAGGCTAAGAGGCAGTGCCAGCCCCAGAGCCAGGCAGAGTGCCACGACGTGCTGAGCCATACGACCATAGTGGCCACCGTGTACACCGGCAACATCCGGAAGCACGGCCGAAAGAATTAATGGCGTGAGATCGACGACGGCGACGAGATTTACGACCATCGAGGCCAGCAGCACCCCGATGATGCTGAAAACGATCGAAACATGAAAAAACTGTTTCGAAGAAGCCAGCGGACCAGCCAAGCATTGCAGCTACAAGCAGTCGGCGACTAGCCAAATCCCATTTGCACTGCCAAGCATGGCAACTGAACGAGGCGCTAAAACTAGAGCACTAGATACCTGGTCTCCACAACTAGCTTGCCTATTCTGTCATAGCACCGAAGGCCTGCAAGAGAAGGATATGCTGGCATTATAATCTGAAAGCAGCTGAGGCCCAAGTCTATGCAGATCAAACAAAGGGTCAACAAGAATACCAGTGTGTATTTAAGAGAAATAAATACCGTATTTTACCATGTATAAGCACCCCCAATTTTGTGGGAAAGAAATTCTTTTTTAATAACTGAATGAACTGAACAATATCAAGACTCATAATAGTCACTCATATCACTACCACTATCCTCTGCATTGGGAATGGTGATGATACCCTCTCCATCTTCCTCGTTCACATCAAAGATTTGAAATTTGGTGGAAACTCCATTATCATCGTTGTCGTTGCCATTCTCTTCATAGACTGTGTCATTGGTTCCATTCATTGCATTTGAAATGCCACCAATGCATTCAAAATGCATTCAAATACAGGAAATGCATTTAAAGCAGGTACGCTGTTTAGCCCCCTCTCCATAGTCTGACCCCAAATTTTGGAGAAAAGAGGGGGGCTTACACGCAGCAAAATAGGGTACTTGCATGCCGCACTAGGGCAATATGAGTAGATTGCACTATTAAAAAGTGATGTGACACAATGCCAAAAAAAGAGGCCTGTCCATTATGTCTGTATTTAATGTGACTGTTGAAAGAAGACCAGGTGCAGACAGACCTAGCTGCTCAAGGGAGCTGCTCCTCGTGAGGTATCCACTCTTGATAAGAGAATAGCACGACGAGTAAGTCAACTGAGCACAGCCGAACAGCATCACCGCCCCAAGAATAATACCACACTACAACAGAGTGCAAACAGCAACGTCAACACAAGACAATGTGAGTGAACAAACCACTATGCCTGCAGTAATCTGCTACAGTAAATTGAAGATCCACCTACAAGATGGATTGAGCAAGCAATGCCTTATCATTGTAACAACATTCCCACAGCCTCGCTTGGCAGAGAGTATAGACTTCACGAACAACGGGTTCGGCTAATGCTAGCCATTGGTGTGGACAAATTTACATGCCCTAAGATATGCTAAGCAATGTGTGGGATCACATAGTAAATGCAAGCCTAAAAGCACAAGCTAACATTTACAGCTATCGGATGGCAATCAACGGTTAACAACGAAGCAGTAGAGCCGGCGTAAGCACCCGTATAGAATTCCCTCCACCCGAGACGGCACCTTAACCACGGCTGACAGGTCCCAGTGTTTACACAAATCACGGTCGCAAAACTAAAACGCTTTGCACAGTATCAGACATCGCATCCAGATTACTGCAATTCCCTCTATTCAGGACACCCTGCCTGTGCCCTTAATAGACTGCAAGTGGTGCAAACCTCAGCAGCTCAGCTCGTCTGTTCGATCGGCAGTAGTGTAGCTATCACATCACACTACCATCTGAGCTTCACTGGCTCCCTTCCCTGGCACGAACTGACTTTAAGATCATCTATCTAGCAAAGAAGATCATCTAGGAATCCCTCAAGAGTAGGGAGTACCTCAGGGTAAGGTCATTAGCCTCATTCTTTTCATTATCTTTACTGTCCACCTGGCTGGTAGCATTGCTAAACACAATCCTGGCTTTCATTTATACACCGATGACACTCAGCTCTACACATCCTTCATATCTTCTAAGCCGTGCTCCTCACGTGCGGTCATTTGGGGGAGGGGTGGGTGGTGGGTACGGCCAAAAACTGCTTGCTTAGTATTTGTAGCATTGTTTCGAGCTTCACTGCGCAATCTCCCTCAAGCAATGTTGTGAATCACTCTAACTTAGTGATCATCAGACCTACTATAACCCCGATGGCCCATATTAACGCTTTTCTTTGGAATTCTTGCTCAATTTGCAATATAAATCTTTTAATACATGACATGATTATTGACTTACAATTCATTTGTATTTGTATAGCGCCCCAAGAGAACTTGATCTCTATTCAGGTGCTTCACATATGCTACGGGGCTCGAGCCAATGACCTCAGCCAGATCTTGGCTGGGGCGAGCACCTTAACCGCTGGACCAAACCTTGCTGACAATCGAGAACTGTTTGCCTGGGGTACAGACATTAGCCCCTCCCTGGACATTTCCCCCTGGGGTAGGACATTGCCCCCTGGGGTAGGGCATTTCCCCCTGGAGTAGGGCATTTCCTCCACTCCCGCATAGAAATGCCACGATATAACTGTCTAGTTTACATACCCTGTAAAAATATTATATAGTATATAATATGCAACATATTCCTACATTATAGGCATATATATACAGTCGTCTCTCGCCACTTCGAGCTTCGACTTTCGCAGCTTCACTCTATCGAGGTTTTTCAAATATCTTCATTAAAAAGTTGATCGAGATGGTGAAAATGATACAGCATGTGCTCGGTTGTCTGAGTCAATTACAGACCCCTGCATCACAATTAAAATTAAAATTACTGTACGTATGGGCTGTTGGTCTATTTATTCGAGCATCCTCACAAATCCTTCAACGTCAGGTGCAGCCTCATTGAGAGCAGTAACCTTGCTCTTCTCTGCCGTTAATTACACCTCTTCATTATCAAAAAATTGCACTATTTTCATAAGTTAATAGTTATGTGTAAAAACTGCATGTGTGTAATTAAATGTACACAAATAATAATATGATATTTGCAACGTCTAATACATCTTATCATCCCTTATTTGGTCTAATATATCGGGTAATACGGGTGTAATGGTGACTAAAAGGGTATTTCATGTCGGGGGGGGGGGAGCTTTAATAATGTTGAAACCAAATTGGAGGGTCGTGAACAAGTTTTCTATGCTCTAGTTACGAAAATATTCGATTTATAAATAAAGAATCGTATTTCGCGGAAATTCACCTATCACAGCTGAGTCTGGAACCGATTAACCGCAAAAACCGAGGGACGACTGTATATATCTGTATTCTTAGTTAACATTCACCAACATAGGGGGAATGTCCTATGGGAGGGAATGTCCTAGGGTCCACCAGGGTGGGAAACGTCGGGGGGGGGGGGACGTGGGGGATGTCCTACAACCGTTTTCGTTGACCGCGATCTGGCCGAAATCGACTAACTTCCCAACCATAACTGAGGCCACTCTGATACGATTTTCAACCTTTCGTATCCCTAGATCAATCAAAACTGGTGGAGTTGCCATTGTTGCATAGTGCTCCCTCAATTTTAAACCGTTTGCAGTCTCCTCGAAGCAGTCTGTCGAATCTCTTGTTTTGAGTCCCTCCCACAAGCTGCCAATGGTGGCAATAAAATATCACCCCCCCCAGGTACAAGTAATCCTTTATCTCAAATTTCTCTGATCTCATTTCGATTCCGAGTGCATGAACTCAATCAATCTTTCCTCGTTATGGGTGATTTTAACACTCATTTGACCACTGCCGAGCTGGTTTGGTTCAATGGTTAAGGTGCTCGCCCCGACAAGGTCTGGCTGCGGTCGTGGGCTCGAGCTTCGAGGCATATGTGAAGCGCCTGAATAGGGATTAAGTTCTTTTGGGGTGCTATACAAATGAATTAACAATAAATATATATATATATATATATATTTATTTATTTATTTATATATTTATATATATGATGCCTTAAGTGCCAAACTTCGTGCACTAATTGACTCATATTCTCTTGTGCATGACCCTACTCACAACAAGGGTCAACGTTCGATCAAATATTCTCCGACAACTGTATGCTATCATCCCCTACTATTACCAAATCATGCTCATCCGACCGCATGCAGAGCCCATTCAGTCTGCAGTGTCTGCTCTCTTCCACATCCAAAGTCACCCGTTAATTGTGTAACATCAAGACCCTTGACATCGATGCTATCCGAACGAGAATATTTCCTTCCCCCCTGCTGCTCGATCCTCCTTCGGACAGCCGTTTGTTGCCTACGGATTGGTCGGTTAGTCTGGCCGATTAGCATGCCTCCTCCCACAGATCAGCTCCTCTGTCTTTCCATGAGGGCTCAAGAAGAAAAGACTGGCGATGGCAACCAGTCGGCAGCTGTCAGACATGGCGGCCATCATTGGACGTTAAGTGCCCACAGTAACTTCAATGGTCAGATGCTACAACGGGGAGCCGACACAGCCAGACAAGCTTTGCAGCTATCCGGGCCTCTGAATGGCAGCCTGCTTAAATATAGAGGCTACGTTCGCCAAGTATTTCATGGCTGTTGCCGGACAGATCTGAGCAGATAATTCTTTTACGGAAACCTGATACCTCTATAAATAACCATCTCGGCTAGCACCCATATAAGAAACACTCGCCCATAGCTGCCGAACACACCAGCAAAATACAACCAGCAAAATTGCAAGGCTCTGAGAAGCCATAAATATAACTATGAAAGTAATGCTAAGACATTTGCAAAGCACCTCAAGAGAACTAAAACTTGTGTCATAAGAACTTGTCATATACTGGAAAGAAAGCACGTCAATTGGTTAGTGACGATAACATGCACAGCATCCATTGCCACGCAAGAAATCGTTAGGTCAATCAAGTAGAGGTCGTTAGGTCAATCAAGTCAGTGAATGACTATTAGATGTAGCCAGAGCTGGTTGCTCCTCTGCAGCTGCTTCCTCTGCACTGGCACTGGCTCGCACAGAGTGCACAGCTCGAAGATGAGGCTCTGCCAAGCGCAAGGGTACATTCACCAAATATCAAGAGAGCGCCGTCAAGAGGAGTATGTGCTGGGTACCTACTTTTTGGAAGCAGTACGGCATTGCCAAAAGGCTAACGCCAGTCATGCTGTTGACCAAGCTAATGATTGCAGGCCAATCCCTGCTCTGGCAGGCTGGAAAGTCGACAGCCTATTAACATATAAGAACGACGCAAGTCGAGCATTCGTTGAGTGCTTTGCAGCTGAGACAACTGCTTAACATCGTTGCACTATTATTTCTGTGGCAGCACGAAAGAATGGCAAGACATATAAGAACGACGCAAGTCGAGCATTCGTTGAGTGCACTGCAGCTGAGACAACTGCTTAACATCGTTGCATTATTATTTCTGTGGCAGCACGAAAGAATGGTAAGACAGGCGTAAGAGTTTAACGAGCAGCTTCCAGTGACCCTAAGCTCATGCCCGGCGATGCCCGCAGCTGATGCAGCTCAAAATGCCCAGCAACAGTAACAGCTTCGTATTAACAATGACGGCAATATAAATAAAGCACTTTTATAGCACTCCTAAAGAACAAAAAATCCCTTCCTGGGCACATCACAAACGGCAGCACAGACAGCATAGACACTAATTGGAGGCAATAAAATGCCATCAACTTTAGCACACACATAAGCACGTGCAAGGCAAGGCGATTCACGAAGAATAGGCAGATGCTTCGGAGAGCAGATGATTGATTTTTTTCAGCTTAAAAAGGCTCTACGAGAGCTGCTGGCCAGAATAGCAGCAGCAGCAACATAAGCAGCATAAGCTGCCTGTGATGTCACTGTCACCTTTGAACCGGAAGTTTTCAAGCAATGGCTCGTGCCATGATGGGACCATTAAGAACCATGAGGTGTAGTGCTGAATAGGGGCCACAAATGAACCGCAGCAGCAGCAGCAGCAGCGTAGCACCCGCCCAGTGCCCAGCTTTATAAAGTGGGGGGGGCAACCAATACGCAGGAAACCGTAGCTAGCTGCAACCGAAGCATGCACGCAGGCTCTGTCTGAGTAAGCCAGACGCTGGTCGAGGAGCTTGCTTACGGTGCAGAAATTACCACACGTGCTGATCTTTGCAACGTCATGCAGAATGTTAGCTGTCAATCCAACCTTCATTATCTGGGTACGACAACCTGAGAGCGAGCTTTCGAGAGAGCTCTCCAGCGTGCCGCCGCACTGCAGCGGCGGCAGCAGCAGCTTGGATGCACTTCTGAGAAGCTTCTTGATGCGTCTTCGCATTGCCCAGTAACATTCATTGCATTCACTTCCATTTCCACAGCTTTAACACACTGTAAAAATGCCATGCTAAGAAGTAATAATACTCATAACACTTTTTAAGACATTTTTTTACGGTGCCCAACGAGAATTAAATCCCTTTGCAAGGAACTTCACTATCTAAGTGCTGCTAAGTGTAACGATCCCCAATCAGAGTGTTTGAGTTTCTTTGAAATCCAAACTGCATGACAAACAATAACTTGAGTATAGTACTTTTTGACAAATTGCTGTTTGGTGCTGATGCAGGAGTCCAGCCACAAGCCTGATTTGACCCCATAGACATGGATAGATAGATGGATGGATGGATGGATGGATGAATGGATGGATGGATGGATGGATGGATGGATGGATGGATGGATGGATGGATGGATAGACATGGATAGATAGATAGATAGATGGATAGACATGGATAGATAGATAGATAGATAGATAGATAGATAGATAGATAGATAGATAGATAGATAGATAGATAGATAGATAGATAGATAGATAGATAGATAGATAGATAGATAGACATAGATAGACATGGAGCCACATCGAGCAGGCGGCTGAGGCAGGCTGTTCGGCCAACACCAGTGGCCGACATATTCAGTAAAACTCAGGCTTTGTGGAATGTGCTGCAGCAAAAAAGAGAAACCGCAGATGCACGTGGCCTCTACTGGTGACTAGACAAGGGAGGTCATAAAGACAAGTGGTGTGATGATGTCACACTAAACATACACATACCAGCAGCACACGTTTTGTTTCTGAGTTGTCTATAAATATTTGTCCATGCTGCACATAACTTTAGTACGCCTGGCACTGTAGAAAACTCTCTTATATCCGAACGAATTTACAGCCACAGTAATGGCAGCCAAACTGCGAGGATTTTTGCACCTGAGCCTATGAAGTGGCCGCGTGCACCCGAAAACAACCGACTTCAGGACACGATGGTGCCTGTTGCACGTGCGAGCACAAAAACTATTTATCTCTAGACTACCAGAGCATAATGCAAACCGGACAAGCCTACTCAACTGCCACCTCCTCCTCCCCCCCCCCCCCTGGGCGTGGGATGGCAGCACATTCACCTGATATTGACCTAAACAGAAAGTATTGTCGACCAATGGATCAAAAGAAGGCACTGTGCCTGCAAGATGTAATCACGAAGTATGCAAATCACTTGAAGGCCATGGTCAGCCGGCATTCCTTTTGACAATGGAGCACTTGAATGAATAACCATACAAGTTTGGCCCTGTGGCTAGGTTAGGGTGCTCAACTCAGACCAAGGTCGAGGGGACTGTATTTAACGACCGAGCTAGTAGGCTCGAGCCCCGTGGCATCTCTGAAGCACCTGAATAAAATTTAAAGTTCTCTTACGAGCTATACACAAATTATTAGAATATAACAGCCCAGCTTGTGAGCAGGAAGCCTAATAGTCCAACAGGGTTCTTCCACGAAAAGCACATAAGTATCACATGACCAGTATACAGCTGGCAGGTAGCTGTTGCTTACCAGGGTACCGTTGCTAGCTATGGCGTTAGTCACTGATTACACGTTTAATTCGTAAACACAGTAGGCAACTAGCCTAGTGAGAAGCTCACTCAAAAAAATAGTTTCAGTTGGCACCTCAACGAGACAGCCGCCAGGTGGTAACCTGCTTTCCAGCAGCTCTTGGAACTCAGGGTTTGCCCACAAGTCTGCCCTTCACTATACTTATTGTTGGTTGAGTGAGCTAACAAAGAACTTGTTTTACAGTGTTTTACAGGGTCTAACTTTGGTTGCCTTTAGTTCGAAAAAGAAAGAATAATCAAATGATTAGTGGTAACATGCACAATGTCAAACAACATAACATGGTAAGAGGTGACACGGATGGAGTCAACTTGTAGCAGTGTCAGCACACATAAATAAGCACACCTACTCAGCATCTGTAAAGTACCTAGAAAGAGATCCTGTTCTCTGATGGTGCTACACAAATGCATTATTATTATTATTATTATTATTATTATTATACATGTTTAAGCTTATTTTTAAATGTCAAGTCAGTGGAATGTCATGACATTAGTCGAGAGTGAGTTCAAGGCCTTGGGAACATACAAACTTCAAACGAATGGCACAGTCTCCAAAGGATTTGAGGCTCGCATGAGACGATGCAAAATGATTTGAGTCAAAAAAGTGGGTGGTACAATGCCTGGCCTGGTGGGGAGTAGTTCTAATAGGTAGGCTGGTGCCAGAGAATGAAGAGACCTAAAAGTGAGTGACAGAACCTTGAAGTCGATATGCAGCTTGATTGGGGGAGCCTGTGCAGGTCGGCAAGCAGTGGTGTAATGAGGCAACTACGACTCACGACAGACAGGCCTAGCTGCAGAATTTTGCACCAACTTTAGGCGCCTAATTGCACAGGCCAGTAGACGAGCGAGCGGTTAGCTACACAATTGCTTCGTTCAAAACAAGACCTGATGCCTCCACCCAGCATTCAATGTCGGTGCTTCGGCGTTTCTTGCATTGTTCGAGACTCGAGGTTCGGGCCCAAAACTTACTATAAATAGCTTACCGGTCCTTTCTAAAAGTTACTGAAATATTGGCTACAGCAGGTTCTTTCCTTCGAAAGTTCTAATAACACGGGCTTCTCTGTCTTTCAGTGCGTTACAGGTCTGCGAAGGATACATCGGCTTTGGCTCAACGCTAGGCCGACCCTGCAATTGCCACCCAAAAGTAGATGCACAGCAACTTGGCCATGTATCTATAGTTGGGGCTCCAATGAGGCTAAGCCTGCCCAGCCCATCGCTGATGGCATGCACGGCAGTGTGAGGTACAGGTGCACCTCATGCTGAGCCACGTGAGTGCAACTTAACAATCTAAGCCGTCTCGGTCTTCGAGGCTTGTGGAGTTGCAGACGAATATACTGCACATAGTCACTGCTGAGGAAGGGCTACGCCACCACGCAGGCGTTCAAAACCAGCCGTGGTTCAAGCTCGCCTGCCGAAGGGACCGTCTAGATAGACTCCTCAGCCCAATCTCGGTCGATGCCTCTCTTAATGAGGCCTCAATTGCTGTCCAACGCCGTGAAATCGCCTTCTCGGCGACTGGGAGGGGGCGGGCAGTGGAAACCTGTTGACTAGCACAGAGCAGCTGGTTTCCCCACCCACCCCATCCAATTCATCCCGGTCGTCTGCAGAACAGGCTCACAAGTACAGCAAAAGCAGAGCGCAATGTTGCTGGAGCCGGATGGCCACCCGCGCCCCCACCACCCGCCAAGCTGCCAGGGCAGGTAGCACCGAAAGCTACATGCCAGTACACGTAAGTGAAAAAACCGATCGGACAGGACAAGGAGTTAGCACCTGGCGCCCTTGCATCGGTGCATCGCTAGCACTTCAGCCGTCGCACGGTAGAGGCAGCACTTGAAAAGGCACTGCCTCGGCTCAGTGCAAAAGTAGGCAAGCCAGCCGGGGCTAAACCTATCCGGTGCTCAGCAAAAGTGGGAAAGTGCCGGAAGTGACACCGTGGGCACTGCTTTTAGCTCCTCGGAGAAATGACCGAGACAGCAGAGGCCAGCACAGCGTTTCGCTCGAGGTCAGCCACAACTTATAGGTAGAACGGCAGACAGCTAAGTGCAGTATAATCCTCTACATCCTTTTGTATCAAGGTTGGCTTAAAGTAGGATGAATTTTGTTCTTGCAAAAAAGTCGGCGGTACTGCGTCAAACAATCTCCCGAGTGCAAAAGTCATAAGATCCTGAGACACTCGTTGAGGTACATCGTCATCAAAGTTGGAAATTGCTCTTTGCAAGTTTTTTGCATCGGCGATCAGGTTTGTTGCCTCAATGCATCAAGTGGATAGACACAGCCGTGCTCTAGTACGACAAGCTGACCTCTCAACTCAGTGTAATGTATGCACACTAACAGCAATTGGTGCCCTGCCCTGTTTTCGGAAAGCATGCACTACCACTGGACGAGTGGTGATCAGAACTCAGACAAGTCGGTGCCGGCTTGGCCGAGATGCATTTTCAGCCCTCCTGCTATTCCATATCTCTCAGTTATGCTGCTTGCAACTTTTCTTTTCAGATCGCATCCTACTGTGAGCGCTTTGCTGTGCCGTGTCTCTGGCACCATAAAAACGGTCTCATTTTGATCCACTCTACCACTCCTGCTAGTGGGCATCTTTACAGAGCATCACCGCTCTAGCATCCCATCAGTCCCCAACGATCTAAACTGGTACAAATTATATTGATATTCCACGGAATTTAAATGATTTTTTAGGTTTTTTTGGTAAATACTTCAATTTATACATCACTTTAGTCAAACGGTAGCACTTATCACTACAGCAGCACTACACTTGGAACTTAATCCTCGGATCGAGCATAATCCCTTGGATCATGAGCAGGATCCTGGCGGAGTTCAGCTTTGGATCTGTCTCACACAGAAGAGGGAGGAAATCGCAGCTGTAGTCCCAGCCCCACCAGCAAAGAGACTGACCCAAAGAACTCAGAAATAATGCTATAGGGATTGCTGGTATATTAGGCTTCGAGAAGAGGACCGACTACGGCAGTTTGTGCCCAGACGCCTAATTGAACCCTGGTCATTGAGTCCAGGGATTGGGAACTCGCACTGCACGGCCCACATCGTGGGTTCCAATCTCGGAGCAAGACTTTCAGTATTGCCACTGCAAGGGGGCCGGGGGCTGGGGTGATAGCAGTCAAGGCTCTTCTGCCTTGATACAAATAAGACTGTTTAATCAGCTGATCTGATATGTACCTCAACAGTAACCGGCCAATGCCACGTCTGAGGGCACGTCTGAGCTTACAGAATGATCCTAAACTAGAGCACGGCAACTGGACATAAGGTGAGGAGCCCATCCCCGCCCCGAACCCCTTATCATACTCAGATGTCCCTGAAACTACGTGCACATCAAGCAGCAGAGTTTACTCAACGGCACAGCCCAGGACTGCAAGTTTTCGCTGCTAGGCTGTGGGGTGGCACAGCAGGGCAGCCGGTCACGGATGGCAGCTCGGGTCAGCCTACCAGCCTGTCAAGCAATCATCCCAGCCAGACAAATAATGAACCCAGCCAGACAAGCAATGAACCTAGCCAGACAAACATGAGAAGCCGTGAGGGCATCAGCCACCGTGCGACCCAGTGATCGTCTGCTCGAAGAGCAGCCGCAGCTTGGCAGCAACAGCTTGCAGCCATGAACCTATGGCAGCAAGCTGACGGAGCCGGTGTAAAAGCTGCGACGTCTTATCATTGGGCGAGCAGCAAGATGGCTGGCACACAGGACACGGGACAGCTCTCAACGGTAGAAGCTGCCTAAACGATTATTCATCGGCACCGAATAAGAACTTCACTAAAAGAAAGGATGCGGCTATGCTAAAAGACAGGCCAAATATGAGTTTACAGATTGCTCCCAAGCCTATGAGACATTTAAGCCTACACCAGCGCTCGGTGCATAACAGTGCGACACGCAAGACCATGCCCACACCCTCAGGTGTAGCTAGCAGTGCCTTCGGTCTGCCTGAGGCAATGGCTCAATGCTCAACATCGGGTTGCCTGCATCTAAATCATAGATTTCTCTCGGTTACAATCTGACTGGAAGTGACCAGTTTCTAGCATTGCAATCGGCTCGACTAGTAAGGGCAGATGGCCCAACACTCAAGCCAGTCGAGGTAGTAACAGCAGTCGGTTAACGCTGTCACCTTATTTCCCAATACCTTTTTAGTGAGCAGATGCCCCACACTCTCACTCATCGTCATTGATTCTGGAGAGAGTTTACACTAACTACTTACCTGCTGCACAGAAATCAAGGGCAAATGCGCAGCAAAGAACGCTGGCTTGGCTTCCTGCCGCCACGCACGAGCAAATGCTCACAGCAGCTTTTTCAAATGACTGACAAAAGGGCCTAGGAGAATCCGGCATTTCTCGAGTGAAGCAAACGGACCGTACTCCCAGCCCAAGGAAAGCTGCGCCAAACGCTGGCATGGCGCTCAGCCAGACTTAATTGGAGTGCACCCCAACATTGGCTCGAGTCATTGATAGGTGAATCGTCATCTCGGAGTGCACCGAAATGCGAGGGAACAGAGTGCTGTGCAGAAGTTCGCACCCTCCAAGGTTGGTCGAGCTCGGATTCAAGTGCAGCCAACAGAGTGAGAGGATGGAGCACAGCCTGTGCTCCTACATCACGTGGTGCTGTGCCTTCATTAAGTCCACACTCCCAGTTCGGATGCATCATGTGCATAATCTCCATCGGAGGCATCCACGTGGACAGTGACTACTTGAGTGCATTAGCAACAATGGCTTCGTGCTGTCGTACATCTGCTGTCATAAGTGCCTACATGGACGATAGCGCAAGGTCGATGTATTCCTGAGGGAAAGAGAGGGGGAGAGAGAGAGAGAGAGAGAGAGAGAGAGAGAGAGAGAGAGAGAGAGAGAGAGAGAAGTGAGAGAGAGATAGACGAAGAGACAAACAGACAGTGTGTGTGTGTGTGTGTGTGTGTGTGTGTGTGTGTGTGTGTGTGTGTGTGTGTGTGCGCGAGTGTGTGTGAGTGCGTGCGAGTGTGTGCGTGTGTGCAAGGCAGCGTGGACTGCAGGTCTGTGCTGCCTTAGTTAAAAGGTATGGTAGTAAGTGCAGCCTCCATAGCACATCAGGACACAACAGGTCAGCCGGAGCCCACTCTTAATTGCATTAGGAGCACACACAAAGGTAAAGGCAAAGTAATGAAATTAAGTAACGGTATGAGATGATCAAACAGCCTGATTTAAACAGAGGCAGAAGAGCTTTCGAGGCTATAGCGTTTGCACAAGGCAACAAAGGTTTGCCCACTGCAATACTCAAACCCACGACCTAGGTCGTGAAGTTCAAGCACCTAATTCGTGGGCTAAGACCTAGCGGCAAAATCCAGTCCTTTGCATAGAAGCTTTCAAAGGCAGCTGCTTCCATTAGCATCAACTGCATATGCTTGCTCTCACTGACATAGCTGTAAGCCAAGCTGTAGGTCAAGGCAATCGAAAGTACACGAAGAGCCGTAAATCCTCCATGTATGCTGATGACCCAAATACAGCACAGCTGCAATACGCAAGCAGACTACCAAACGCTTATCTACGAATCGAAGAGCCTGCATTTGATGATTAAAAATTGGCTGCATCAACGTTAACTGAAAGCAAAAATGGCAGCATGCACGTATGGAAACCGTTGGCAGTGCTGGCTCCCACCAGGCTGAGCAACCAACCCGAACATGCAGTGCACATGGGCATGTAGTAGTTACCATGTCGCTAGCTATTCGCCAGTGTGCTTTGGTATTAACAACTGAATGCTCCTCACTCTCCTCGTTCGCTCACTGCCGAGCCAAGCAGGCTAGCTCTACCGACGGGCAGACAACCTACAATAGACTGGTCTCTTAAAGGTAGGCTAGGCGGAAGCTTCGAGAACGAATAACTGCAGCCCTTGGCCACCTAGTGGCTATTTGCTTAGCCTGCGAACAATGTGGCCGTAGCACAGAAGTGTAGCAAAAGTAAATGCAACGTTTGCACACAAAATACAAGAGGAAACAGCAGAAAAATACATGGTCGTAAATGCACATCAAGTCTTCGTTGCCACCGTCTTCACCTTACGAAGTTTTACATCGCACTGCATGCAGAAATTAGGCCCTACCATGTAAGGAGAATGCCTGGTATAGTAAGCAGTGCTTGCAAACTCTACCGAAGATCTGAACACAAGCGGGAACTGCAATCTGCAAGAGATGTGGAAACTACAAAAGTGCAATTCTGTTGCAGCAATCCTTGGCTGCAGCGAAGCCCAAACAGTAACCTTACACAGCTTGCCAAGAAACTGATTGTAGGATAACATGACGATAATATTCTGAAACTAGAGCACCATGGAAACAGTAAAGGTACATCGAATGTCCCGCTCCACGGTTAATAGTATCTAACGGCCGTACTAGCAGATCAGTGGTTACACACTCATACAAAGATGTGCTTGCAAGCTGACAACGCACCCACGTCCTTCCAAGATTCTAGTTCACGGATAGGTGTAGACGCAAGGCGATTGGCAAATAAGTAATGCACGAGCACACGCTAGATTAAAGGGGTTGCACTCATTGACGTTTCAAAATAAGCATTCCAAGAATTAAACTAGTGAGAAAAATTAAGAATGCAATGACAGCAGTACACTGGACGTTCTCTGGTTCATGTACGCAATCCCTTACTGTCAACTTATTCAAATTTTCCTCACAGAATTCATACTTTTTTAAAAGCCTGGAAATGGTGGTCGTGGACCACCGGAATCGATAACCAACAAAATACCTGCCCAAGCCGCAGCATGTGGTGGTCGTTCCATCCTTGAAACTCGGGAGCAACTACATGAGGAAAAAAGAGCAGACTAAGGAAATTCGAAAATAATACGAAGTCGATCCACCCCAGCGTTGGTGTCATATATCTAATCATAAAAACAACCTGGCATGTTCGCCAAAACTGCGGAAAAACCAAAGAGATTGTGTGCCAGGTTGTGCACTATAACTCTAGTGACCCATCAGACCGACGTGTTTCGTATTATTAGGAGTTTATGGCAATGCAACGAAAATTCCATGGGCACAGAGTGGCCCATTGAGTTGTAGACGGCTTGGTAAGGGAAGTTCAAGAAATTAACTGCATGGCTTGAGGGAAACCATGATAAACAGCTTGAAATAACACACAAAAATACTGGAGATCTTGTGTCTTATCCCCTTTCTTGCTTCACCTGCGCTTCGTGAGGCAGATTTTCCATTAAAAAAAATCTAGCACAGGCAGCGGCATCCACGAATATTTATGAAAGGCAGTAGCGCAGCGACAAGAAGTACGTATGCCAGACTGCACTGAATAAAATGGTCACTAAGAGCAGCAGCCGAACGCACCTGAATCGGTTGGCTCAGTCAGGTCTGGCAAACGGGACATACGCAAGTTTATTTCACTATGGAGACACAAATGCATACAAGCACTTGCCAATCCTCGAACGTGAAATTGCAAAATCTTATACGTGGGTACACACGCGAACGCAGGCTGCAGCTGCCTTGCATGAAAACAAGTGGTGTTTCGTACACTGTCCGACCGCAGCTTCGCCATTACATCCCGTTAACAGTCTTGAAAATGAAGCTCAATCATATGGTACACAGATAAATCTAAAGGGTGTCCAAAATAAAAGGGCCACAAGCATTAGGCCACTATTACCCTTCCTCCACTGTGCAATCCTGTGTAATTTTTTTCGATGGGGCACCAGGGACTAACTCTTCTCGCATCAGCAGTGAAGTACGCTGAATTTCCCATAAATTGCTAGCGTGAAACTGCAATTCTACATATTGCATGACTAATCCAAGGCATGAGAAATTTTGCAGATTTTCAGACGATCGACTCGTTAGTACACAAACGACCGTAATCGGAACAACATGAGTCAGGTCTCAAAGAAAATCTTTCTATAAGTTGACCAAATAAAAATCTTCTATTCATACTATAGTCGCCTGTCTTCATGGCAAAACCATACGAGAACAAGCGCGCGCCACGTAAGCTTGGGTGTTCCCATCTGTCAGGAAGCCTTTAACTACCGAAACAGGCCGCCTTTATTTGGCGAAAAGGCAGCTTCAGCCAACCTCCTTGGCTACGCTCGCACTTCTTCTTCGCTTCTGCTCACCAGGGTTGTGATATGACAGCAGGAAAGGGTAGCTAAGCTTCTCATCACTGACCACGAGGTCGAGAAGTCGTACGCGGTCGCTAAGATCGGAGAGAACCTTGACATTGGGAGCAGTTCCACTTCCTTCAATACTGTGGGAGTGGCCTTCCAGCTGTCACCTGGGTCTGACATTCAGTTTTGAGGCCGGTATGCTACATTGATTCTAGAGCTATTGTCGCCAGTCCAATTACTTCAAGAGATCATTGGCTTTACTAACTGATACCAAACGAGTACCATTCCGTGAAGGCTATGGGAAAAGTGGGACGAGAGTCTCGAGTTCGTTCAGCCGTTCGGTAGGGTGCTTTCGGCCCGACTAACTAGTAAATGAAATCGAACTCCGTGCTCCCATCTCGCGCCCTCAACTAATTCGGATATCACCATAGCAACAACGTGTAGGCGTTTTTCTAATATGTCGTGAAGCATACTTTAGTTGGCTATTCCTCCTCTACTCAGGGCAGAGATGTTATTAGTTGCATTAATTTCTAGAAGCTTTAACGCATGTTCATATTTATGCCGCCTGTTTGCTTCCATTTAATTTATCGACCTGTCTAGCAGAAATTTCGATGTCTTTCTATTAGTATGCCTTAGCTTCTATTAAATTCGAAATTGGTCTTTTCTGTTTTTTGTGTGTCGGGGGCACTAAAACTCCACGGCATGACATCAGAATTAAGAGTTTCCCAAAGCTCCCACTGCTGCTGCCACCGTGAGGCTGTTGTCAGTCGTCTCCCATTGTTTATCTCGGAATCAGGACGTAAAAAGCATTCGCGAATCATCGTCATGCTTTGAAGTGTTTGTTAAAAGCAGACATTAAGTACTTCATATTTGAAGCTGCATAAAGACGCCTTTTCGTAGTCGAGATTCTTCCTCCAATGACTGGCCGATTGAACACATTAGCGCTCAAAACAGCATCGATCAAAAATCTCATATCAAAAGCCAGAGGCTATCATCCTTAAATTTATTTGTATACCTGGAGCCCCACAAAAAGTGGAAGTCAAGGGGAGCAGATTCAACAGGTGCATTTATGTAGAGGCAGAAGAATTGCAGTGGCTATTACTCTCACTTGCAATAACGAATCGCTTGCTGCAGGACTTGAACCTGTGGCCGGGATCTTAAGTGCAAAACACATTATGCGTTAAACTGCAAGGTTTCATTTTCACACGCCGTCAAAGATTTGATTTCTATAAGAAGAGCTCGTAGTATCCCATAAACAAAAACTCTCGCAGAACGCATCCATGATTTTGCCAATCAAGTCGTCAACCGTTTTATTCAAATTTGCGAAGGCTTGCCCCTGACGGCGCTTAACATTGGTTTTTATCAGTCTTGCTTCAGTCTTGGCCAAGAAGTAAAAACTCAGCTTCTGTGTCTTCGCTCGATCTTCCAGTCTTTTGACCACCCCACCCCCCCCCCGTTACGTCGACGTACGCCCCAAAGACTGGAGCAAGACTGAATCAGGACAAAGCGACCCAATGTCAAGAAAATATTGTCTAAATTGGTTCATCTATCGAATAATGGTTTAGGATACCTTTCAAAAGATAAATAGGTTAGAAATTAGATCCGACGGTTCACCTCCACTAGTTGACACTGCTGTCGAAAACCTACCTGCCGGTTAGCCGAGCCGATACACTGCCAACTCTACGTGCTTCGAAGGCTCACACGGAGGTCGAGAGGCCGGAATTCCATCGTCCATCGTGAGAAGACATGGCGATTTGAATTACTAACTTATCACCATGACCCTTGAAATATGCTCCCCATTTGGTAGCAGCTGTGCTCTCGAAAGTGAAAGACAGTCCTGGCAATAGGTTTAAGTTCGTAGCCGATTTGGTATCCACCGATTGCACCTACATCTACCCTTTACGAAGAATTATTTGACCGCAGAGCTCTCAATTGGCCCATTGCTCTCAGATGTCTTTCAATGTTCGGGTTAAATGTATGGCATTTAGACAATTATGATAAATGATAAAGCGCCTATCTTGGGAGCAGTAATGGCACTAAGCGATGTCGGTTACAATGGCACTAAGCAATGTCGGCTTCGGAAGCTCCTCTGCTCTACTTCTCAGAGAATGAATTATGCATGCATTCTAAGCTGCCTCTATGAAATGCTTGGAGCTTAGTTCGGACCAAAGTGAGGTTCTGCCGGAGTATCCGAGTATACACAGCGAAGTCATTTGTTCTTAAATGACTGCAACATTAGCATTAGCAAAAGGTCAGAGAATAAATTATTCGACCTCTCTAACACGGCTTATACGAGCACAAGCAAGCAGATTTCCGGGTCATAGATAGTAACTGCATATAATCTAATCAGCGTGAGCACTGAGCTGAAGAATCGCCGATTAAAGATCGAACGGTATGTGCTCTGCTTCCGATTCGACGTCCGAAGGCTTTCTGTTCATGCTATGCGACCCACAAATTTCGAATCATAGAATATAGCGGTGAGCTGCTTGCAATTCTCAACTTCTGCTGAGGAATACCCTTGGTACGCTTCGTAGACTTTAGGAATGCACTAGTGGATAAATAATAATAGTAGACAAATAATGGCTGCCAACTTCGAAGTGCACACAAGTAGCGGCATATCTAATGCAAGAGTTATGCTTCAATAACTTCAATGGGCTTCTAAGGATGATCCGAAACTTCAGATTCGGAAAATTTCTTTAACGTGCTGGAAGCCTGAATCGCAGAACTAAACTTCAGATTCGGAAAACTTCTTTAGCGTAACGGGAGCCTGAATCGCGGAACCGCTGACGACGGCCGGGACAATTCTAGATGGCGGTCCAGAAAGCCGCAGCATACTTCATTCTCGACTGCCGAACGCCAAGGTCTGCCGATTATTCTTTTCACATGGCTATTATATTATTTTATTATTTATTATATTATTATATTATTTTATTCATTATTCATTTCCTATTATTATTCACATGGCACATAACTTTATAATGTGTGGCGCCATAGCAAACCCTCTCATTACCCGAACGAATTTACGGCCATAGCAGCTGCTGCAATACTGTGAGGATTTTCTTTCGCTGATTTTAACTAGCCACAGGCAGTTAGTTGCTCCCCTACTGCAGCAGTACCGTGTTCCTACTATCCTAGAATCTGAAAGGGCTTCTTGCTTTAGGATACCAGGTTCCAAGTTCAACTGCATCAGCAGAAGCAACTCACCTTGCAATCAAAGATGGATGTATACCACCGACGTGTGCACGAGACGAACGGCTTTAATTTTTTTAACGTGAAAATAAAATACTTCTTTTGCATAGCGCCCGAAGAGAACTTAAATCTTTATATCCAAGCGCTTTACATATGCCGCAGAGCTGTAGCCTCGACCTCAGTCGTAAAGGTAAGCTCAGTCGTAAAGGTATGCACGTTGACTTTGGAAATTAAAGGTGAGCACCTAACCCTTGGTCCAAACCAAGGTTTCTTACTTTATAGGACTACACGAGGCGAACTACATTGACACTGTTTTCGCGAAATCCTGTTATTCTACTGGCCCCCTTCCTACGTGTATCACTTGACTTCAAATTGGCACCCTTGATTCTGAATGTCAACACCAGCCAACACTAAAGCTCGGTAAA
This sequence comes from Cristatella mucedo, assembly GCA_009760855.2. Lineage (NCBI taxonomy): Eukaryota > Metazoa > Bryozoa > Phylactolaemata > Cristatellidae > Cristatella > Cristatella mucedo. The sequence continues at coordinate 12,324,001 of WPIO01000008.1, read as the reverse complement.
GAATGGTTTTATTTTGCTCAGCATGTTATCTGGTAACATTGGGTCATCTTAGGAATGAGTGAGACGAGCGGTGAGAACACGAGGTCATCTTGCCAGTAACCATACGAAGCTTCAAATCACTTAGCGTCAGACCGTCTTCGCTATCCTCAGAGACGGCGTTTGACGTGCTTTATAATAAGATCAGATAGCATATTCGATGAGCTCAGCCCTAATTCCTTCATAAAGAAACATATAGACCTGCACAATTTTAATGTTTAAAAGCCAGCAAACGTCTAGGAAATATCTGGGCACATCTTCGTTAGGTCCCAAACTCAACAACACAGCTTTCTTTTGCTTCAATATAGACGCAATATCTACAGGTAATTAGAGGCGTAGCTAGCTTGACTGCAGGCAGTTTCTCGATAGTGGCGTATTAAGATACTCTATATATAGTACAGTATATATATATATATATATATGACATATATAATATATCTATATACGTATATGTACGATATAAACGCGTACCCATTGCGAGTGCGGACAGAGCTTCGCCATCGAGGCTTCGTGTTTTTTGTGAGCCAGTTTTTAAGAAGCCAATTTCTTCTGAGCCTTATTTTCTTTTGGGCAGTCGATCGCCACTTGGGAAAGGGGCAAATAAATAACCGGCGTGAGAAATATGAAAAGGCTTTAATAGCAGCCTTTACAAGTTGAATACTTACAAATTTCTTAGTTACTGAGATACTGCCTTCTCGCTCTACACGACCGAGGTCGTGGGTTCGAGTCCTTCAGTTGGCGATCCTTTACTGCCACCTGAATTCGGCAGCGAAAGCCGTTAAGGCTCTCCTGCTGCTATACAAATGAGGCTGTTAAATCGGCTAAAAATGTTTTTAATATTTTTCCTTGCATTCACTGTTTCTTTTATCCGAGTACATCGAGATGTATCGGAGATGCAGGGCTTCAGTCTAATACTCCCATACAAGCACCCGGTGGCGTAGTATTACAGGGTGGCACCTCCTTAAGCAGGCCAACGCACTCTATCAGGCACTGCCTTCACCCTCTCCTACAAATGGCTGACCCAGGCCCCTTCTGGGACTCAAGCCAAAGAACCAAAACCGGCCATTTATTATAGAATTAAATCTGACAATCTAGAAGCATTCGGATGATACGATCAAAGGATTGGGAACATCAAGCCGTCGAGGCTGGCAAGAAAGCTGCATCCTAACTCCTCTGAACCATTCATTAGGCCACCCAGGCGACATGTAATGATGGCCTACGACGATGGACCCAAAAGACCCGGTCCAAATCCTACTGGCACTAAAACCTTTCGTCTTTTGAAACCAAATTATTACCAGGTGGTTCACAGTGCCTTCACGACTCGGGCGCCAAAACGGCAACCTACCCAGGTGTCCCAAAAAATCTACATGGCTAGTTCTCAGATGGGCACACTGCATTGCTGTAAGGCCAATTTTAATTAAACTGATTTTAAACTGCTTCCACCATTAGTGTGACAGTTACCTATAAAAGTGCCAAAACACACAATCTTCACGAGCCGCGGTAGAATAATTCGAAGAGGATAAAACTTAACGGCACCATCACCACGGTTACTGTGTTCTAGCTAGGGCGACTAACCAATAGAGGCAGCATTAAATTTATCAGCCACTACGATCCAAATCTCGGCATGAGTGCAGTCAAGCTAAAAGCATTATAACAGGGATGCATATATGAACACATCCTCATATCAAGCACAATTTGGTCAGCATGTTAAACGTAGCACACCAAGTTAGCTTAACTGTGACCGAAGATATTATGAATGCAAAGTGAGATACCGACGGCCTGAGGCTGCTCAACAAATACAGGCAAAGAATCGGCAGGCAGGACAGGTGGCTGCCGCTTGGGAGTGTGGCATGGGTGCCGATAGTACTTCTTACCCAACATCTATTTTGCTGAAGCCGACTGTACCACATCATTTCCAGCGATCCTGAGCTGTTACTTCCACACTTCTCATTTCCTCGACTGGCCTGATGACCCAGCTATGCTTCTCATTTTCTCTTAGTTGCATGAGATGAAGTCTGCAGGCTACCGTAAGCGAACCGAAAGCAGCTTAGGCTTTGAGTGAGCTATGGGAAACTCTCCTGTGTAACACACACTTAATCTTTGTGGCTTTGCTGAGTTATAGACAGAGATACATGTGCACACACATACAAGCCAGCAAGGCTGGCCAATGTCAAGGTCAGCTTTAATGAAGGTCCGTGCTAACCATTTGGCATCTCTTACGCAGCGACGGCTAATGGATGAATAGCAACAAGATAAATGGCTTGACAGGCAAACAGTGGCCCGGCAGATCGCTCCTTTACTCTGCTGTACTACGCAACAAAGATGCTTTGAGATAGCTATTAAATGGAAACGAGGCAAACAAAATGGGTGGCAGATGAACCGCATGTAGATCTTTCCAGCATGCAATCTTTCCTACGTGCACATCTTTCCTGCATGCTGAGCATGCACGGCTGGCATTCGCCTGCTCATGCTACGTCGGCACGAACTCGGTCCTTGCAATGCCGGTGGGAGTGCCGCAGCAATTCGCATTAAAAGCCTGATCGTCAGTGACCAAACACCCTGCAAGCAATCAGTGACAGTGACGCGTTACTGGCGAAATGCCTATAGCAACGCCTGACACGGGACAACGAACGACGCAGCTCAAACACTACATGCTCAAACAAAACCACCACCCCAGGAAAAAATTGCAACGACAAGTAACCACGGCTACGACAGCATGTGACTGTCATGCGTGGCCAGTAGACAGCATGGTTCGAAGCGGTTCGACGGTCCGAATGGTAGTACCCTAGTCGAGCATCCTTCATATTTCAAGGCAACAAGCCAAACTGCAGCATTGTACTGCGGCACAGGCTCTCGAATGTGGTCCCGGGAGAAAGCGGTTCAAACATTGATCTTCGCCCCAGGCACCCTTCTCCCCACACCCGCTCAAAAAACGGCAGGATGGGCAGCGGCCTTGCCACAAGAGACGGCACGCGAAAACCGCACTGGCTGGGCACGAATGTACATATGCTTTTGGGCACGTTTGCGCACACACACACACACACACACACACACACACACACACACACACACACACACACACACGGCAAAAAAATTATTGCAAGGTCTTAAAGTAGGGGGAGGATTTGGCAAAAGAAAACAAGTGCATGCTCAATCTGTTTGTCCATGGCTGAGCTGGTGGGTGGTATATCCGCGAGGCTGGAGGGACGCTCACCATCATTGCCCACACGCGATGAGAACTGTACAGTGTGCGTGGCGTTTGGACTACTCGTGTGCCTACGGTTGCGGTTGAAGTGGATTGCAGTAGAAAACCGAGAACCAACATACACGTGCACAAACGTACACACATACAAACACAGAGCCCAATCCAAATATATATAAGCATGAGTGCAGGCAGTGGGACAGACACGCACACATGCACAATCATAAGCAAAACTTAAATCAATACAGACACACACACACACACACACACGTGTGTGTGTGCACTTATATGTGACGCTAAGGTATAATGAATTGCAGCCTGCGGCTAAAGACTAGTTATGCTCTACAAAGGTCCACACACATGCACACAAGCAAACGATTCATATATCTTGTATCTTTTGCTGTCCGAGGGCACCAGCCATGGCAGAAGCAGCAGCAGTACAGTACAGCAGTAGCAGTACGCCTCTACAGACTTACGTAAGCATCAGAAACAGTACAAATATATTCCACAGTCCAATAAATATCCTCATGTGTCGTAAGCTTTGTAGCAGCTCACGAATGCGATCCCCTGAAACATAAAGCAACGGCAGTATTAGATTAGTATAGCTATGGTTGGCAATTAGTATAGACATGGTTGGCAGATCCTTAATTACAATGGTGGCAAAGCAGTCACGAAGTGCCATAATCAGTTCACTAAATCTTGTTCTAGGCATTTTACATATAGTAGAGCTGAAGCGGAAGCATGTGAACTGGTTAGTGATAATAACAAACACAAGTTCAGTGCCAATACGCTCATAGAGGACTGGTCACAATAACGAAGCAAAATGCTGAGAAGCAGGTGGATTTTTTCAACTTCATTTAATGCAATATATCTCAGTGTGCAACTCCACAAAGCCACAAGGACTAAGTGAGTGTCATGCAAGACGGCTTACTATAGGGCACCCAAGGCGTAAGCGGTTTTCGTTATGCATTTGGTAGACAACAGACTTCCTCTGATGCAACAAAGAGAAAGTGAGAAGCATAGCAGTCAGGAGTCGAGAAACTGAGGAGCAAGGATGTAGCAAATCAGAACGTCTGGAAAGGATGTGCCACAGCCGGCAGCAGGAGAGACAATGCTGCTGCATAAGAAAAGAGAAAGTGAGTTCCACGGTCTAGGACCTGCAGAGCAAAAGCTTCTGTCGCCAACGGTCTTATAGCAGAGGAGTGGAACAGCTCATGTGATGTCCGTTGAGGACCTGAGGTAGATATGAAGGAGCTAAGTCATGGTGAGCCTTGTGGGCCAGAGTAGGAGTCCCATCAGAGCCCTTTCAGCAGAGGAGACACGTGGCTGAACCTCTGGAAATTGACTAACTTAGCAGTCACATTCACCACCAACTGGAGAGGCTTGAAGGCTTTTTTGGTAGCCCTGCCAAAAATGAATTACAGCAGTCCAGTCTAGACAGAACCAGGGAGCTAGTAATATTTTTTGAAAGCCACTGTGGTACACAGTCCCTAATCGTACACATAGGGATCGAACACGGGGGCTAGATGTAGAAAGGGTTTACTTAATGAAGCTTTCAAACTTCGAAGATTATTAAAAAATGACACCTAAACTCGAAGCATATGGTGCCGGTCGCACGAAAGCATCACCAATCAAAAGTGCAAAGACTCCTAGTCCAGCAGCAAGCTTGGGATGTCTTATGAGTAGGAGTTCGGTCTATCATCGCTTAGTTTAAGGAAATTGGCCGACATTCAGGATCGGCCAAGAAAAAAGGCAAGATGTTTGCATGTTAACCCTTCAGCTGAGCAGCAGACGCTGTGCGCCGACTGGTTTCGTCCAGTGGTTAAGGTGCTCGCCCCCCCACCTAAGGTCTGGCTGAGGTCGTGGGCTCGAGCCCGGAGGCATATGTGAAGCGCCTGAATAGAGATTAAGTTCTCTTGGTGCGCTATACAAATGAATTCTATTATATTATTATTAGTATTATTATGTGCTTTGCCAAAGTCTAAAGCGTCTCTACATAGCTACATAATCAAAAATTGGTGATTCAGATGATGGTCCAAGTCGTACAGGATGAAGTTTCAGTGAAAGCTGGCAATCAGTACTGAGTCGAGCATGAACCTATGTACCGAGTTTCTCCGCAGCAATCACCTTATTCACGGTCATGCATTGCTGGGTAAGGGATTTGGGGGACAAATAATCAAGGTATTCACATGTATTTCAGCCTTACACGACCTATTACAAGTAGCAGACTAAGCACACCGGTCGGACCTGATCGGTGCAAAGCATAAAAATTCAGCCCGCCCGGCTTGCCAGAATAGCACAATGTAACAGAATCAGAATCGTGGCTCTGGATCCAAAGCAGCAACATTCACCTAACCGGTTCACACAAGTACTACTTGGGTGTGCAGGGCATTTAAGGGCCCGAAAGAGTGCTGTGCAAAGCACATCCAGCTTCCCAAGACGGCCGGCGACACAGGTGCTGGTACTCCAGTCGCACATCTGTATGCGGATTTCCAGACTCTAGGATAAAGCAATTGATGGGGAAAGCATCCACTGCTAACGCACTGCAGCTATTAATCCAAGGTAAAAGAAATAAACACACGCGGTGTTCGTAAATAACACAAGAAGCCGAGCAGAGACTCGCCTGTAGATGGATCTCGGACAACTTCTAGAAAGGCTCCGTCGTCCTGCCTCTTCTTACTGCAACACAGCAACATGCATGAGCCCAATAGCTGTTCGAGATCAGATGCGACCACACACACAAAACAGCCAGTAATGACAGGTTTACGTACATGGTCAACTTATAGTGATATGACCTAAGACTCGGTCGTACTATTTTGGTTTTATGCTTTTTTCATCCATATGGCATGATCAGGACGCAAGAAGAACGGCTGCGCATACTTACAGATTAAAATTTAATACCGCTCCTGCATTTACAAGTAGCGTCCTGAAAGGAAAGTATACCAGATCAGTGGGTGGCGATGGGTCATCCTGCAAAGTTTTCTGTCTGCAAGCGCGTATAGACTATCTAACAAGTCACTCGAAATCGAAGCACTAGTAACCACAGAACAAGCCAGAGCTTTCGACCAAGTCGAAAATAACTACCCCGAGCTCCGTGGGCTCGGCAACGCCCGCACAGTGTCGGCTGTCATCAGAGAGAGTGAGAGAGACATATATATTAATAATAATGTACTTGATATTAAGCGAGAGAGAGATAAAGCGATAGAGAGACCTGCAGTCTGTCTGCTATACATCCAATGAGATGCTATCACTACTTCCTGCAAACATGTCAGCATATCTCCCGTTTCCTTCTTCGAGGACTTCACCCCGGCTAAAGACTGTCTGCAAATTTGTAATATGCAAAACGCAGTCGCTTCCGCTCTTGTCCTCATGCTTCTTCCGCCTCTACACTGGGGTACCAAAAAGAGCCAACTACTCAGAAATGAGCTATTGCGACCGCTAAGCGTCAAGCACCGTACGCACAGCGCCGCACGTATAGCGCGACGTCTTTTGACCGTACTCGCCTAAAATCAGTCAGTGGTTCGTACTTGCGCGCGTGCTGTTTTCCCGTGCACTCAGCAACTTAGTGCGGTGAAAACTAGCAGAAAAATGTGCTAGACAATTTTATATTCTCGATTTTCTATAACATCGTGCGCGCACGCTTACCCCGCTAGTATAACCTCTGATATCATTTCACGGAAGCAGCCTTAACACTTCATGCATCAACAACATACAAGCCAATAACGGACTCGTTGTGCCATTCTTTGCCACCTACGGCCCCGGGACGGCGCGGCACTTCCGCCTGCGCTTCCTTGCAGTTCGCGATCCGAGCTGCGTCACTTGAAGGTTCCCCGCCTCTGGCATAAGGACCTTGTACTGTGGACTTTAAAAATATTGAATGTATACCACTTTTTGGCCTGCACTTATTCGAGCTGTAAATAAAAGCCACAACTGGACACAAGGAATGCCCTGCAACTGTGACTAGCAGTTGCACGGTTTATGTAGCGCTCAGCCATTATTCTAAAAGACCATTCTGCGCCAGGGGAAAAGAAATTATATGTGTCTATGTTTTATATATTAACACGCTCAATACGTGAGCTAATACGCCGCAGGCTATTGTGTTTGAAGTTCATCAAGTATGCGTCAACAGACTCCTGATTACAGAGCCACTCAGGTAAATGGAAAAAATTGTTAAATACTGAGCGTCTCCACCCAGATCAGAAGCTGGTGGGCCACATTTTTACAGACCGTGTGACACACTAGGATAGCCAAACGGTCAATCTTGTCGTCATTCAGTGCAGCTTCATGAAATGTGTGCTCGTGGAAAACTACCCGGCCCGCAGGAAACACCCCGAGCAAGATCACCTAGATTTGAAGAATCTGGATAGAAGCGGCAACATTAAAACTGGTGCAATTTCTGGGCGTGAATAATAAGGCTATCTTAGTCACCAAACTTGTATATTGCACACCTAGAAGAAGCTATTAACGCAAGTCGGACCCTGCGGTCGGTCAACCGGAAGTGGTATCAACTTACCCTAATAAATCTTTCTGTGGACATTGAATACGAGGACTTAGCGAGAAGAATTTTAAATTTTGGCTTCGAATCTTAACCTTAACAATCAGGGCACGATATTAGGTTTTTTTTCCAACAAAAAGTCTGTTCGGAAAAGTTCTTGAGCCACTTAAAAACTATTATTTTACTCCTATTGTCACGTTAACTTTTCACTTTGGCTACTAGTTGAAGTCTTTGGAGAGCAATTAGAAAGTCTGCAGATCCGTGCAAAAGGCACGCTACCAGGAAGCCTCTTTTGTTACTCTAAAAAGAAACTCATTCCCCTATTTCCGAGAGAGTTTGATTCAGCTCGCCGCTTAAGCACACTTTACACAATTAGCTACACTTAAAAAAGTGTGCCCTTCAAAGATGCTGGTCCCTCTAAAAACCATCATTACACACGCTCGCCGAAGGCGCACCGCTGTAGCACTCTTTATTCTCCATCTCAAAAAATGTACTAGCCCCCCACGCGAGAGAAACACCTCTAATCGGCAGAGCCTTTAAGCCCATTAGAGGCAGCGTTGTGTACACTTTTCATATTCGATAAATTTATTCATTGAATTCTCAAGCCCGAGAGCCCCATCACCGGAATCGTGATGCAGGCCAACCGGGAAGTCTTCTGGGCCTTCAATGAAAGGCTACAGAAGTTAAGATTACAGAGGCGGGGTTACAGGCTAAATAGGCGTGCATTTGGACTCATCGCCTCATCCACATGCTGGAGCTACCGAGAGAGACTGGGAAAGACTGTTGATATCCGTAGGTGACTTGCTACTGCTACGTTATCCGTACGTCGTTGCTTTTTAGTAGCCTAAAGAGCCGAATGAAACACGGATAGATTTTTAGAAGTTCCTTAACCAAAGCGTCACCCAAGAGAACAATTTGTACCTTTGGACCTAAGAAGCCAATAGGAGCCGCATTAAATAATTTTTAACGTTCTTCAACGCCAGGTGGTACTCTGTGGGGAAGACAGATCGTGAAAATTTAGGTCAAACTTATGCCAAATGGCAAGCTCCGTTAGCCTCTCCTTCTTAAAAAAAATTCCTTAACAATTTATAATAAGACACTGACTTTTCTGGATGACGACACCTATTTTTGTGTCACGAAAGCTCCGATATGATGGACTTTTCAGTGCCCCTGAAATAAATGCATACTCCAATCAGGGAAAGTCTTGTCAAAATGTGCACAGAAAGAGCGCCGCCAGCAAACCACCGATACACTGTGCAGGAAAGGACGAGAATGATTTACCCCCTATTTATATCTATTATAGATCTATTTTTACAGAGCCTGAAGCGGCGCCCCGAAGGCTGCCCTATACATGTCTGAAATTTTTACTCAACAAAAACCTCAGGGTTGACCCTTTGGTCACCCAGAAACCCAGGCTCTCGAAAGTCCTTTGAAAAAATTGCCACCTCACTTTTCGGGAGAGCTCGAACCTCCCCTCGCACAGACGGCGGACGACCCGCATGCCGTCCAACGTTAAATGCACGTCCCATTTTTAAGTGCTTAAAGTTTCGTGCCAAAGGCAGACGTCTTTAGACCTATTGAAAAGAAAATTTACCTCCTCGGCCGTTCTAGAATTACGGTTTCCACGTAGAGAGTAATGATAGCCCCTCTACAATGTCTCGCTCTGAAACGACACCGCGGGTGCACCATGCCCAACTATGCTCAATGTAGAAATCCTCGCTTTGATGAAGATGCTGCTAGGCTGCTCCAAAATGGAGATTTCGTGCTCGGGCATTTCTTCCCTGCGAGTATCGTTTCCTGCCGCCATTCTTTCTTACCTATAAGCCTCGCGCCAGTCCTATTCTTGATTCGTCCGCTAGCCTGGTGTTCACTTCCCGCCCCCACTTCCGGCCGCTGCTAGATTAAACGTCTATGCACTTTTTAAATGTCTAGCTTTGCGGATGCCTACTAAGTGCTCTCTCTCTCTCTCTCTCACTCCCTCTGATGGATGTTTACACTTACTTTATTGCTAGCAGTGTAACAAGGTAGTCTGCTCATCATTAGCAATAGACTAAACAAGAAGCTTAATCAAAAGACCGCATCTTGTGGTGCCATGAGTAGTGGCCAACGAGGGGTAGAGAACTCGGTTCCCACGTTACAAAGTCCAAACCTTGTCAGAACTGCGCTGGATCACGTATTCGAATTGGGAGAATACAATGGAACAATCTTTTTCTGTGAGGTCTATATTTTCCTTAAGGCATCTAGCTCCGTAACTATTTGAAACGTGCCTACATTTACTGCACAGAAAACGCTAACTGACCACGCTAGGAAGCTGCTGTGGGGTGAGAAAGTAGCAGCGAGGTACTGTCAGATCTCTCTCTCTCTCTCTCTCTCTCTCTCTCTCTCTCTCTCTCTCTCTCTCTCTCTCTCTCTCTCTCCCTCTCTCTCTCCCTCTCTCTCTCTCTCTCTCTCTCTCTCTCTCTCTCTCTCCCTCTCTCTCTCCCTCTCTCTCTCCCTCTCTCTCCTCTCTCTCTCTCCTCTCTCTCTCTCTCTCTCTCCTCTCTCTCTCCCCTCTCCCCTCCCTCTCTCTCCCCTCTCTCTCCTCTCTCTCTCCCTCTCTCTCTCTCTCTCTCTCTCTCTCTCTCTCTCTCTCTCTCTCTCTCCCTCTCTCTCTCCCTCTCTCTCTCTCCCCCTCCTCTCTCCCCCTCTCTCTCCCCCTCTCTCTCCCCCCTCTCTCTCTCTCTCCCTCTCTCTCTCTCCCCCCCCCCCTCCCCCCCTCCCCCCCCCCCCCTCTCTCTCCCCCCCTCTCCCCCTCCCTCCCCCTCCCTCTCCCCCTCCCTCTCTCTCTCCCTCTCTCTCTCTCTCTCTCTCTCTCTCTCTCTCTCTCTCTCTCTCTCTCTCTCTCTCCCTCTCTCTCTCTCCCCCTCTCTCTCCCTCTCTCCCTCCCTCTCTCCACAATCGCCTTCAGCGCCGTCACAATCCGCCAGCGAAGCGGAGCAATCGCGCGCGCGTGGCCCATTGTCCCTTTTCATGAAACCGTCAGTGAGCGCGGCGAGAAAAGAAAAGAAGCAAGTGTAAGGAAAGCCCGGGTCGAGGCACCCGGGTCGAGGCGCCCGGGTCGAGGAGCGGTCACGATCGGGCTGCAAGGACTCCTAAACTAAAGTCCTGGCAGCAAACATAGCTCGCTCAGTGGGGGTGCAAGCGCTTGTACGTGCCTGATTATTACTGGGTAGAGCTGGCGCTGCAAGGCGCGGCTAGCGAGCCGTAGCCGTATCTGCTGCTGCTGCTGCTGCCGCTGCACCGATTTCGGCTGATATAACGACAATAACAGGGCTTAGCAGCAATCACGAATTCCGGTACTGCAAAAAGAAACCGAGTGCATGTCGCATTGACGTAGAACACTCCATTCCATAGCCACCAGGTGACACTGCGAAGTAACAGCCATCGCCTGCACAGCGGCGTCATTCGAATCCAAAGTACAGCTGAATAACTATTAATTCCGATGACCAGCTACACTTTTTAAGCAACAGAGTATGATGTATTCTGTTTGTCGAAGCTGTAATTTCACAACCGTTAAGGATCTCTGAGGCTGTCACAATGCAACGTGGCGTGCCAGCATTTCCATACTATTTCTTCTCCCGGCAGTACTTTCGGGAAGCATAGGAAAAGATGCACCCGCCTCCAAGTGTTCCAAGTCTGAGCGCCATCGAATTCTCTTTTCAAATCCGACTCGAGTCCAGGCCCAAGTCTCGCACTGCTAGCTCCCAGCTCGTTGGCACTAGAGCGCAATGCGGCCGATAAAGGTCAGGCCCGAGGCGTCGCGACGGTCTATGGCTGTCTTCCATCGTTGCCTTCTGAGCTTGCACTCTGTACCCCGCCGTCGACGAAACGTAGCCGAACTCTCCAATTACAGCAGCAGCCTCCTCCTCCTCCTCCGAGCGCTAGCGCCCCTTACAGACCTCGCTAATTTGGCGCTCCTTCCGAGAATTCGTCGAAGAGAGAAGCGACGTTCGAGAAGCGACACCTCTGACGTCACGCTGCTGACGTCGTGCGCCCCAATAGCTGTCGCACGGGCGTTTTCCGGGGTTTGCTAATCCTTGCAAGATGAGCGGTAACGTAGGAAGTTCAGTGTCCTGGCATTCCCTCGCGGTTACCTTCGTACCTTCGTAGCGACAAGCACTCACCGCTTGTCCGTTAGCGTCAAGCATCAGTCGCTCCCGAAGAGCTCGACAAGCACTGCCCAGAACTGCCCACCGGCGTGACTCTCTCTCTCTCCCCTCTCCCTCTCTCTCTCTCTCTCTCTCTCTCTCTCTCTCTCTCTCTCCCTCTCTCCCTCCCTCTCTCTCTCTCCCTCTCTCTCTCTCTGTGCCAGCGCTCTCTTTTGCCAACTTTCTTATTGCTCCCAAGTGAGCTCAGGGGGACGTGTGTACACGAAAGGCTGACGCTCAAAATTGGCTCTGCCAGCATATCTCCTGTTGAATCAGCTCAAAATCTAGGTGTCATATTCCAAAGTGACCTCTCATTAGACGTCCACATCAGCTCCACAGTCAAATCTTTCTATTTTCAGCTTCATAATATTGCTAGCATTCGGGCTTGTTTAGATAAGGATACCACGTCCAAGTTGGTCCAAGCATTCGGGACATCACGTCTCGACTTCTGCAACTCACTGCTTACTGGCCTACCGGCATGTGCGATCAGGCGATTGCAGCTGGTGCAAAACTCCGCAGTAAGGCTTGTCTGTCGTGAGCGGCGCAGTTGCCACATCACACCACTTCTCGCCGACCTGCACTGGCTACCAGTCAAGCAACGGATTGACTTCAAGGTTTTGTCGCTCACTTTTAGGTCACTTCATTCTTTGGCTCCAGCCTATCTCTCAGATATACTCCCCCATCAGGCCAAGCATCGTACCACCCCCTTTTCGGAATCCAACAGTCTAGAAATACCTCGTACAAACCTCAAATCCTTTGGAGACCGTGCATTTAGTTCGTATGCTCCCACAGCCTGGAACTCCCTCCCGACCTGCGCCAGAACATCCCCTGACTTGACCACATTTAAAAAGAACTTAAAAACACACCTATTTAGGACAGCATTGAGTGGGTCCCTGATTTGTCCTTGATGTGCTTATGCGTGCTGACACTGTGCATGCTGCCACTAACCACATTTGCATGCTGACCCTGTGCATGTCACCCTTAACCGTGTTATTCATGTTGTTTGTTTATCAAGCATGATATTACTCACCATTCCATTGCATTTCCCTTAGCAGCAAATGTAAAGCGCCTAGAAAGAGATTGAGTTCTCTGAGGGCGCTTTATCAAGTGCATTATTATTATTATTATTATCATTACGCATCCTCTAAGCAGCAATCTTTTTCAAATGCCGCCGGAGCTTCACAGAGTCGCGCAGGGGAGCAGCGACGAAGCGTTCGTTCCGCGAGCGCCAAGATCTTCTATAAAAGCAGTCTGCTTCCTGCCTGCGAGCCAATAGCCGGCCGCCAACTTGCCAAGGTCACCAAGATACAACATCTAGAAGCACAGTCGTTTTTTTATATATCCATCCCCTGCTCTCTCTCTCTCTCTCTCTCTCTTCTCTCTCTCTCTCTCTCTCTCTCTCTCTCTCTCTCTCTCTCTCTCTCTCTCTCTCTCTGTTTCTCTTCCTCTGTCTCTCTGTCTCTCTCCTCTCCTCTTCCGCACACACTCACCCAGTCTTCGTCTCTGGATCTGTCCTTTCTTGATCTGCCTGATTGTGTCTGTGGCTTTTTATGTCTGTGCGTGTGGCCGTGTATGTTTCTACGTCTGTGTTTAACCATTCTCTGTCCTTTTCTGTCTGTCTCTGTCCGTCTCTTTCCGTCCCTATCTGTCTGTGCCCGCATCTTTCCGTCTCCGTTTCCCTCCTTCCGTCCTTGCCCGTCTCTGTCCGTCTCTATTTGTCTCTGTCTATCTATGTATGTCGACGTCTCTTTCTCTCCGGATATGCTAAAGTGCACGAATTTGCTGCTGCGCTTTGCGTCAATCAGGCAGCTTTGTCTAGTGAAGGCTCGCGGTGGTCGGTTTCTACAAGTCGTAAGCTGCCAAGCCGCCCGCGAGCACCCGGCACTGCCAGCGACGCGCTCCGTCGCGCCGTCTAGCGGCGGCCACACGGCTGGTCCGCTACCTCGGAGGAATGGCTTGCCAAGGCGTCTCGTTGCGTCTTCCCACACTCGGGTGTATTGCGCAGACGAGCAGCGACCAAAACTGACACTTTTAATACTTTCTCATTTGGGGAACCGTCTGTCTGAGTTAACGGGGATGGAATTCTCACGCCGCGGCGGCTTTTTATTGAACCCGCCTCAGACCTTGGCCTGTTAATATTTTGTTTCGCTGCCGCCTTGAGACAGTGACGCAGCCCTGGAAGCTTCTTTTAGGCTGGATTCGGCGAGCCGCACTTACTCATCCGCACCTTCAATTTCATCCACCGTTTCCCCGAGTCGCATAAAGCTCTCACGAAAAGCTCTCAGTCCAAGCCTCCTATTTACGACCGCTTGGGCGTGCTATCTGCACTGCAGGTCAATTGCGATCGTCTTCACAGCTTTAACAAAGCCAAAATTAGTTATAAGTTGCGTCTGTGAGACCTCCGGTATCCAACGACGGAGCCGTGTCTTGCCGAGCTCATAATCGGTAGAGAGCACGACCGCTCTATACTCGTTAGGCTCAAAGAGGCGTAATTTTTTTATTTGGCGTCACATCCGGTTGCTTGCCACGCTCGCTCCAAGTCAAGATGTCGCCCCTCCTCAAGCCGGCCTAGAAAACTTATAGGCCACGGGGCTGGCTTAGAGGGTTGCATGGTTTGACGCTGGAGGCGAGAGCCAAACTGCCACTGACGCGGCCGCATTATGTGGAGGTACGCACAGTGGCGGCACCAGTTGTACGCCTTTCGTAGCCTACTTTGCTTTTTAAGGCTGCCAGAGAGGATACTGCAACGCAGCAAGGCTGAAGGTCTCGGCAACGGGGCTTTCTTAGCCAAAACAAGATGCGGGTTTCTTTTTTGACCTTGCTAGCTCGCCACCGCTCGCGCGAGTATACGAATTAATGCGCGCGTCGGCCTCAGCCAGCGTCGCGCTGCGGTAGCTAAAACCACGCCGGCGAAGATTGAACGCACGAGCGGCGCAGGCGGAGCGGAGCGGCTAGCGCGCTAAACGTGCGACGAAATTTTTCCTCCTGGCGGAGATAGCTGGCTTGCTCTGACGCTAGCGCAGTCCCACGCTAGATGCGGCTTCCTTTTTGCTCCGCGTTACAGCAGCGCCGCCGCTCCTGTGCATGCCATCCAAAAGCTCGATTTGCAAAATCCAAACACAGCGAGCCGCCATTTAAAAGTGCCAGGCACGTGCTCTCGCAGAAGCCACCCAGCCCGTCTCGGGCGGCTGCGGTCGTGCCAGCTCGCATGCAAGCCTAATTAACATCAGCAGACAATGCGGCGTCGGGCGTCAGCGCGCCGACCTCGCCGCGCCCCGAAAGCAAACCGGCGCGACGGCTCTGTCGAAGGTGGCTGACGTGTCCGAGCGGCGGCGGCGGCTGTGGCGACGGCGGCGCCAGATTTGTTTCAGGTCACTACGAGGTCGCTTGCGAGCCTGAGCCCGGCCGAGCGGACGCCCAGTTGTCTTCGCGCCAGTTAACGCCGGGGCGTGTCATTAGACAAAAATCTCATCTACGGGGCGGAAGTGGTGCTTAAGATGTGAAAAATGCATGCAATTCATTTGTACGGCTCCCTAAGAGAACTTGATCTCTATTCAGGCGTTTCATATGGAGGTTCGCCATTTTGTCAACGGAGCTTCGATTTCAACGGACTTCGCCACGGAGCTCGAGCCCACGACCTCGACCATCGAATACATTCACCTTCACCTCGGACGGGGTGAGCACCTTAGCCAATGGGCCAAACCAGCCAGAATGACGTTTCAACAAAGGGATCGTACCGATAGCAACTTTTAGCGCTTTGCGCTGCCTGCGTCGCTGAATGCAATAAACAGCCGGCTGCACAACAGCCGAGACGACACTCGTTCGAGCGAACAAGGGCTAGAAAAAGAAGCAGCTCTCGGCCTTGCGACGCCGCAGGTCGACGCTTTTGCTCCGCCGCTCGTCGCTCGCTGCCAGCGGGCGGAGCCGCCATTGCACTCGTCGCAGGGTCTGCGTCTCGCCAAGAGTCGGCTGATGCGCACGCAAAACAATTCAAGGCGTATAGCTCGGCGAGCCGTTGCGCGGCCGCTTTTAAAGATGCGCTGGTCCGCTCGCGAAAACTCGAGAGCGTCTCGCTGCTGCGCCACGAGCGAACGACGCTAACTAGCGACCGCTTCTCCAGCTAAGCACACGGACGGTACCGCGTAAGGAGAAGCCGGCAGAGAGCCCGTACTCCGGGCACTTGCTAAGAAGGGGTTTTTTCGGCGTAGCCTTACGGCAGCTAAGGCGGCGCTGAAGCGGCAAACGGTGGAGCGACGACGCGCCCTTCGCTCGTTCGCACAGCCTGCTCCGAGTGCGTCTTTCCTCTTTGCTCCGACTGCAACGGCTGGAACGGTCGTCCGGACTTCCTGAGCCCACGCCACCCTTTCCTTTAAATCACGAAAATACCACGACACGCTGTAGGCCAAAAAGTCGGCGGCGGCGGGGGCGGGGGCGGAGGGCCCTTCTTCGCAGCTGCGCGGAATTCGGGAACTTACATGCTGAAGTCTTGGTTTACGGTTTGCGTCGCAGAGAGCAGCTGCTGCCGGCCAATGACCGCAGCGCCCGTACCGCGGTGGCGCTCTCGGGTAATTCAGTTTGACGCGGCGAAGGCGAGCGGCGTTCCTCTTTAAATGACCGCGGATCATTTGACACAGTCAGTAGGATTACTCGAAACCACGTACACAGCTTTGCCAAAGTCTGAATAAATATAGCATTGCTTAGGCAAAAACGTCGGATTTTGGCAGCAGCTCGGGTTATCCACGACGGCAGCTGGACTCGCTGTTTAATCACTTAAGGGGGCCCAACGTCCAATCGGAGAGCCTAAGGCAGCCCAGCGTACGTCTATTTACAACTATCGGATTGTAAATAGTAAGACTGGCGGCTCAACAGGGTGACCTACACTTACATAAATCCATTCTGGACTGTGCGAAAGCGTGCCTTTTTATGACATGCCAGCAAGGTCTCGCCGTTCTGTATGCATGCCATCTGGGGAGAAGCGGTATTTATTGCCCTGTTCGTACGACCGCGAGATCTTTCTTAATATCACCACCAATAAGTACGTGCTATAATGATCCGCTAGTGCGATGCGCGATGCGAGCTTCGAATGTGTCCAATCCGTATAGGAGAGCTTCAAATGACTGCCTACATCTACTTCAACGCCATTCCACATTATCGATAATGTTGCATAATCGTTCGGATCGCAAGATCAGGATTAGAGTCTGCGAAGGTTTTGCAAGAGATTACTCAGTCCAACCAGAGGACGGCGGCGCTAATAAGGGCGTTGGTAGTTGCAAAGATCTGGCTTACTCCGCTGACAGGATGTGCGGCTGGACAGGGGCAGCGGTGTGGCGCGGTGGGGCAGGGACTCCGCGCTAGCGATCTCTACGCGTTGTCAGCGATGAACACCGAGCGGCTTGGCTTCGCGATTCTCCTCGGACGCTGCCCATGCGAGGAGCCGGCTCGACACTCTAATGTAGGCATAGGCGGGCGCCGAGCTGGTTTGGTCCAGCGGATAAGGTGCTCGCCTCGACCAAGGACTGGCTGAGGTCGTGGGCTCGAGCCCCGAGGCATATATGAAGCGCCTGAATAGAGATCAAGTTCTCTTGGGCGCTATATAAATGAATTATATTATATTTTTATTATAAGGGGATGGTCCGACCTTGACCTTTGCAGAGTCACCCAGTCGTAGGAGCGTGAAGAGTGTGTCGGGTGGCTTGACTACAAACATGCCTCTGCAGGTCGGTTCATGGGGGAGGCGGGCAGGTGGACAGTGCCCCCTTCTCAAAGCTTTCGCACCCTAGACGGTTACCCGAGCGACACCGACCGACCTCGAGCCAGCTCCGCTCGCACCCTTTAGGCTGGGCTCGGTCATGGCGGCCATTTGCGGCCGATTGTCAGCTGCCAGCCTGTGGTACTCGCCAGCCGCCGCCTATAATGTAATGCAATGTATCTTCATCTGAAACTCCACAAAGCCATGGAGACTATGGGGGTTACGAAAGAGAGTTTTGTATAGCGCACTCACAGCCTAAGCGGCTTTCGGTAAGCATTCCGTAGCCAACAGACTTCGTCTCACGAAACAAAGAGAAAGTGGGAAGCATAGCAGAGTCAGGAGAGTGGTTGAGGTAGTGAGTAGCATGGAAGTAGCAGCTCAGGACCGCTGAAAAGGATGAGCCATAGTCGGCAGCAGCGCTAAGCTGCTCATATGGAATGGGGAGATGTGACGAGCCAGGTAATTTGGCTGCTCTCATATCTCAGATAAAAAGCTCGCCAAGGAGGCCTGGTTGGTCTTGCCTCTCTCACGATCTCTCTCCTTTTCTCTCTCTATCTCTACCTCTCTTTCCCTCTCCTCTCTATTTCTCACTCTCCTCTCTCTTTCATCCGTCTCTCTCTCACTCTCCCCTCTCTCATCCTGTATATCTCTCTCAACACACACACACACACTCTTTCTCGCTCTCACTTTCCTGACATCGCCGCCCACTGGGTAGTACGATTCGGAGTTTTCTCCGCTCGCCACGGAGTACATTCCTTACCCTTCTCGAACCTGTGCACCTCATCGTACCCATTGACTACCTCGGAGCAACAGCACCGCTTAAGGAGCGAATTGTGGCGCAGCCTGAATTCAGGTTCGTTGGCGGACGCTTGTGCATCGTCGCAGGGCGTCGCTCACCTAGGCTCCTTATTACCGGAAGCGCGCACAACCGTCCGGAAGTAGGCAGATCGAAAATGCACGCTGCCTTTGCTCGGCACCCGCTTTTTCCAAACTCATTCGACCGAGCGCTTGCGAAACCAATTACGATCGATGCCTGCTGCCGCTACTGACGTCTCTTCCAGTCGCCAGAGTCATTCGCCAAACTGGCGCTGACTTTGGCATCGGCACCGGCTGCAGAAGCCAAAGCTGCGCCGGCCGCAGAAGCGGCGGCAGCGGCAGCAGCGGCCAAGGCGGCAGCAGGGTGGCAGCGGCGGCGAGGCAGCGAGCGCCCGAGCTCGTGAGCCGGCGGCGGCGGCGGCGCGGTGGCACGGCGGCGGCGCCGTGGCGCGAGCCTCCCGCACCGCACGGCCGAGTCTCGACATTCTCGCGTCGCGACAGTCCGATTCGCCTCGTGAAGGGGGCGGAGCGCTGCCGTTTCGCGGGATACGCCCGAAGTGCCCCACAAGTTCGGGGGGCCCACATAGCTACGCTCACCGTGTCGCCGGGGTGAGTCGGAGCCGCGAGTCTCACCGTCACCGGCGCCTCGTTTCGTCGAATCGCTCTCAATTTCTAGCCGCCCCTCGCGGCAACGTCCGAAGCGATAGCCAGCAGCGGGGGGGGGGGAGGGAGGGAGGAAGGGGGCTCGCGAGAGCACCGCGCGGTCGGGGAGGGAGGGGGCGGTGGTCGCAGACGCGGACTGCGTCGACTCGTAAGGTCGAGCGGCCTTTTGCTTTTTAGGACGCGCGACGCTGCTCTGGCGATAGGTTGCTGCAGCCACAGTTACTAGACTGAAGCCAAGAGCACGTGACGCAGCATGGCGCCCGTGGCCGGCCGCTGGCATTATAGCTTCGAGTGATCGTCAAGGGACCCGGTTGGAGCAGCCTTGAAGCTGACTTATATATATGGTTATATAATTCATTTGCATAGCACTCAAAGAGAACTAAATCTCTATCCAGGCGCTTCACATATGCCGCAGGGCTCGAGTCCACGACCTCGCATGTCTAAGGCAAGCACCTTGACCTCGGTGGTTAAAGGCGAGCACATGTACTCCTTGGCCAAACCGGGGCGGCGACCAAGACAAATCCGGTTACGGAGTGTACGAAGCTTCTAGGTTACGTCGAGAAAACTTGCCTGTGCCCTAATTGTCTTGTAGCAAAATCGGTAGCACTAAAATCGGCGGCAACCCTGCTCAGTGACGGAAAATTTGCCTGCGAGCCGAGAGCGTACGTTATTTGTGCGAATGTAGAGACAAAAGAGCAGACGTGGCACGACAAATTGACTGCAACGTAGGTACCTACTGTAGCGCGCCGCCGCCGCACTTCTGACTCTCTGACGACAGTCGATTAGGAAACCATCCTTCGCCGAAACACGACGCGCGCTGCGCCGCCCCGAGCTCGCAGCCATGCGCCCGGAACTAGTGGAACTAGCTCCCAGAAGCGCGTGTGACGAACGGCAGAAGCAGCGCCGTGCACGAGTAGGTGTAACAAGGTCTGTATGCATTTATCCATGTATATACGCATACATGTATACATATTGTCTTTGGCGCTTTATCGAGTGCATTATTATTATTATTATTATACTTAATGAGTATTCATGAATATACATATATATTGGCTGTAATTTTAATTTTAATTCAAAGTGCCTTGGCGACCCGGTGCTGGAATATGGTCTGCTCTCACCTGACTCAATTTTAAAACGATTGTACTCTTGTGTAGAGTATCGTAAACATGAACGTGCCAGATTATGAAGCGGTGGTTCATAATTTAAAAATTTTACGAACCGCAAGCAGCCTTATTGTCAGATACGAAATCTAGGTCCGATTACGAACGGTCGGTGTTCTACAGCCAAGAGACCAGACCCGGGTCCACGAAAGAAGTTGCGTCGCCGCTTGGGTTCGCCAAAGAATGAGGTCCGGCGCTCGACTTTCACCGCGGCGCCGCTCGTGAGTTCGGTCAAGGGCTCGGCGCTGACTTTACAAACGGCCAATCAGGTGCTGGCTAACGGACGCGGCGCTGCGACGTCGGACGGCGAGGCTCGGTGAGTTAGGTCCGGGGCCTCTTTCTACAAATCGCTAGCGTCAATGCATTGGGCAAATTGGAGGGGAAGGAGGGGGAGCACGACGAGGACGACGAGGACGACGAGGACGACGAGGACGACGAGGACGACGAGGACGACGAGGACGACGAGGACGACGAGGACGACGAGGACGACGAGGACGACGAGGACGACGAGGACGACGAGGACGACGAGGACGACGAGGACGACGAGGACGACGAGGACGACGAGGACGACGAGGACGACGAGGACGACGAGGACGACGAGGACGACGAGGACGACGAGGACGACGAGGACGACGAGGACGACGAGGACGACGAGGACGACGAAGACGACGAGGACGACGAGGACGACGAGGACGACGAGGACGACGAGGACGACGAGGACGACGAGGACGACGAGGACGACGAGGAGGAAGCGAGAAGCAAGCTACGACCTCAAAGAAGAGAATGTCACGCACATTGCCGGTTTCCGGCGCCTGCGCGTGTCATAGGAACGACGGCGCTGCAAAACGAGACGAAAGGTAAATTTTTTGTCGGCGGCCGCAGAGCTGAGTGGCCACTGCTGGGAACATTGCTCCTTGTTACCATCTCGTATTTCGTTTCGCGTACCGATCGCAGTGTTTTCCCGCTTTTCTATCCTCTTCCTCTTCAACGCGACGGTACAAGTGCGACGGTACACGGCGGTGATACGTGTAGCTTACGGCGGCTGGCGCGCGCGTGCCGACCCTGTCTCGGCCGCTGGTTGCAATGCTTCGGCTTTTCTCAGCCGAATTGGGACATCGCACGGGGACTTCAATGGCGCCGGCGAGCAAGGCTGCATCAAAGCTACATGCGACCAACTGTACGTCAGGTCCCGCTAATAATGCGCGGCTTGCGATATTTTGAGCGCTGTGAAAGCAAAAAGAAATACTCACTGCGACGCCAAATATTGACTCCAGCCCGCCGCCGCTTGTTTGAGCTGCCCAGCTTCGCCGCGAAGTCTCGAGGTTCGCCGCTGCTCACGCACGTGACACACTCTACGGAACCGGTAGTCGCGCGGTGGTGGCCGGAATAAATATATTAAAAGCCTATAGAATCTCGGCAAGGACGGCAAACATTTTTTTACTCTAAACTAATACAAATACTGCTGCTTAATTGGCGTAAAGTTCTCTAGATAAGCTACTTATTGATCGAATGCTGACGACACCCTCGCGGAGGTCCCTCGGCGGCGGTGGCGGTCGCAAAGCGGCGGTAGCGAAATCCTCGTTAACTCAATCATTGAGCGGCGGCACGCTCTTGAACGGCTGCCGACTCAACTGCAGATATTATTGCCTTCCGCCTTTGCGCATGCGCGGGTCCTGAGAGGGGCTCGTAGAGGCGTTCAGCGGCAATAGGTACCAAAGCGGCGGCGATAGTAGACAGCGAAATCTTTCTTTCCAGCGAAGAGGTACTCCTGAGTTGCGTAGCACTAAGTAAATCCGGTTGTCGTGGGAGTTACATTTATTTTTTTACATTCATTTTGTAGTTCGATTGCATGCGGGCTGGCACACCTTTCCTCAGCAGCTGGTGGGAGCATCTTCGAGAGGGGCCTGTGCACAGCTGTGGTCCACTTCTAATGAGGCGTTGACAAAGGCCAATAACCTGCTGGTGAACAGATGGTGGATTCACCATCGGGGTCGGCCAAGGGACAGCCGGAGTCGAGGAGATGAGACTAGAGTGGGAGAGGGGGGGTGAGTGAAGTCGTGCTCCCTCTGCTCTGTGGTAAAATAAATTGTTGGCGTTGTTCATCGGCTGGCTCTCTAATGTGCGAACAAAACCACACATTTTTCTATTCGAAAGCCGGCAAATGCCATTTTATAAGAAGAGAGGAAGCGGCAAGACAGCTAGGCTTTCGAGCGCCGGCTGCCGATTGGGCTGCCGCCATTGTCCAGGATCCGCTCGCGCGAGGACGCTCGCGCGAGGACGCTCGCGCGAGGACGCTCGGAATAGCCCTCGGCGTTACCTTTCCTTTAGCAGTCGACTTGAAATCGGGATGGGCAGAAGCTCGCCGCGTGCGACGCGCAGCTCCGACCGTTCAATAGAGAGAGAGAGAGAGAGAGAGAGAGAGAGAGAGAGAGAGAGAGAGAGAGAGAGAGAGAGAGAGAGAGAGAGCCGGTTCACTTTCTGCGAAAATGCGACGCGGGAAAAAAGACGGAGGTTCGCTCGCCGACGTCGGCGCTCCGGTGAGGAGCTAGACCTTCACGCGATGGCGCGACAGATCTGGGTCCGAGTGCGAAGGCAGCTCCTGGGAACTCCGGCCTTCGCGGTAACTCGCTGGCCGTTGATTTGATCCGTCTCGCTGGTGCACAGAGCAATCGCAGCGAAATCGCGTCTGCTCCCGCAGTGGCGGCCTCGGTGGGGGCTGCGGTGATTGACCGGCGACAGGCGACGGCGGGCCTCTCGTAAATGCTTTCTTTTTTCGAGCTCTTTTTTCTCTTGGTCTCGCGCATCCTCAAAATTATTTCTTTCTCGTAACTTTGTTTTCGGCCAGTTGCGATGATGGGGGCGGGTCTCGAAAGGCGAGGATCGCAAGTTCAAGGCTATTTGGAGGCGTGGCACGGTGAGTGCCGCCAGCTACCTACCCCCCCCCCCCGCCTGGGCTCGAGCCACGCGTCGCTCGCGGTCTCGTGCGGCTCGAGAGATCTAGGGATCCAATCTTAGCTAGCAGATGATACTCGGGAGTTGCTCATTTTAAAGCGCATAACTAGCTCGTGGCCGTGCTTAGCCCTCAGCTTGCCATCACGCTCCAATTTGGTCAATTGGCTACTCAAACGCGATGCCACCACTTTTGACCTCCCACCGCCGCTTAACTAGGTTGCTTCCACAAGCTGCTTCGTCGATTTGCATGCGACTGTCACCCCCCCCCCCCGCACATTTCCAGTATGCATTCAATTTCGCCTCGCTTCAAAACGCACGTCCACATTCACCCAGGCGTGCACTCGATGTGCACACTTTTGGTCTAAGTTTTTTATTTCTTAGTCGTTAAAAGTGCTCCCGATCTCGTTTCAGTAGTGCTGAAACCTTCATTCAGCGTTATTATTTTCTTAGCGCTCGACCTGTTAGCCTGTTCGTTTTTTTTCTGCTCCCGCTCCCCCGCTCCCCCGCTCCCGCTCCTGCTGCTCCTGCTCCTGTCACTTCTGCTCCCGCTCCCCCGCTCCCGCTCCTGCTGCTCCTGCTCCTCCTGTCACTTCTGCTGCTCCCGCTCTTGCTGCCTGTCTCCCGCTCTCAGCAGACATGATGAAACCAGAGAAGCAACGACCCGGCCTTGGCCATTGACGCGCAGCTGGCGGCTGCATCCGCGGCTGTTTACTCGCTCTGCCACGGTGGTAGGGCCTCGGCGGCGGACTCGTCGAAGCCATCCGGGAGCTCCTGCGGAGCTCTCGCGGAGCTTCGGCTTGCCGCCATCGACACGTTTCAGGCGGTCCTCGGTGGGGTGCCGTCACACGCTCGGCTGCCGTCACACGACCAGCCGCCCAGAGCGAGCGCGGCTCAGAGGAGCGAGCGCCGCCCAGAGCGAGCGCCTCTCAAAGCGAGTGCTGCTCGGCGGAGCGAGCGCCTCTCAGAGCGAGAGCCGCTCAGAGCAAGAGCCGCTTAGAACGAGCGCCGCTCAGAGGAGCGAGCGAGCGCTCTGACCTCGTGCACCACCACCAGGATTCACGGTTGCCAGCTCGTGCTCGCGAGCACGTAGCCCCAGCCCGCGCGATCGCCGTAAACATTTCACCGAAACAGCTGCATTGCAGATGGCGGATCTTGCATCAGCCCTAAAGGCGAGTGCGGGCGCTTCCGCTGCATGTCGCACGTATTTCCGGCATCCAGCCCAAGCGGCACGTTCCAGCGCTGAAGCGCTGCTCGCCTGCGGGCGAGCGGCGCTCACGCAGCGGTCCAGTGGACGCTGGCGCTCACACCGCTGTCCAGCGGACGCCGCCGCAGTCGCCTCCGCTTCCGCTCTTGGCCGATCAGTTGAGCGCTCGCTTCACCTGGCTAACCTGCTAAGTGCCTCATTATGATGACGACAAAAGGTGACAGAATGCCATCCCGGGCCAATTCTAGTTATCGCCGCGACAGATGACTTCGTACTCAATGCCGATAGAGTCGCCTTAATGTTGACTCAAAGTTTCGCTCAATTTTTGGCGCGGCCCAAATGGACGACGTTGACTCTCGTCGCTTCACTGAATACCAACTTCGCTGCGCTGGCTGACGTAGCGCAGCAGCGAAACAAGAGACTCGAACGAGTTGTTGCTGTGTAGCAGCTGGGGCAGATGTTTTCGCGCACAGACGACGACTTAGCGAGAGTGTGCAGCAACGCCAAGCTTGAAAACAAGGCATCAAAGCGAGGCCTCGCCCTAATTAAGGCTCGGCGGAGACCGCAGCAGCTCTCGCTGTCGCTGCGTGGCACTGTCGCTGCGTGGCACCGCCGCCGAGAGCCTCGGCCGCCGCGGCACCGAAGCTGTTCGCTGCAGGCATCTTCACGCCTCGGCGAACTGACGAGGCCAGTGGGAAAACCACAAAGCCGTCGCCGTCGTCGCCGCGCGGTCTCGCATCGAATGCTAAAATACCGCGAGAGACCTCGACTCGCGAGGCCTCTGGGTCGAGGACAGAGGCAGCAGCGCCGGCAGCGAGCTGCCAGCTGAAGCCGGATCGGGCGGATCAGCGCCTCCTACTGATTCGGCCTAAAAGCTCTCGAGCCTCGGACGGTTCTCGCGAGAGCGAAGTCAATTGCAGCCCTGCGGGTCGTCCTGTGTTTGTTGACTCGAAACTGCCTTCGCCGGCACGTCCGCGGGCATCGGTCCGCACGAGAGCTCGACGACTTTCCGCCTCCCGCCTGTGTGCGTTTAGAGAGCGTACGCGCGAGTGGGCAGGCGGCGCCGCCCGGCGCCCTCCGCCAGCGGAAGTCCACTCGGTGACGCGGGGCCGCCTAACCGGCCGTCCTGAGTTCTGCTCGTACGCTGTCCTTTACTCCTCTACGCAGAGCCCCTAACGGAAACCGCTCGGCTGCCACCGGGCTAACCGGAGCACACCGTGGCGTGCGGCGCCAAGGCTTCGGCGAAGCGACGTTGCGGCGGTGCGTTTTCAACTCTAAAGCACGAGAGAGACAGAGACAAAGAGACAGAGAGACAGAGAGACAGAGAGACAGAGAGACAGAGAGACAAAGAGACAGAGAGACAGAGAGACAGAGAGACAGAGAGAGAGAGAGAGAGAGAGAGAGAGAGAGAGAGAGAGAGAGAGAGAGAGTGAGAGAGAGAGATAGACAGACTGACTGAGACAGACACAGAGAGAGAGAGACAGACAGACAGACAGAGGGACTGAGACAGACAGACAGACAGAGACAGACAAACAGACAGAGAGACTGACTGAGACAGAGAGAGAGAGAGACAGACAGACAGAGAGACAGAGACAAACAGACAGACAGAGACAGACAGAGAGACTGAGACAGACAGACAGACAGAGAGAGAGAGAGAGAGAGAGACAGACAGACAGACAGACAGACAGACAGACAGAAAGACAGAGACAGAGACAGAGAGACAGAGACAGACAGAGACAGAGAGAGTCGCGGGTGATAGGTCCTTGAAAACTCGCTCGCACACGCTCTGAGCCCATTTACCTGTTTGCTATCTCGGACCGGTGGTGAACGGAAGCTCGACTTGGCTTCATTGGTCGGAAATTACCCGTTTATGTGCCGCTATGTTTTCATACCAACCAAGTGCAAGCTACGGGAGCGCGATCGTGAAGAGTGAAGGTGAAAAGCGCGGAACTTCAATCCTCATTCGCTGGACGAGCGTTTTTACGACGCGCACGACTCGGTCAAGCGGCTATCCCGACCTTGACACTTGGCTTAGCAGCTGTGCAGCGTCGTGGCGAGTCCTGCGAGTTGGAAAATCCTAGGGCTGCGTCTCGACCGAGGAGGCGTGGCCCTGGGGCCGCCAGTCAGCGTCCAGCCACGGTTTGCCGAGCCGCGCCGCACCGCGGCGCTGAGAAACTCGTCTGCCTCGGAAGCCCTGCGCCGCCATTACGCTCGCCGGGTGCTTCAGCGACGGAGGATAGCGCGCTTTGCTGCGAAAGCGAAACGCAGCCGCGCAGGACTCGCCAAAGCAGACCGCCACGAGCTGCAACGACACCAGTGACGCGAGCGCTGCGATAGGTCTCCACCGTTCGACCGCAGTAGACTGTCAAAGTTCAGGGCTCTCGTGTCCGAAATTCAAGGTATTCTCTGCGATAAGTTGCTTTAACTAGTTTCTCGCTTTGCCCGCGACGCCATGCTTCCGAACGGCCGGCAGAGGCTTAAGCGAACGAGCGTCTTTCCTGTAGCGGGAACATAGCACTAGCGTCAGTCCTCGCGCCGCGCTGGCTTGGCCCAGCTGCTCTTCAGGTGCTCGCCTTCAACCTTGAACCCGCCGTAAGTGAAAAGCAACCGCCTCACCTAGTGAGCCATCGCGACTCAACGAGTTGTCGCTAGGAAGCACAGCTGCAGCCAACCCTAGCTCTCCGCCACTCGCCTCGTTGATTTCTTGCTTCAGAGGGCGCCTCTTCAAAAGAAGCGAGCGGAATGCTACCGAACGAGGACGGGCGGGCGTTGGGTCTGCGTTGCGCTTTTAACGGCTTCGATCTCGACTTCATGCTAGCCGCACCGCAGGCGGCGGAGGAGTGTGCAAGTGAAAGGGACCGCTGCGCTGCGTGCGTTCAGACCTTCTCGCAGACCCTTGTCGCCGGAAAATTCGCAGGATGGGGGCGGCCTGCGAGCGAGCGCGCACGCTCGCAGGCCGCCCCGATCCTGCGGCTTTATCTTCGGAACCGCCGCCGCCGCAGCTCGGCAGCTGCGCTTCCGGCGGCTGACGAGTCGCGCCGCCACCTCAGAGAACCTGCGCTGTCGAGCTCCAACTCCTCTTTCACCGTTCGCCGTTTCTTTGCGCCCTCCTTCCATTCTGTTCCCGTCGACTCGTCGTCCTTTTCTTCTCGTTCCCGCGCGTCGTGCGGCAGCGCGCCCGCCGCGCGTTCTCGCGAAACGCTCCCGAGGCGCCGAACCCTCGCTCTCGTCCCTTTCGACGCCGATCGCAGCGCTCCGGTCCGCTCGTCGCTCCGCGCGCACTTGACTGGCTCGCTTCGGCGGAGAAGGGCCGAGTGAAGGTGCAGCCCCCGACGGCGAATGGTCGATCGCAGCCATTTTTTCCCCTTCCGCAACGGCTTCGTCTCTGAGAGGCACTCGCTCCGCCTTTGGTCGCCGCCGACGCCACTTTTCTCGCGGCCCGTCATTTCCGCTCACACTTCGGCGGCGGCGCTCCGGGAAGGCAAAGCTAAAGCGGCGGCGCGTACGCGGCTTCTGTCCTGCTCGTGTCACGTGTTCTGCTCGTGTCACGTGTTCGTGCTCGTGTCCTGCTCGTGTCACGCTTCGGTCTTCAGGCTTCAGGAGAAAGTGGCAAGAAGCATTCGGTAATCTTTTTTTTCAAGCCTACTCGCTCCGTCGCCGGAGCGGTCGTGAGAAGATTGCTCAGGTTGTGGAGGTGGGAAGTGGCGCTCCGCGATGCGCCGCCGCCCGGGCGAATTGTAAACCTTCCGCGATTGCCCTTATCGCCCGCTGCCCCTCATGCCTCCGCAGGGTTCCACAAACTTCCTAGATGCCCTCTCAAGTCACGAGTCGTCATTCTGCGGGAGTAATGCGCTGCTACGGCGTGCTGCAGAGACGCACGAATCATTCGCAGGGTCGCAGGATCCCAGCCCGACGGAACGACGAGTGTCCTTTCGTTGCATGATTTACTGACGCTAATACGACGAGCTCGCAGCGAGCCCGCAAAGAGGGACTCTGGCGGAAACGCTTTAATGACTTCGCCCATCAAGTCATCCGCCATTCGTTTGAAAGCAACGAAGAGGGCGTTGCCCTTGACTGCACCTACGATTGGTCGTTCGTTCCTACGTATGATTGACGTTCCATTGGATCTGGCAATGTTGACCGTTCAAACTTGCCCGGTCTGGGCCAACAAAGTGAAACCGTGCTCAGTTTCCGAGTCTTCGTTCGGTCTGCCATAATTCTTGGACCGCTCACAGTGAGTCTTGACGACGTACGCGCCAAAGACTGACGCTGGACAGAAGCAGGAGACTCGCGGCGTACACGCGGCTTGACTAGCACGAGTCGCTAGACTCGAAGAGCGTTCGCACGCGCAGGGCGACTGCAGGGCTCAAGCTCCAGAGAGTCTCCTCCTTGGAGACGTGCGGTCAATAGATGCGGCTCGCGGCCAGCGTCTCGCGGGCATTGATCAACCGTACGGCCGTCCGCTGGCGCTACGGCGGACCGACCGTGCGATCCAGGCCAGCGCCCGCGGCGACGGCGCCTGCGGAGACGGCGCCGCGAAATCTCGCGCGGCGCCGTCTGCCCGCAATAGGAAACAGGTGCTGGCCGCGACGGCCGCGTTTCGATGGAAAGTCGGCCGTGCCGCGCGGCGGCGACCTCGCGCGTGTTCAGCTAATTTGCGAGCGCATTTGGCTCGCTCGAGTCCTCGCGAACCGCCGCTGTCGCTACCAAGGCTCGGCGCGGCGGCGGCGCACATAGAACGGGGCGGAAGTACCCGCCGTGCTGCGGCCACCTCGCCACAGCTGGCGCCATTCTGTTGCGTTTGTTTACATGTAGGAGGGCGCGAGCGCGCAGGCAGCGCCCATCGCCGCAGTGCCCCGCCGACGGGGGTCAATCGACGGCGCTGACGGGGGTCAATCGACGGCGCTCAGCCAGACGCGCATTTTATCGCCAGCGTACGAATCGCAGCGTAGCGAAGCCGCTGCGAAAGCGGGCGTACGAAACGAAGCGTGGCGTAGCGTAGCCGCTGCATCCGTGCTAGGCCGCGCTAGCAGCGCTGCTAGGGCGAGCGTGCCGCACAAGGGCCGAGAAGGGCACCGGCGACGTGCCGGGTGGAGATCGCCGCCGCCGCAGCCGCTTCAGCGCCAGACTGGCGGCGGCGGCGGCGGCGGCGGCGGCGGCGGCGGCAGCCATCTCCTCCTCCACGCGAGAGAGGCTCCCATAGACGCGCCGGCCGGTCGCGCAAGCTCGCGATGTGAGGCCGACCGAGTCAGCGCCCCGCAGGCGGTGGCGCGCGGGTAATGTAGTGCAGTGCATCTCCGTCGTTAACTCCGCACAGCCACACAGACTGAGTGGAAGTTACGCGGGAGGGTCTTTCTATAGCGAACTCAAAAGCCTTGGCTACATTAGGTTAGCATAAGGATAGCAATAATGCTCCCATTTTGAGCAGTTCTGACCAAACCCATCCTCTCTGCTATCACAAACGTGCCATTCGGCCTCCACGTCCGGTCAGAACTAGGCCGAAAGCTTAGTGGTTCTAGTTTCAGCAGCCGCCCGACAAATACGGGTGACGCCTGAAACTTGTATCGCGGCTAGCGACGAAGATCGCTAATACCCTAGCTCCTGTCTCTGTATCCAGAATATAGACTAGCCTATTTGACAGCAGCAAACGGCTGCAGACGTTCAACAGCGGCAATGACGTACACCGGCGGCTCTGTCGCCTAGAGCTCAAACCCCCTTCAAGTGCCAATGCTGAGCTGGGAATCACAACTCCCCAGCCTATCTCAGGGTGCCGGCTTTATACACGGCCTCGGCCATAAGCTATCCTACGATCGCATAGTCACGAATAATTATCACCCGCCCTTAACTCGGCTGGTTTAGCTGGCGCCGCCATCTCGCTGCGGCGAGCTCACGGTTGCTTACTGTGGAGGCCACGTACGAGCGAGCCTTCGACTCGCGGGCCGCCAGAGGGCGGCCCGCGAGCCGGAAGCGGCGACGACGGAGGCCCGTACCGGACGCCCGCCTACGCATGGGCAGCGCTAGCCGAGCGCTCGCGTCGTCACCGTCGTCGCCGTCCCACTTGAATCGTGCTCGGCGATTCTCCGCAGGCGCCGCCGCCACAGCTTTCGACTTAGCGTTACTCGCGCAGTGCTCGCAGCCGACTTCCATTCTCTCGACCTGTCCGTCGTCGGCTCGTTGGCAACGAGCTCGCCGATCGGCGTCGGCGCTTCATTCCGGCGGCGGCGGCGGCGTCGGCGTCGGCGGCGGGCATGCGTTTCTTCCTGGGTGCTGCTGTACCCAAAGGCTGCCCACAGCCGATCCACCGCTGCACCGCACGCGCGACGCTCGGCGCTCGACCCGCTCCGCCGCCGCGCGTCGCGCCATCAGCCACGGATCGGCTGCTGGCTGGCGAGGTACCTTTTTGCGCCTCGGCCGCCGAAGAGTTCACTCTCCTGAGATAAGCGTCGCAACCCAAATCGATAAATGACGGTGCAAAATACCCAAGCTCACCAGCATGGACGCTGCGACCTCTTTTAGCGGCGTCGAGACGCGAGCTATTTGCACTAGCTGAGATGCAATCGCGCCATTGAAACCCCGACGAGAAGAGAGCTGCTGCTAAAACTGAGCTGCAGTGCGCCCGAGCGGCGCGCGCGCGAGCGAGCAACCCCCGACGCCGCATGAGCTCGGAGATCGGTCTTTCCGTCATTTCGCACTGGTCGTCCACGAACGTATCTCGCGGGCCAAAGCCGCTAGCCGCCGCCGCTGCAGCGCAGGTCTACAGAAAGCCAATGCTTAGTGGCGTCAGTGGCAGAGCAGAGCGGGAACAAGAAAGAGCGCAGCGGAGGAGGAGTCCATCGAGGAGGGAAGTGACCGTAGGATATCAGCGGAGAGAGCGGTAAGGGGACGAGCGGAAGTGCGGCCGAAAGGCCGGAAAGAAGCGCGGAAAAAAGCGTAGCGGGCGAGTGAACTGCTGCTGCGGCGGAGGAAGGAAGCGCAGGGAAGGAGGAGAAGGAGGAGTCAATCGATGAGGGAAACGAGAACGTAGCTGCGGTGGTGGCTCGAAGAGGCTTCCTTAGCGTCTCGATACTCGCAGCGGCTCGCAGGTGCTCGCCCCGACCAAGGCCTGGCTGAGGTCGTGGGCTCGAGGCCCGAGGCACATGTGAAGCGCCTGAATAGAGATTAAGTTCTCTTGGGGCGCTATACAAATGGATTGCATTTACATTTATTACACTCTCTGAAAGCTGCGGCTCGCTCAATAGCAATCAATCAGTTGGACTTTCGGGTCATTTGCACCGGGCTCTCTCGACGTAAGCGCGACCACCGAAGGGAAGAGGCAGCCGAGGGAGACGCTGAGGCTCGCTAATGGATCGGGCGGAACACCGCGAACGAAGAGAGAGAGAAAGAGAAAGAGAGAGAGAGAGAGAGAGAGAGAGAGAGAGAGAGAGAGAGAGAGAGAGAGAGAATGGGAGAGAGAGAGAGAGAGAGAGAGAGAGAGAGAGAGAGAGGGGAGGAATCGAGAACGAGTTCGATCGCAGAAGTCGCGAGCGCCGACGGAGTTGCTGCGTCATCGCGAGATCTGGCACGACGGGCGCGTTGTCGCGCCGGCAGCGCTTGCGTCTCCGGTCAACCGCGAGAGCTAGGGACGACGTCTTTCGCGCCCGCCTTTGGGCGGGGAACGATACGCCTCGGAGGAGGCCGCCAATTCGTTGGAAGCGCGCGCGCCCGCGCGTAGCACGCGTTGCGCAGCTGCCGCCGCGAGAGCAGCGGCTTTTCGTTTGTGCGCCCGCAGTCGAGGGCGGAGAGCATCACGCAGCCAAAGCGTGCCACTCTCCAGGCCCGAGCCGCCGAGGTCGAGCTGCCGAGGTAAGTCGCCGCTAAATGGCGCGCACGTGACGACGGCGCCACGCCGCCATCACGTGCGCTCTGCGGCGGTGGGGGCGGTGGCTCCGCGAGCGTTTGCGGCGATTCGGCTTGCCGCGTGGCGCGGCAAGCCGAATGGCGCGACCGCACACCGCGAGCGCATTTGCGGGCACCTCGCCCAAACTCTGGCCGCTTCATTCTTCATCGCGCGAGCCTCGCGATGCTCGTGCGATGAAGCGCGAGCATCGAGGGGCCCCCGCCGCGTGCTGCGACGGCCGCCGCCGCCTCGCTGTACGGAGCTCAATTCGCGCCGCTACTCCCGCAGCAGCATTCGGGCGCACGCAGGTCGTGCAGCGCGTTCGCGAAAGTCTCGCCGCTCGCCGCCGCAGTGTCGCTCGCCGCCGCCGCCTCGTGAGCTGCGGGCGGGCGCGGCCTCTCGCTTCAGCCGTCGCATTCGGGCGCGACGCTCGCTCGCTCTCGCGCCCTCGCGGCGGCGCGAATTGCATTGCATTGCATTGCATGCCGAGAAAAAGGCCAGCGCGGCGGCGGCGGCGGCGGCGGCGGCGGCGGCGCACAACGGCCGCTGCGCGCGAAAGCGCGCAGCGGCGCATTCACCGAGTACACAATGACGCGGGCGGCGCACAAAACAATCGATAGCGCCCTTGTATAAGTTAAGTCGTCGTCGCAGCGGCCGTCCCGGCATCTCCAGCCGAGCCGCCGCCGCGGGTGGCCGCCGCCGCCACCGAAAGCTCCGGCAAGCGCCCCGCCGTCGCCGCCGCGGCCAAATCGGAACAGACCGCGCGTCGCCGCGCGTGCCGGAGTGCTGGAGATGGTCACGTCGAGTCCGGGGCGGCTGTAGGCGCTCGGCCGTGCACGGCTGCCGCGCTGGCAAGCAGTTCTCTGCTGGGATCGCCAGCTGCCCTGTCCGAGGTAAGCGCCGCCGCCGCCGCGGCAGCGGCGGTCGTCGCTCGTGCCGCTGCGCCGCGGCTTTTGCTTGCGCTCGCTTGCCGCCGCCACCGCCGTAGCTTCTCGCCGGAAGTCGGCCGTCGGCGACGCTCCTTCGCAGCAGCTCTGCAGCCGCGGCGGCCTGGCACCGCAGTAGCTTCGGGTTACAATCGGCGCAACGCCGCCCCCCTCCCTCCGCCACCACCGTTCTTTTCGGTCAGCCGTCGGCCACGAGGTCGCCCGCGGAGCGAGGTCAAATGGGAATGCCGTCAGAAGTGCACATAAAAGCGCGAACGCCCGACCCTCTGAAGCAGTCGGCGCTCGGCCGAAGAGCGAGCGTCACGCCCGACATGCGGCGAGAGGGCAACGGAGGCGGCGGCGGCGTGGCCGTGCTGAGGCGGGCAGCGAACGATTCGCCGACGACGTTGCGACGCCGGCAGAGCCTGCCCGAGCTGCCGCCCATCGGCGCCAAGCCCAACTCTCTCGGCTACGCGGCGACGCGGCCGCCGCAGCCGCCGCCGGGAGAGCCGCCGGCGCAGGGCGGCAAAAAGAACGAGGCGGCGGCGGCGCGAAAGAGGCCGCCGCCTCTCTCGCCAGCGTCGTCGGCCGCGTCGCTGACGACGAGCGCGACGAGGAGCAACTCGTGGCTGGCGGCGAGCGAGCTGTCCAACTCGATGCACAGCAGTCGCTTGGAGACGCTCGTCGAGGGTGCCAGCGGCCTCGGCGGCTTCCGGGTGCCGGCGGCGGCGGCGA